>OY986044.1:13578798-14191298 GCA_963920215.1 Nineta flava | reverse complement strand
GACCCGAAAACAACGGTTACAACTTCTAACACGTTTTCTCACGATGCTTCTGGCTGCTAATATCCAATAACGTTGACGCAAAAGAGCTAAAACTAATCCACTGCCTGTATGCAAATTTTTTGAATGGACATAATCGATTAACAAATATACCAGAGGATCGTTTTTCGGGAGCAAAACAGGGTGGCATTGTTCAAATTCTAGTTTAGAATTTGACAAACGACCTCCTACACGTAGAATTCCATTGTGAATAAATGGTCTCAAAGAGCGGACGCGAAACGAACATTCCTGTCCCTTTTCTAACAACTTTATTTCCTTGGCAAAATGCTTTTTTTGCACAAGCCAAAGAAGTTTATGTTCGGCTTGTTCAAGGTCCGATGAAGAAATATTTTCGCGTTTTGGTAAAAGTTTATCAAATATATTTACCGTAAAACATAAACCATGCTACAAACTAATCTAAGCCATGACGAACTGTTGCTAACTAAACTATAAAGAGAATTGTCGTCATGGTTTACAACTACTAGGGAAGTGACTTTGGATTCTAAATTGGTACTACATTTTTCAATCGAAAAGGGGATAACCGGCCAATTCTCTGGCTCAAAGATGAGCCAATCCGGGCCTTTTCTCCATAATTTATTTTCTATAAGTTCAGACGGCATTAAACCACGAGATAAGCAATCTGACGGATTTTCAGTTCCCGGAATATGAAACCATTGTACGCTGGATGGTAACAATTCGTTTATTTTAGTAACTCTATTTGCAATGAAAGTTTTCCATCTATGCGGTGAAGAATGAATCCAGCTCAACGCCACACTAGAATCCGAGAATGCATGAATATTTTTAATTGAGATACGAAGACTATACGTTTCTATAACTTGATGTATAAGCTTAGCCAGTAAGTGGGCACCTAACAATTCAAGTCGGGGAATGGATATCGTTTTCATCGGTGCTACTTTAGATTTTGCACACAGAAGTTCAACATTATTTGAAGTTTTGATATAAATTACTCCACAATATGCTTTTAAAGAGGCATCCGCGAAACCTACGAGCGTAATTGGATCATCTCCAACACCCAAAGAGCGAGGTATTTTAAAACTAGCTAACAAGGGTATTTCCAATACGAATTGTGACCAAATTTTAACTACACTATCAGGTGGAACGTCATCCCATCCTAACTTCAAAATCCAAATCTTTTGAATCATTAATTTAGCCTGAAGTATCACCGGTGCTATAATTCCGAGAGGATCGAAAATGCGTGCTATCGTGGATAAAATATTTCTCTTAGTGCATTTATAATTCAACAAATTTATCTTAAAAGACAAAGTATCCGACTCAGGATCCCATTGTAGACCTAAAACACTTTGCATTTGACCACTATTAAATTCTAAAGTGTGATTCAAGCGAATCTTTTCCGGAATAATATTTAATAAAACTTTTGAATTAGTATTCCACTTAACTATTGGAAAACCACCAGATTCACATAAATTGACCATTTCTTGAAATAATTTAATCGCAGTTTGGGTATCCTGAACACAAGTTACAAAATCATCTACATACATGTCGTTCTTTACTGCGTTGGAAGCTAAAGGGAAAGATGAAGATTCATCTGAGGCTAATTGGTGCATGGTTCGTAACGCTAAATAAGGAGAGGAAGTTACACCAAACGCAACCACTGAAATTTCATAAACCGATATTGGTTCATTTGTCGAAAATCTCCAAAGTAGTCGTTGATATCGCCTATGCGATTCTTGAATTTTAATTTGCCTATACATTTGGGAAATGTCTGCTGTCATAGCAATTGCAAACAGCCGAAAATTGAGTAAAGTTACGAATACATCCGAATGTAATTTTGGACCAACATACAGAATATCATTTAAGGATTTCGATGTTGACGTTTTACAACTAGCGTCAAAAACTATGCGTAAAGGAGTTGAAGACGAAGCTTTATATACACCATGGTGAGGTATATAATATCCAGGATATTTGGGTAAACTATCTGCAGTTTTAACTATATGATTTTGTGCTATAAAATTTTGCATGGCCTCATTATATTTGAGTCGCAAGTCAGGAGAATTTTCTAATCGCTTTTCTATTGTTAATAGTCGTCTACAAGCTGCGGTGTACGAATCACCCAAAACGGACGGTTCTTCTTTGAAAGGTAGTGCTACAATATATGAACCACTTGGTTCGCGCTTCATGGTAGATGCATAAATTTTTTCGCATTCAACATCATCTGCGTTGAGAATCGGCGCAACCTGCAGTTCTTCTACCTCCCAAAATTTCTGAAGAATGTCCTCTACACTTAGCTCAACTACACTACAGTAAGGTGGCGGATCTAAAATAGACGGTAAAATAGGTGCATTTCCGACTATAACATATCCAAGACTTGTTTCTAACGCAGTTGGACAACCAGGTGGTCCTTCTACTTTGTTTTGCCCAATTACTGAAGCAAAAACTTCTGCACCTAAAATTCCATCTATCTCCCCAGGTACATGAAAAGAAGAGTCAGCTAATGGTAAATTTTGTAGATACGATAGCCTTTTCAAATTTATTCTAAAATTGGGGAGATTATTGGAAACCTTTTCTATAACGAGCATATTTAACGAATGGTTTTCATTACTATTTAATTGCGACGAAACAACAATTTTAACATGACCTTCCACAGAGTTTGCATTTGATCCAAGACCTAAAACGAAGCTATGTGCTTATTTCACGCTCAAATTTAATTTTTTACAAGTTTTTCTTACTATAAAATTAGCTTGACTAGCCGAATCTAAAAGAAATCGTAATTTGTGAATCTTTCTAAATCTATCTATAAAATTGACTGATACCGTTGATAACAACGCTGTAGAATTATGAACGTAGTTTTCACTATCCATCGAACAATAGCTACTTACAATTGCATCCCCTGCAATAATTTAACTGCTGCTGGGAAGTGTACTAGGGGGGTCAAGTGCAGGACTGACAGAATCCGACGGTTTAGAAGTTGGAAAGTGTAATAGCGAATGATGTCGTTGTTTACAAGTGGAACAATTACATTTTGAACGACAATTAATTATTTTATGCGAAGAAAGGCAATTCAAACATAGTTTAGATTTTTTCACAAGCTCATATCGTAATTTGGGACTCAATTTTATAAACTGTGGACATTGATACACCTCATGTTTTTCCTGACAGCAGACTATACATTTCTTTTCGGAGTCGTGAATCATGAAAGCTTGAGGCTATGACTTAACTCCATCTAAATTGCTTTTATAAGCATGAATTTTCCCGCTATCAGTATTACTAAGCACTTTCATATGAGATTTTACAAAGATTATAACTTCGTTATAAGTAGGTATTTCTGACGGGATTTCGTCCGTTATCTGCAATTTTTTGAGAATACACACAGCAGAATCGAAATTATCTACAAATGAGTTGAGATTTGCAACAGATTCCGTTTGACACGTTTTGAATTTAAGAATTTTTTCTAAATAGGCGTTTGCTTGTTTACGTTTATCCTGATATTTGTCTACAAGAGCGTTCCACACTACTGAGTAATTACTTTCAGTTGGAGTTAAGCCACCACAAATGTTCTTTGCACTACCAGATAAACTGCCGAACAAATAATGAGCCTTATCCACGGTTTTCAATTCCTGATTTTGGTCAATTAATGACTTAAACAATTCAAAATAAGTGGGCCACTCTTTAATATCACCATTAAAAACTGGTAATGGAATATGTGGTAATCGTGGGGTACTTTTAGCTGAAAACCCACTAGAACCCGCTTGATCCGTTGGCCTAGAATTAGAAGTCGCACTTGTGGACTCAGAAATCGAATCAGCTACACTTTGAATATTACATAAAATTTCATCAAAGGATTCCATCGTCGACAAATCAGGAATAAAATTTTCATCTAATGTCAATTCTATTTGATTAATTTCCCGAACTATTGTGTCAAACCTATCTTTTGTTTGAGAAAGTGTTTTTAATCTAATTTGGAAATTTCATAAATTTATAGGGTTGGCGACTTTTTTACTTTCAGTAAACAAATTTTGAAGACGTATGAACAGTTGCTGTTGCTCAGCACGCAAAACTCTTACTTGGGTTGTTAATTGCTCATCGGTCGGCATTTTAAATTTATTTGAAGATGCTGCAAATAGTTTTTCTACCGAAATAAAGTTTAAAACTGTTTAAAAACTCAAATAATGAAATAACTATTGGTGAATTAAGATAATTGTTGATTACAGGTGTAATAGAGAAATCAGGGGTATGTTTTGTTTTTGTAAACAGAACAAACTATGAAATTGTATTTCTATAACTTCAATAAAAATATTTACTGAAATGACTATTAAATTATCAAAATTGATTATTATTCAAATACGTAATCAAAATATAATTATTATGTAATCCATTTATTTTTTATTTTTCAACTATTCTTGGATAAAACAATTATGAAATAATATATTGTTTTATGTAGATATTTTGAAAATAGCAATTAAATCCAAATTTTAAACACGAAATTATGCAATAATATTTATTCTAAATATAAGCGATTTTAAGAAACCGTGAGAATCGAATCTATAATTTTTCTTGAAATGAGAGCCACAAACCATTAGAAAATTGATACTAAATATCATTATGCTAATTGCGAATTTTCTAAACTATTAACCAATCGTAATTTAAATTTAATTCGCAAGAATTCTATCCGGTTCGAACGGACCAAAATGTTTTGGCCTAAATCTTTCGATATAAAATGAACTATAATATTTTAGCGGACTGTATAAAAATGTTATTTTTTGTGAAAAGAACTACGATAATCCAAAATTAAAGATATCATCAGATTGGCTTACCTTAATTTCTCCAATGCCGGTGCCGCACGCGTTGTAAGATAATTACCTATAGGATGGATAAAATAGGAAAAGGCGGGAAGTTAGTTATCCTACCACGTGGATGCAGAATCTTTAGCTGGTGTTAAATATTATAATGATTGTTAATTTTGTATTATTTATTCACTATGGACTCACTATCAAATTGATATCAAATTGTGGATCGTACAATATCACTTTTAAATTAAAAACTTTTATTTGAACGAGAACTATTAACTCTATACTATATGAACCGAAAAAAATTAATAATCGACTTATTGCTCTCAGACCAAAAAAAAAAACACAAAAAAAAAAACTTGTTTTTAATGCGCAGAATTAACTAAAATTATGTAAACTAACTGTAATAATTCTCAAAACGACAGGGTTGTATCAAGCCTTTAACGAAGGCCCAATGTTTGGGCTTTGTGTAAGCACGACGTATGTTTGGGCTTTGTGTAAGTTTTGCAATTATTATAAGCTTGCGGTATTGTTGTTTTTTTTGCTTGTCGTTTTGTTTTGTTTGACGTTACACATTAAATATGTTATTTTTAGGAAAGAAAATACAATGGTGTCCTCTCGATACCTAAATCCAGACGAAATTGCGTCACTTTTGGAAAATGAAGATGATTTTTCTCCCGCTGATAGTGACTCTGAAGAAGAAGATTTTGTTACTCAAGATGATATCAGGAGTGATATCGAAGACGAGATGGTGAACTTTATTGGAAATGCAAGCCCGGCAACTAGACAGGAGGACTTTGAAAGCCCTGTCCCGTCTCCAGAATCAGCAAATCTTGAGGAATCACCATCGACTTCATGTAGAATCATCACGTTGCCTCAGGCTTCTATTCGAGGGAAAATAACCACATATGGTCAACTAAAAAAGGACAGTCCAGCAGCAGGACTTCTGCTATCAATATAGTACGCATGAATCGAGGACCTACTCGAATGTGCAGAAATGTCGTTGATCCTTTACTCTGTTTTCAACTTTTTATCAAGGAAAATGTGGAAATGACACGAAAACGAGAAAATTTGAAGGAAATTTCAGCAAGCTACAGAGATACCAATGAAACGGAGATTTGGGCTCTAATAGGAATACTCACATTGGCAGCTGTTATGAAAGATAACCATTTGTCCACTGACAAATTGTTCAATGCTTCATTCTCCGGCACTCGATATGATTCTGTAATGAGTGGAGAGAGATTTGAATTTTTATTGAGATGTTTGAGAATGGATAACAAATTGTTGCGGCCAGCTCTTCGTCAAGAAGATGCTTTCATACCTGGGAGAAAAATATGGGAAATTTTCATCGACCAATGCAGATTAAATTACGTACCTGGGACAAACTTGACTGTAGATGAACAGTTGTTGGGTTTCCGTGGCAGATGTCCATTTCGCATGTACATACCAAATAAACCGGACAAATATGGGATTAAATTTCCAATGATATGTGATGCCTCTACTAAATACATGGTAGATGCCATACCATACCTCAGTAAGAGCACAAAAACGAACGGTCTGCCACTAGGGAAGTTCTACGTAAAGGAGTTGACTAAAACAGTGCATGGAACTAACAGAAATATAACATGCGACAATTGGTTCACGTCTGTTCCGCTGGCTAAGAGTATGCTAAAGACTCCATATATATTGACATTTGTGGGAATAATCAGGTCAAACAAGAGAGAGATTCCAGAATAACTCAAAATTTCACGTTCACGTCCGGTGGAGTTCTCAATGTTTTGTGTTGATGGTCCCTTGACGCTGGTATCCTATAAACCCAAGCCGTCAAACATTATATTATCGAATGATTATTAGTGAGAACTTGTCCCAATTTCAAATTTGTCCTCTTTACCTAGATCAGTTTTTTGTATTATAAATACGTATTTCGACTACAATGTAGTCATCATCAGTATAAATTAGCTAGTCGTACTTTACTCTTTGACAATTAGAGATAGTTATAAAGTCGAGATCAACAGACAAAAATAAAAATAAATAGAAAATTAACTAGATGAAAATATACCTACTAGATTTAAAATAAAATAAATTTTAAATTATATTGAAATTGCTCTTGTTAAAATTTCCTTCATTCACATTTGTTCCTGTTAATTTTACTCTTATTAAAATTACTCTTATATTGTCGCAGGATATGTTACTTGTTACTAATTTGGTGACAGTTTCACAAACTATTTTGGTTTTACGCTACTTATATATGTTCGGCCGACTTTAGATGCTATTCTAAGACCGCACCTGATTGGTGCTGAGTTATGCCTTGCGCAGTGAACACGTTTTTTGTATTTCGACATCTTTAGAGAGAGATGGATATATTGGCACTTGATTTTACCATAAGATTTTGATTAAATCTGAATTTGGTACCGGTCCATTGTCTAGATTCATAATATTTCTTTTGAATTTCTGAATGTATATTCTTTCGTAATCATCCAGCTCTGAGGGATTTTGAACAGCCTTAACAAGTTTTAAATTAGATTTGTCGATTTTATGGCCATTCTCTAAAATGTGTGCAGCTACACAGGATTTTTCTAATCTGCCGTATTTCGTATGAGCCATATGTTCTTTGAATCGGGTTCCTATTTGTCTACGGCTTTGGCCAATGTATGTTTGTGAACACGAAGGATACTCTATGCTATAGATTTCCGATTTTTGTTCGTCTATTATTTTTTCTTTTGGGTGCCCGAGGATCAGTTTAAGTTTACAGTTGCTCACGAGAGCTATTTTTATATTATGATCCTCCATTTCTTTTTTAATTTTGTTCGTACAAGGTGGGAAGTACGTTAGCTTGCACCATTTATTTTGTTCGTTGTCGGCCCGTTCTGGTGTTAGTGTCGTAGTGTTTCTTTTAAGAATTTTAAATTTAATTTTACGGATCATGAAATTTATTAATTTTGGAGTGTAGCCGTTAAATATTGCGATTTGTTTAATATGTTTGGCTTCTTTACTAATTTTTTTTCGACATTGGCACTTTTAGTTGTCTATTTATTAGAAAGTTGAATATGGCTAGTTTGTGTTGAGGTGGACTGTTCGAATCAGAAGTGATGTACCTTTCTGTGTGGGTCGGTTTTCTGTATATGTCAAAATCTAATTTATCTGTGCCCTTGTTCCAGCTGATTTTAAAATCTAAGAAGGGGATCGAGCTTTCCTTTTCGAATTCTGTTGTGAACTCTATAGATGGGTACATTTTGTTGAGCTTTTCTAGAAAAGTTTTCGGGTTTTCTTTGGCCGTATCAAAAATCGTAAAAATGTCATCAACATACCGGTACCAGACTGTCGGAAAGTATTCGAAGCTGTTCTTGGCTTTTTCTTCTAAGTCGTTCATAAAGAGATTGCTTAGAAAAGGTGATAGTGGATTACCCATGCTCGTCCCGAATGTTTCCCTGTAGAATTTTTCCTCAAATGTAAAGACATTTTGTTTCATGCAAAGGCCTGTTAGTTTTTGTAGTTCTGTTATTTCTTCTTTGGGTATATCCTGAGTATTTAGCCATTTTTCCAATATCTTTATGGTTTCTGGGATTGGTACACTGGGGTATAAAGCTTTGACGTCAAATGACATTAGTAGTACCGGTTGGTCTTTGATTTTATCGATTAGTTCGATGCTGTTTTTAATTGCGAGTGAATTTGTTTGGTTAAAGGCCTGGAATTTTGCAACTAACCATTTTGCTCTTTTGTATGTCGGAGAGTTGATTCCCGAGACTATCGGTCTCATTGATCCGTCGTTTTTAAGGATTTTTGGAAGGCAATATAATCTGGGTGTTAGCGGGTTTGAACATTGGAGTTGGTATTTTGTTTGTTTATTTATTTATGTTGATCTCGACTTTATAACTATCTCTAATCGTCAAAGAGTAAAGTACGGCTAGCTAATTTATACTGATGATGACTACATTGTAGTAGAAATACGTATTTATAATACAAAAAACTGATCTAGGTAAAGGGGACAAATTTGAAATTTTATTCCAAGCCGTCAAAGATGGTATTCTTATTGTCGTCATTAAATGAAGATGCTGTGATCAATCAAAGTAATGGAAAGCCGGACATGATATTATTTTACAACCAAACGAAAGGTGGTGTTGATTCTTTCGATCAAATGTGTTCCTCGATGTCTTCTAATAGAAAGACGAATAGGTGGCCAATGGTAGTATTTTATGGTATGCTAAACATGGCTTTTGTGAATTCATAAATAATTTACTTCCACAACAAGCTGTCAAACCAAGAAAAACTATTGAGCCGTAAGGAGTTCATGAAAAAACTAAGCACAGAGTTGACTACGCCGTGGATGCAAAAACGTCTGGAAACACCAACTTTGAAGAGAACTTTACGTGAAAACATAACAAATGTGTTGAAAACCGTGTCAGAAACATCAGCAGCAGTTAAATGTGATGATCCAGAACAAAAAAAGTGACGCTACTGTGGGTATTGTTCCTATAAAAAAAGGCGGATGACAAAAGCACTGTGTTTCAAATGCAAAAAAGATATATGTCAAAACTGTATATAATTACTGAATAATTGTTTTTAACTGTTTTTATATTGATGAGAGTTGATTTGTTTTCTGAAAATTGTTTAAATAAGGTTAATTTTTGTATTCATTTTATTAGTATTAAGAAATAACTAGGAGGATCTCAATTTTTGTGTAATTGTTCTATATATGATTATAAAAGTATAAATAAATAACTATTTTGATTTAAATTTACGTTTTTTTATTTTATTAAACTATATTTAAGCTAAATAATTTAGAAATTTGGTATACACAATATAAAACAATCAAATATAACGACTTTTAAAATTACACGTCAATTCGACGTATGATTGGGCTTTATGGGTATAAAAATATGATTGGGCTTCTAGGGTTAAACTATAATTTATTTGTTAATCACGGTTATCATTATATTATGGATATTATAAAATAATAATAGTATGCGTGTTAGATTTGTCGGTACATTTATGTATGTAAACGAACAAGACGTAACTACCATAAGAATCCCTACGCGGTTGTGTAAGCTGAGTGCCCGATCAAAGAGAAAGTCTGTGGAACTCACGCGTGCGTAGTTACCGCACTAACTCTATCTCTCTTACTCTCATGCAAAGGATGCGGAAAGAAATTAATGAATCTCGGTGAATCTAATCAGGATAATCCGATATTTTAATCGAATTATTGCATTGTCATCGGTCTTATACAGGTGTGCAAAATTTGATTTAAATCTGATCGTTCAAAGTAGGAGAAAATCGAGCCCAAAAGGGTCGGTTACAAACATACATACATACAAACATACATACAGGTGAAACTAATAAAAAGCGAATAAAAAAAGATACAAACAAAAGTAGTTTGTTTTTATGAGATAAGAATATTTTGTTGTTATTAAAGATGTTTCTTTTAGCTCGTATCGTTTATTTAAAAGATAGTTTATACCATGAGGGTGATGAATCAAACATATTATTATGACTTTGCATTTTATTGTTTAATCTAAGCAAATTTTGTAATATAACTTTTTCCACACCCTGTATTATAACGTTATTTTCAATGTGCTTATGTTTAATAAAAAAAATTTGACTTAATTTTTTTATTTGTCTATCTAGTTTTTCACTAATTAATACGAAACCAACGTTGATAGTAAGTAGACATAAATTTATAATTTTCAACCGGTTTTATATATTTGTTTTATTAAGAAAATTAATCAGTTGATTATCCAAATACTGATATATTTAAAAAACTCAATTGGACAATATGAATATTAAAATAATTTTTTCATTTAAAAAAAATAGTGAACTAATTAAAAAAATTTTTTTTTATATTTTTTTTTAGCTTAACATTTATATTTCTTTATTTCAATTTTATTAAAAGTCGTTTTTTTACAGGCATCTTAGGTATCAAAGTGATTTGTGTCCTAATATTTTTTTAATTTGCTTGGTGTTTACTAAATCCATAACAGTTCTTATTTCAGATCGCAATATGGATAGGTACATAAAAGATATCGTAATAGATGGCAAAACTATTTCACATACAGTTATATTAATGTCTCCAGATGGAAGCTGCCTTTTTCACTCAATTTCATATAGACTGTATGGGGAAAATTTTTTAAGTATACACAAAAAGTTAGAAAAGAAATAGTTAATCACGTTGTTACCAATTGGCAAGCTTTGAAGTGTATGACGTGTAACGAAAATGGCAGCAGTTATGATTCTATTGAACAAAATCGTGAAGCCATGCTAAAACCTCATACATATGGCTCGCTCAGTGAAATAAAAGCTGCTAGTATCTTGTATAATTTGAGAATGCAAGTTTACAAATCAGACGACATGAAGTGTATAGTTGATTTTCATCCAAAAAAAAGTCAGATTGCAGTATTAAGTTTTTTTGGAAATTTTCGGTCTGGACACTTCGATATCTGTATTCCAATAGCTGCTTCCGCGAGATCTAATGAAGAAGATTTTCAAAATATTCAACAAATAGGTGATGATATTTTTGAAAATGGTATGGATAGGTACAGAAAATATCTTTGAATAGAAGGCAAAAATAAATAAAAAATTAGAATAATATGAAAAAGTTGGCTGTTGCATCACAATCGTCTTTGGTATAGCGGAAGCATACTGGACTAGTTATCCAGAGGCCCGAGGTTCGATTTCTGGTTGACGAGTTAATTTTTTCATATCAGTATTTAATTTAATTAATAAATTCAATGACAATGAAATTTTTTGGAGTATGCGCTATAGTTTTCTACAGTTTGTCATACGTAACCGAAAGGAATTTGGACAAACATCGTTATGTTGACACGAAAATATACACAAATAAACAAATATTAAATAAACAAATCACTTCAACAGAAATAAATACTGTCTAATAAATAAAAAATTAGAATAATATGAAAAAGTTGGCTGTTGCATCGCAATCGTCTTTGGTGTAGCGGAAGCATACTGGACTAGTTATCCAGAGGCCCGACGTTCGATTCCTGGTTGACGAGTTAATTTTTTCATATCAGTATTTAATTTAATTAATAAATTCAAAAAATGAAATTTGTCGGAGTATACGCTATAGTCTTCTACAGTTTGTCATACGTAACCGGAAGGAATTTGGACAAATATCGTTATGTTGAAACAAAAGTATACACAAATAAACAAAAACTAAATAAACAAATCACTTCAACAGAAGTAAATACTGTCTAATAAATAAAAAATTAGAATAATATGAAAAAGTTGGCTGTTGCATCACAATCGTTTTTGGTGTAGCGAAAGCTTACTGGACTAGTTATCCAGAGGCTCGAGGTTCGATTCCTGGTTGACGAGTTAATATTTTCATATCAGTATTTAATTTAATTAATAAATTCAATGACAATGAAATTTGTCGGAGTATACGCTATAGTCTTCTACAGTTTGTCATACGTAACCGGAAGGAATTTGGACAAACATCGTTATGTTGACACGAAAGTATACACAAATAACCAAATCAATTCAACAGAAGTAAATACTGTCTAATAAATCAAAAATTAGAATAATATGAAAAAGTTGGCTGTTGCATCACAATCGCTTTTGGTGTAGCGGAAGCATACTGGACAAGTTATCCAGAGTCCCGAGGTTCAAGTCCTGGTTGACGAGTTAATTTTTTCATATCAGTATTTAAGTTAATTAATAAATTCAATGACAATGAAATTTGTCGGAGTATACGCTATAGTCTTCTACAAATTTTCATACGTAACCGAAAGGAATTTGAACAAACATCGTTATGTTGACACAAAAGTATACACAAATAAACAAATATTAAATAAACAAATCACTTCAACAGAAGAAAATACTGTCTAATAAATAAAAAATTAGAATAATATGAAAAAGTTGGCTGTTGCATCGCAATCGTTTTTGGTGTAGCGGAAGCATACTGGACTAGTTATCCAGAGACCCGACGTTCGATTCGTGGTTGACGAGTTAATTTTTTCATATCAGAATTTAATTTAAATAATAAATTCAAACAATGAAATTTGTCGGAGTATACGCTATAGTCTTCTACAGTTTGTCATCCGTAACCGGAAGGAATTTGGAAAAATATCGTTATGTTGACATGAAAGTATACACAAATAAACAAATATTAAATAAACAAATCACTTCAACAGAAGTAAATACTGTCTAATAAATAAAAAATTAGAATAATATGAAAAAGATGGCTGTTGCATCGCAATCGTCTTTGGTGTAGCGGAAGCATACTGGACTAGTTATCCAGAGGCCCGACGTTCGATTCCTGGTTGACGAGTTAATTTTTTCATATCAGTATTTAATTTAATTAATAAATTCAAAAAATGAAATTTGTCGGAGTATACGCTATAGTCTTCTACAGTTTGTCATACGTAACCGGAAGGAATTTGGACAAATATCGTTATGTTGACACGAAATTATACATAAATAAACAAATATTAAATAAACAAATCACTTCAACAGAAGTAAATACTGTCTAATAAATCAAAAATTAGAATAATATGAAAAAGTTGGCTGTTGCATCACAATCGCTTTTGGTGTAGCGGAAGCATACTGGACTAGTTATCCAGAGGCCCGAGGTTCGATTCCTGGTTGACGAGTTAATTTTTTCATATCAGTATTTATTTTAATTAATAAATTCAATGACAATGAAATTTGTCGGAGTATACGCTATAGTCTTCTACAAATTTTTCATACGTAACCGAAAGGAATTTGGACAAACATCGTTATGTTGAAACGAAAGTATACACAAATAAACAAATATTAAATAAACAAATCACTTCAACAGAAGTAAATACTGTCTAATAAATCAAAAATTAGAATAATATGAAAAAGTTGGCTGTTGCATCACAATCGCTTTTGGTGTAGCGGAAGCATACTGGACTAGTTATTCAGAGGCCCGAGGTTCGATTCCTGGTTGACGAGTTAATTTTTTCATATCAGTATTTAATTAAATTAATAAATTCAATGACAATGAAATTTGTCGGAGTATACGCTATAGTCTTCTACAGTTTGTCATACGTAACCGAAAGGAATTTGGACAAACATCGTTATGTTGACACTAAAGTATACACAAATAAACAAATATTAAATAATCAAATCACTTCAACAGAAGTAAATACTGTCATATAAATAAAAAATTTGAATAATATGAAAAAGTTGGCTGTTGTATCGCAATCGTCTTTGGAGTAGCGGAAGCATACTGGACTAGTTATCCAGAGGCCCGACGTTCGATTCCTGGTTGACGAGTTATTTTTTTCATATCAGAATTTAATTTAATTCATAAATTCAAAAAGTGAAATTTGTCGGACTATACGCTATAGTCTTCTACAGTTTGTCATACGTAACTGGAAGGAATTTGTACAAATATCGTTATGTTGACACGAAAGTATACACAAATAAACAAATATTAAATAAACAAATCACTTCAACAGAAGTAAATACTGTCTAATAAATAAAAAATTAGAATAATATGAAAAAGTTGGCTGTTGCATCACAATCGCTTTTGGTGTAGCGGAAGCATACTGGACTAGTTATTCAGAGGCCCGAGGTTCGATTCCTGGTTGACGAGTTAATTTTTTCATATCAGTATTTAATTTAATTAATAAATTCAATGACAATGAAATTTGTCGGAGTATACGCTATAGTCTTCTACAGTTTGTCATACGTAACCGAAAGGAATTTGGACAAACATCGTTATGTTGACACGAAAGTATACACAAATAAACAAATATTAAATAAACAAATCACTTCAACAGAAGTAAATACTGTCTAATAAATAAAAAATTAGAATAATATGAAAAAGTTGGCTGTTACATCACAATCGCTTTTGGTGTAGCGGAAGCATACTGGACTAGTTAGTCAGAGGCCCGAGGTTCGATTCCTGGTTGACGAGTTAATTTTTTCATATCAGTATTTAATTTAATTAATAAATTCAATGACAATGAAATTTGTCGGAGTATACGCTATAGTCTTCTACAGATTGTCATACGTTACCGGAAGGAATTTGGACAAACATCGTTATTATGACACGAAAGTATACACAAATAAACAAATAATAAATAAACAAATCACTTCAACAGAAGTAAATACTGTCTTATAAATAAAAAATTAGAATAATATGAAAAAGTTGGCTGTGGTATCGCAATCGTCTTTGTTGTAGCGGAAGCATTCTGGACTAGTTATCAAGAGGCCCGACGTTCGATTCCTGGTTGACGAGTTAATTTTTTCATATCAGAATTTAATTTAATTAATAAATTCAAAAAGTGAAATTTGTCGGAGTATACGCTATAGTCTTCTACAGTTTGTCATACGTAACCGGATGGAATTTGGAAAAATATCGTTATGTTGACATGAAAGTATACACAAATAAACAAATATTAAATAAACAAATCACTTCAACAGAAGTAAATACTGTCTAATAAATAAAAAATTAGAATAATATGAAAAAGATGGCTGTTGCATCGCAATCGTCTTTGGTGTAGCGGAAGCATACTGGACTAGTTATCCAGAGGCCCGACGTTCGATTCCTGGTTGACGAGTTAATTTTTTCATATCAGTATTTAATTTAATTAATAAATTCAATGACAATGAAATTTGCCGGAGTATACGCTATAGTCTTCTACAGTTTGTCATACGTAACCGGAAGGAATTTGGACAAATATCGTTATGTTGACACGAAATTATACATAAATAAACAAATATTAAATAAACAAATCACTTCAACAGAAGTAAATACTGTCTAATAAATCAAAAATTAGAATAATATGAAAAAGTTGGCTGTTGCATCACAATCGCTTTTGGTGTAGCGGAAGCATACTGGACTAGTTATCCAGAGGCCCGAGGTTTGATTCCTGGTTGACGAGTTAATTTTTTCATATCAGTATTTATTTTAGTTAATAAATTCAATGACAATGAAATTTGTCGGAGTATACGCTATAGTCTTCTACAAATTTTCATACGTAACCGAAAGGAATTTGGGCAAACATCGTTATGTTGACACGAAAGAATACACAAATAAACAAATATTTAATAAACAAAGCACTTCAACAGAAGTAAATACTGTCCAATAAATAAAAAATTAGAATAATATGAAAAAGTTGGCTGTTGCATCACAATCGCTTTTGGTGTAGCGGAAGCATACTGGACTAGTTATTCAGAGGCCCGAGGTTCGATTCCTGGTTGACGAGTTAATTTTTTCATATCAGTATTTAATATCAATCAGTATTTTTTAATTAATAAATTCAATGACAATGAAATTTGTCGGAGTATACGCTATAGTCTTCTACAGTTTGTCATACGTAACCGGAAGGAATTTGGACAAACATCGTTATGTTGAAACGAAAGTATACACAAATAAACAAATATTAAATAAACAAATCACTTCAACAGAAGTAAATACTGTCTAATAAATAAAAAATTTGAATAATATGAAAAAGTTGGCTGTTGCATTACAATCGTCTTTGGTGTAGCGGAAGCATACTGGACTAGTTATCCAGAGGCCCGACGTTCGATTCCTGGTTGACGAGTTAATTTTTTCATATCAGTATTTAATTTAATTAATAAATTCAATGACAATGAAATTTTTTGGAGTATGCGCTATAGTTTTCTACAGTTTGTCATGCGTAACCGAAAGGAATTTGGACAAACATCGTTATGTTGACACGAAAGTATACACAAATAAACAAATATTAAATAAACAAATCACTTCAACAGAAGTAAATACTGTCTAATAAATAAAAAATTTGAAAAATATGAAAATGTTGGCTGTTGCATCGCAATCGTCTTTGGTGTAGCGGAAGCATACTGGACTAGTTATCCAGAGGCCCGACGTTCGATTCCTGGTTGACGAGTTAATTTTTTCATATCAGTATTTAATTTAATTAATAAATTCAAACAATGAAATTTGTCGGAGTATACGCTATAGTCTTCTACAGTTTGTCATACGAAATTTGGACAAACATCGTTATGTTGACACGAAAGTATACACAAATAAACAAATATTAAATAAACAAATCACTTCAACAGAAGTAAATACTGTCTAATAAATAAAAAATTAGAGTAATATGAAAAAGTTGGCTGTTGCATTACAATCGTCTTTGGTGTAGCGGAAGCATACTGGACTAGTTATCCAGAGGTCCGACGTTCGATTCCTGGTTAACGAATTAATTTTTTCATATCAGTATTTAATTTAATTAACAAATTCAATGACAATGAAATTTGTCGGAGTATACGCTATAGTCTTCTACAGTTTGTCATACGTAACCGAAAGGAATTTGGACAAACATCGTTATGTTGACACGAAAGTTTACACAAATAAACAAATATTAAATAAACAAATCACTTCAACAGAAGTAAATACTGTCTAATAAATAAAAAATTAGAATAATATGAAAAAGTTGGCTGTTGCATCGCAATCGTCTTTGGTGTAGCGGAAGCATACTGGACTAGTTATCCAGAGGCCCGACATTCGATTCCTGGTTGACGAGTTAATTTTTTCATATCAGTATTTAATTTAATTTATAAATTCAAACAATGAATTTTGTCGGAGTATATGCTATAGTCTTCTACAGTTTGTCATACGTAATTTGGACAAACATCGTTATGTTGACACGAATGTATACACAAATAAACAAATATTAAATAAACAAATCACTTCAACAAAAGTAAATACTGTCTGATAAATAAAAAATTAGAATAATATGAAAAAGTTGGCTGTTGAATCACAATCGTTTTTTGTGTAGCGGAAGCATACTGGACTAGTTATCCAGAGGCCCGAGGTTCGATTCCTGGTTGACGAGTAAATTTTTTCATATCAGTATTTAATTTAATTAATAAATTCAATGACAATGAAATTTGCCGGACTGTACGCTATAGTCTTCTGAAAATATGGTAACAAATTTGGAAAGAAAATTTATTGAGCTATCAGAGTGTCTACCAAAAACTATATATAAGTTTATGTTATGTGAAGAAGATGCGTTTAAAAACCATCTTAGATTTTTTAATAGTTTAAATAGTCATTTCCCAAGTATCAGAACTATGATTAGACAACTGTATGAAATGAAATCGTACGGTTATAAAATCTGTGAATTAGATGATGCTATAGAAGACGTTAACATAGATAAACTTAATGAACTATGGAATCCAGCTAACGTTATAATGAACAAAGGACTTGATGTATATAATGTGGATTGCGATTTGTCCGAATCGAATTTAAATGAAGACCAAATAATAGAAAATTATCATACTTCATTGACTGACATGAAAGAATAATGTCTAGATACGCCAAAAAATGAGTGTATATCTTGTCAAGGATTTTTCTGTTTAAGAAATTTAACATCTCTTTCAGCAATACGAAAACCATTAGAAAGTAATTACTGGAAAAGATTACAACAGTTTATTGAAGATAAAAAAGTCAAGTTGAGTAATTTTATTTGTACTACATGCTTATTGAACTTCCGATCGAATAAACTTCCACCCAAATGTATTCTTAATGGACTTTATAATGCAGAAATTCCAGATGAAATAAGAAAATTAAATGAGTATGAAAACATTTTAATCCAACGAGCAAAAGCCTTTCAAGTAATTACATCCATGGTTCCTGTTTCCAAGAAACGCATACCTAATAGACACGCTATTAAAAAAGTGAAAGGCAGAACATTTCATCTACCAATACCATTGGAAGCGGCATTAAAAAAATACCAAGACCTGAGGAGCCTTTAAATACAGACCACGAATTATATATACTTGTTAGAGGACATCCAACAAAAAGTAAAATAATATGGCAGGATCTTATAAATTTAGAAAATATTTATAATGCCTTAAAGTTTTTCAAATATAATAACAAACATTATTCTGGTATAGTTTTACCGGAAAACTTTCGACAATTACAACATCATATAGATTCAGATATACAATTTGAAATTGAAACAGTAGATCCAACGAACCAAAATATTGATAGTGCATTATTAACACAAGTAACTGAAGAAAATCAACATGAGTACGAGCAGTACACAATATATCCTCTTCATGAGAGGCGACAAATTAAATCTGCGGCATCTGTTTATCAAATGTTGAAAGTGAACGCCCACCTTTTAGATAATCGGGACAAAGACATTGATGTAAAATGTTTTCCAGATTTGTATGTTGATGGTAAATATGGTCAATTTTATCCCAGAGAAAAAAAAATCTCATCAGCTGAAATTATTAAATCCAAGTTGATGTCGAGCTACGCTCAATATAGACGTAACCATCAATATATTTTTTTTTATTAAATGATGCAAATATGCGTCAATTGAATGCTGGTATATTTTATATGATGAATATAACTAAGCAAAATGAAAAGTTAACGAAAAAAACTTATTTGGAAATGATGGAAAGAGAAGAAATCGAAGGAGATTTGACAGCAATATTTAGCCGTTTAAGAAACACAGAACAATATTGGAAATAGCCTAGAAATGAAGTTTTGAGTATGACGAGATATTATGGACCAGCTACTTGGTTCTTGACTGTCAGTCCATCAGAATGGAATTGGACTGATCTTAGGCAACATATAAAAGATATCAACGGCCCTGATATGGCCAAAAAGTCGATTAGTGAACTAATTGCTCAAGATCCCGTAGCAGTTTCAAGATTTATGGATCTTAAATTTAAAGCATTTTTAGATTTTCTATGTTCAAAAGGAGAACCTTTAGGAAAAGTTGAACATTATTTCTGGCGTCGTCAGTATCAATCCAGAGGATTACAACATTTTCATTGTATATTATGGATAAAAGATGCACCTATACTTGAAGAGTCTACCGTACAAGAGGTGGCTAATTTCATATCAAAATATTGTCGCGGTATCCTGGCTCTCTTTATCCTCAAAGGAGCGCTGCCCGAACCTGCAATGATTCCGATACTCGACAAAACAAAAAAAAATATATTAGTAAACGATATTACTAAATATTTTGTAATTGGAACAACACGCACGTTTTTGTTTAAAGAAAAGAAAAAAAAAAAATTAAATTAAACACAAGTTTTTACGAAAAAAAAAAAACCTGATTTTATTGCTTTAAAAAAAAAATGTTTATCCAATTTCTTTTTCAACAATTATTTTAATTCTTTTTCACACAATGTTAAATTTCGAATTACTTGTACAAATTCCAACTTATACTTTGATCTGGATTGAACAACAATCGATATTAAACTTTGAACTAATTAGACAATACTTGATATTAAACTTTTATACTAATCGCACAATGATCGATTTAAAACTCTTCGGACAATGGTCGATTTAAAACTGATTTGAATCGACACTGGTCACGGTTTATATACCCACCATGGGTCGTTCTAGAATATGATTGTTTTTATGAATAAATATTATGTTTTTGACAATATATTTTTGCATGGAGGCTTCTAGAATATTTAGTATATCAACACCCATGGACGTAGTCGGAGTGTTCAGACAATTTATAAAATTAATTAAAAATTATACCTCTCCTTGGGTTTGACCCATAGTCATACCCCGCTTGGTTGATATTCAAGCAGTGACTTAATGCTCACGGCCAGTGTCAATTTAAAATCTATACACAAATTGTATGATACATTCATAACTGTAAGCTAGCTTACTTTTGTTTACAAAAATTATCTTGTTTTTACAAAATTATTTATTTGTGATCTATTTATGTTATTTTGTAAAACATTCAATTTGTATAACTTTTGATTCTCTTAAATTAAATTATATGCAATAATTTTTTTCAATTTTTGATTTTTTTCTTTTTAAATAGAAAAACTTTAAATCAAAAGTATCTATTAATCTTATTATCATTTTTCGACTTAAAAAAAAAACTTAGTTTAAGAAAAAAAATAAATCGAGCTACATTATTTTCTTTTTGTACTTCTTTCAAAACAAAAAAACTCCTTCTTTTTGCAAGGAGAAAAATATTATTTTGTTAAATATTTTTCGTAATATTTTACTTTCATAATTAGAATGTGTGTTGGATCAAAAAAATTATTCTTAATAATTTTCATTACAACAAAATCTCCCCCTCTAGATTCCAACACACATTTTCTAATTTGCTTATTATATTTGGTCGACCAATTTTTGACTTAAGAACTATTTGAATTATTTTAATTGTACTAGTACATTTAGCTAGCTAGCAAAACTTAAAAGTGTACGTACACATTAGTTCTTCACTCTTCAACGGCGCCTGTTGTTGATTGCCGGTCGTCTGGGCCGCAAGTTGTACCCTGGCTCTAATGCTCTGGCCTCTGGCTCGTCCACACTTGGTACATCCCGTCGTCTTCCATCACCTCCATGCCTTTGACCCCCCAATCGATCCGGAAGTAGTTGGCCGAACACCTCGTTCCCCACACTCAATCTTCCCAGATTCCCATTGGCGGCGGTCCTTGCACTGGCCGGCTTCAAGAGACCTCCATGTATTTTCGTGGGAGGCACTGTATCCACAACATATATTCCAGCTGGTAAACTTCTCAGCACTCTGTAAGGCCCTTTCCATTTTGGTGCCAATCCACTATGGACACCCTCCACCTTACTGCTGAGCACTTGATTGCGCATCCAGACGGACTCTCCTGGTTGATAACTGAGTCCCGTCTCCACTTGGTCGTTCTCTTCGGCATTGGCCAATATTGTTTGCCGAGCTATCTCAACATTCTGTTGACGTTCTTGGCCTCTCTCATTGGCCCAATCTTGAATTTCTTGAGGCTCTTCTTCAACTTGAATTTGCCAATCCCCAGGCTTCTTCATCTCAACCCCCAGTAACAATTTGGCGGGCGAAAAACCAGTTGTTCTGTTTGCTCTGTTGCGTATTGCAAATAAGGACTTGTGTAGTTGTTGGTCCCAGTTTTTATGTGCTTGGTCCAATAAATTTAAACGCAACAACTTCTTCAATTCTTGGTTTTGTCTTTCCGTGGGGTTGGCTCGTGGATGGTACATTGGTGTAGTCCATATCTCTGTGTTCCAATCTCTGTTCACTGCTTTCCATTCTTTTGATCTGAACTGGGGACCATTATCACTTAGTACTGCTCTTGGATATCCATAACGACTAAATACTTCATCTTTCAGTACTTGGGCTATCTTCGAGGTCGACGTGGCCCCCAATGGAAATGCTTCGATCCATCTAGTGAAAAGATCAGTCACAACCAATATATTTGTCTTTCCACGTGATGTGCGTGGGTATGGACCCATCAAGTCGATGCTGACTACCTCCCATGGTGAAGTAGGTCTTCGACTTCTCATTGCTGAACTTGATTTCTTGTTCAGTGGCTTTACTCTAGCACACGTGTCACACCCTTTTACATATCTGCGTATGTCATCTTGCATCCCATACCAGTAGACGCGGTTACGGATTTGACGATACGTTTCTCTCCATCCTGGGTGTGCTGCTTCATCACTGTCGTGATATTTTCTCAGAAAACCAAGTCGGCGTTCTTCGGGAACCACTGGCACTTCTTGTACCATCTGTTGACTATGGTACCAGAGGATCCCGTCAGCTACGGTGTAGTTAGCTCGTGTTCTGTCCACTCGTCGACGTAGATTGCTTCTCAGTGGACTATTGTTATCTACGATGTATCTTCTGATGGCAGTCACATCACGATCTTCATCCTGCCATCGTCTAATATCGTCGAGTGTGGGTGTTTCCACTTCAATTACGTTGAGGGTTATCGGTGTTTTTGCCCTCTTTTCAATCACCCACTCTGGAATGTCCTCCACTTCTTCGTCTTCAGCCTTGCCCTGTGGTTGTCTGGACAAGGAGTCGGCGGCTTGATTATCTTTTCCGGGGACGTGAATTATTTCATAATCATAGGCTCCCAATGCTAATGCCCATCTTGTCAATTTTGCTCGACTATCTTTAGTTTTGTTCAGCCATTGGAGCGCTGCATGATCTGTGTATAATTTAAAATGTCTTCCTTCAAGATATCCTCGAAACTTCCTCAATGCCCAGATTATCGAGAGACATTCCTTTTCTGTCGTGGCGTACTTTCTTTCTGTGGGTCCAAGTTTCTTGCTGGCGTAGTTTATTATTCGTCTTGTCTTGCCATCATCTTCCATTTGAAATAATATTGCACCCAATCCGACGTCACTAGCATCCGTGTTTAAACAAAACGTCTTCTTAAAATCTGGATGTGCTAGTTTCGGTGCATTCACAATCGATGATTTCAGATTTTCGAACGCCTTCTGATGCAATGTTAGCCAGCACCACTTTATGTTCTTCTTGAGCATTTCGCTTAGAGGTGCAGCTATATCTTCGTAGTTTTTCACGAAGCTCCTGTACCAACCACATAATCCCAAAAATTGTCGTAATTGTCTTCGTGTTCTTGGTACAGGGTGATTACTGATAGCTTCATTCTTCTCTTCCTCTCTGTCAATGCCGTCTTCGCTCAAAATATGTCCCAGGTATTTGACTTTGTTGCTGCCAATGACACATTTGCTTGGTTTACAAGTTAATCCATGTTGTTCTAGTCTTTCAAGTACAAGATCCAGGTGATGTAAATGTTCCTTGACTGATCGACTGTAGATTAATATGTCATCCAGGTAAACTTGACAGAAATCTTCGATGTATCCAGATAGTACTTCGTTCATTAGACTCTGGAACGTAGCTGGCGCATTCTTCAATCCAAACGGCATGACGCGAAATAGATAGAGACCTCTTGGGGTGGTAAATGCTGTATACTCTTTCGATTGTGGCTCCATCTCAATTTGCCAATAACCAGTCTGTAGATCCAATGTAGAAAATATTTTTGCTCCATTGACTTTTCTCAACATCTCTTGCAGATCTGGAATCGGAAACGCATTGCTCTTTGTAATATCGTTCAATTTTCTGTAATCGACGCACAATCGAAAAGTACCATCTTTCTTCTTCGGCAATACGACGGGTGCGGCCCAAGGCGATGTGGATGGTTCTATAATGCCATCGCCTTCCATCTCTTCAATCATCTCTTCTAATACCCGTTGCTTCTCATTGTTGTACGGGTATGGTCGTAATTTGATGGGGGAATTCTTCGTAATCTCAATCTTGTGTGTGATTGTTTTTGTCCTTCCAACTTTGCCGAAAACGCTGGGATGTCGCCGAATGACATCTTTCAACTGCTCTTGGTTCTCAAGGAGTTTTATTTGTAACTCGCCCAATGCGTTGTTAATTGTTGCCACTTCTCTTTGGGCTCCATCTGGTTTTCTCCATGCAATGCGGACTCTCTTATCACACCCCAAGTAAATTATACCATTCCGGTAATCGATGCTCACACCATTTTTTGTTAAAAATTCATGACCAAGTATTAAATGATTCCGTAGGCCAGGTACAACCATTACTTCAACATTGAACTTCATTCTTGATATCATCACATCCATGCACATTTTCCCAAGAATCTTGAAAGTATTATTACTTGTGGCTCCACTCCCTGTACTATCTCTGACAGGGTGCCATTTTCCAATACTTCTTGCCAATTCTTCACTTATGAAATTGTGTGATGCTTGACTATCGATCAGTGCCAATATTGATCTTCCACGCACATCAACTTCTACAATTGGCCCATTCTGGTGTGAGTTCTTGGTCTCCATTGTTGTTAAATGGACCGGTAATTGTTGGTGTTCACGCCGATGTTGTGTGGTTTTGTGGAGGTTAATATTTTCTCCAGAACCAATCTCCTCCATTATTGATCCTGGCTCTTCGTCCAGAGTTCGAACCGTGGTGCGTAACTCGTCCACTGATCTTGGATTCGAAATTTTTACTAGTGGACGTACATTGTCGCGTAGTAGATTCAATATTATGGGCACCACGTCATCAATGTTCCTATCGGCGTGCACTCTTCTGAACAGCTGCACCTTCATATTTACGAACGCTTCTGTCTTCATTCCTGTGGGTTGGGAAACGGTCATTAATTCCAGTTCGGCTTTGGCTTTCCTTCCTATACTGTTGAAGAAACTCTCCAGTTGCCATTTCCACTCATCGAAGGTGTAGCCCAACCCACGATTCATCAGTGCCCAATCTCTGGCTGGTCCTGTTAATTTTTTTGTGACCATCTCTGTCCAACAGTCTACGGGCAGATGCGTTTGTCGCAGTAATGTCGTTGCTCTGTTCAAAAAAACTACTGGATCTTCGGCCGGTCTACCACTGAACTCCGGCATGATGGACAGAAGCGTCGTTGTGTCCAATGCGGCGGGGCGAATGACTGTATTCACTTCTTGTGGATCAATACGCATGTCTCGCAGTTGCTGTGTTTGATTCTGCTCGATCCGTATAATGTCATCCACGACTTTGTTGTATTGATCGTGCATCTTCTCCTCCAAGCCTTTGATTTGCGTGCGATTCTCAATGACATCGGCTTTAATATTAACAATGTCGGTTTTCACAGTTTCGACATCCGTGGTTATTTGGTCGATCCGCTGTATGCACGCGTCCCTCAGATCCACCATTCGCTCCCCTAATTCGTATTGTATGGTTTGTATTCTTTCTTCTAATTGGTTGCCCATTTGCTCATTCGATCCCTGAAGTCTGTTGCCCATCCTCTCTTCGGACTCTTGAAGTCGACTACTCATTCGTTCGTCCATTCTTTCTTCAGACTCTTGAAGCCGATTTCTCATCCTCTCTTCGGACTCTTGAAGTCGATTTCCAAGTCGCTCATCCATCCTTGCTTCAGATCCTTGAAGTTGGTCGCTCATCTCTTCAAGTTTGTTGGCCGTCTTATCCAATCGATCACCCATTCTCTCATCCAAATTCTTGAAGTTGGACATTATTGTCGCAAACATCATCTCCATTGTCGCAGCAGCTGGCTCTTCCGGGTTGGAAACCACACTTCTACGCCGTTCTGATGTGGGAATGGCTGGTCCTTGTGTCCTCGAAGTCGGTGTTCCTTGTTGCCTAGATTGGTGCTCCTCCCATCTTGCCTGTAAGACCTCTCTAGTGCCAGTGCTGTCCAGCCCTTCGGCCTCCATCATCTCACGCAGACGTGGCATGGGAATGCTGCGGCTTGCCATTGTAATTCCTTTCTTCTTCCGTGCGTCTCCTGGTCCTGTCACGGTCGCCACTTGTCGCGGTATCCTGGCTCTCTTTATCCTCAAAGGAGCGCTGCCCGAACCTGCAATGATTCCGATACTCGACAAAACAAAAAAAAATATATTAGTAAACGATATTACTAAATATTTTGTAATTGGAACAACACGCACGTTTTTGTTTAAAGAAAAGAAAAAAAAAAAAATTAAATTAAACACAAGTTTTTACGAAAAAAAAAAAACCTGATTTTATTGCTTTAAAAAAAAAAATGATTATCCAATTTCTTTTTCAACAATTATTTTAATTCTTTTTCACACAATGTTAAATTTCGAATTACTTGTACAAATTCCAACTTATACTTTGATCTGGATTGAACAACAATCGATATTAAACTTTGAACTAATTAGACAATACTTGATATTAAACTTTTATACTAATCGCACAATGATCGATTTAAAACTCTTCGGACAATGGTCGATTTAAAACTGATTTGAATCGACACTGGTCACGGTTTATATACCCACCATGGGTCGTTCTAGAATATGATTGTTTTTATGAATAAATATTATGTTTTTGACAATATATTTTTGCATGGAGGCTTCTAGAATATTTAGTATATCAACACCCATGGACGTAGTCGGAGTGTTCAGACAATTTATAAAATTAATTAAAAATTATACCTCTCCTTGGGTTTGACCCATAGTCATACCCCGCTTGGTTGATATTCAAGCAGTGACTTAATGCTCACGGCCAGTGTCAATTTAAAATCTATACACAAATTGTATGATACATTCATAACTGTAAGCTAGCTTACTTTTGTTTACAAAAATTATCTTGTTTTTACAAAATTATTTATTTGTGATCTATTTATGTTATTTTGTAAAACATTCAATTTGTATAACTTTTGATTCTCTTAAATTAAATTATATGCAATAATTTTTTTCAATTTTTGATTTTTTTCTTTTTAAATAGAAAAACTTTAAATCAAAAGTATCTATTAATCTTATTATCATTTTTCGACTTAAAAAAAAAACTTAGTTTAAGAAAAAAAATAAATCGAGCTACATTATTTTCTTTTTGTACTTCTTTCAAAACAAAAAAACTCCTTCTTTTTGCAAGGAGAAAAATATTATTTTGTTAAATATTTTTCGTAATATTTTACTTTCATAATTAGAATGTGTGTTGGATCAAAAAAATTATTCTTAATAATTTTCATTACAACAATATGTAACGTGCGTTATTCCAAACAAACAAAATTCACCACAATTACATGATCGAGTTATGAATTATCAACTTCATAAACATAATAATTATTGTTTAAGGAATAAAAAAAAATCAACTGGCTTTATTCGCGTTTGCAGATTTGGTTTTCCACGTCCTGTACCAGATCAAATGAAAATAACAGGAGTTACTGAGTCAGTAGCTGCCAAAAAAACTCTATCAAATAAGAGATTGTACAATATACCTAGGACAAAAAAATCTGTTTATATCAATGACAATAATCCAGTAGTACTTTTAGTGTAGAATGGAAATGTAGATATTCAGTTTATTGGTGAAATTGCAACTGTATTGAATTACTATATCACTAAGGATACAACAAAAGGCGAAAAAAGTCATGTAACAGAAATGTTTGAAATTATAAATTCTACAAAACCATTAACGAGTCGACTTTTTAATGTTGGTCTTCGTGCACTCAATAACAGAGAGTGCGGATTACTTGAAGCAAGTGATACTTTGCTCGGTTTATCCCTTTATGGAACTGATCCTGAAACTATTTTCAGATGGCTTGACGTGAAAATATATCGTAACTGCAGAGTTAAATCTAAGAAAGATATAAACAATTTGCATCCAAATTCATCAGATTTATTTTACAAATCATTGATTGATGATTATTATCCAAATAGATCTGCAGAGTTGGAAGAAATGAACCTTTATGATTTTGCCAGATGGTATGACATTGTCGATAGTCGTCCTGTTTATAGTAATGCTGAATGTTATCAAATTGGTGACGAAAAATTTTTAAAAAGAAGAAAACTACCATATTTAATCAATCATTATCCACTTGGTGTTAAAAAGTATCCAGAACAATATTACTTTGCAATTATACTTTTGTTTATGCATTGGCGTAATCTTGTCGAATTAAAAATGGGCAAGATTCATATACGGAAGCTTTTAATATAGTTAAAGAAACTATAATCGATGGTATAAATTACGGACAGCTGCAAAATGACTACAGAGAAAATTTGGAAAAAGCATTTGAAATGATCGAACAGAAAATAACTGAAATACAAGAGAACAGGCAAAACGATGCAAATGAATATGATGATGATGCAATCGAAAATCCAATAGAATTTGAACCAGTACAAGCAATTAATGCAATGGATGATTTTCGATAAATTAAAAATATATCAGATCAAGAAATGAAAGAAATGATTGATAATTTAAATTCAGACCAAAAACGTATATTTGATAAAATTCACGAAACATTGGACAAAAATTCGAGCACTCTTGGACTTTTCGTGAGTGGACAGAGGTTACCTAATAAATACAATAAAACAATGGGTGTCGAAAAATTTCAATAAGACTGTGGCTGCCACTGCGCCCACTGGGATTGCGGCGTTTAATGTTAATGGGCTAACTGTCCATAGGTTATTACAACTACCAGTTGAACATGGATTAACACCCAAATATAAACCTCTTTCAGATCAAGTTTTAAAAGTATTACGAGCTGATTTATCGAACATGATGCTTATAATCATAGATGAAGTGTCAATGATTTCCAACATAACTCTTATGTATATTCATTTACGTCTAATGGAAATATTTGATACCTCTGATAATGAAAAGGGCAGGTTTGGAGGAAAACATATTTTGATATTTGGGGAATTGTTACAACTACCGCCTGTCAGAGAACAATCACCTTTTGAAGATATATCAGCTAAAGATATAAATAAACTGTTTGGTTCATTAAGTGTTATTACAAACTTGTGGAAAAAATTATTTAGTTATGAAGAACTTTGTATTAACATGCGACAAAAAAATGATAATGATTTCATGAATCTGTTGAGTCGATTACGATTAGGAGTTATAACAATAGAAGATTCGAAATTATTATCTTCCAGATTGCTGAAATTTAATTCCACTTCTGTTAATAACAGACTTCAAGAATTGACAGTTCTCCTCTCATCGTTACCTGAGAGCACAGTTTGTTTAATGCCAACAAGAAATATGTTTGCTCAACTTAATGAAGCAATGTTAAAAAGAATTAAACAACCGGCCATAGAAGTAATTGCTATTGATGAGGTTGAACGTCGAAAATCATTTTCTAAAAAAGTTCGTGAAATATAAGATAAGTATGAAGATGATTCATCTATGACAGCAGGTTTAGAGAGAATAATAAATATAAAAATTGGAACTCGTGTAATGCTTCGAAGAAATGTCGATCTCAATTTGTGACTTGTTAATGGTTCAATTGGTAATGTGGAGCAAATCTTTCGGGTTATTGACAACATAAACAAACGTTATATTATCGAATGATAATTAGTGAGAACTCTAGGTTTTTGAAATAAAATTTCAAATTCGTCCCCTTTACCTAGATCAGTTTTTTGTATTATAAATACGTATTTCGACTACAATGTAGTCATCATCAGTATAAACTAGCTAGTCGTACTTTACTCTTTGACAATTAGAGATGGTTATAAAGTCGAGATCAACAGACAAAAAAATAAATAGAAAATTAACTAGATTAAAATGTATACTAGATTTAAAATATAGTAAATTTTAAATTATATTGAAATTGCTCTTGTTAAAATTACTTCATTCACATTTGTTCCTGTTAATTTTACTCTTATTAAAATTACTCTTATATTGTCGCAGGATATGTTACTTGTTACTAATTTGGTGACAGTATCACAAACTCGGCCCTTACTTATATTTATGTTTTTGGACGGATTATATATATTATTTTATTTTGTATTTTTGTACTTTATATAAAATAAACATGATAAAATTTTTAAAGTGTTTTTAATATAAAAATACCTCACTACATTTCAGTTCTTATTAATTTCATCAAATCTTACCATAGAAATTAACTAGTTCTTACAAACTACAGAAATTTTATTTTTTTAAAAATGCACGTGGCTTTGAATTGTACAGCGGATGTTGTAAAATCTTTTGTTTTTAAAAATGCTTACCATTAATATGACAATGAAATTTGTCGGAGTATACGCTAAAGTCTTCTACAGTTTGTCATACGTAACCGAAAGGAATTTGGACAAACATCGTTATGTTGACGCGAAAGTATACACAAATAAACAAATATTAAATAAATTGATATAAATGTTTAATAATTCCTAGAATTTGTCGCATTTTTATAACAACAACAAGAAAAAAATCAAAAATCTAAAAAAAAAAAATATATGACAATTAAAATTTAGTCACTATAGATTAAATCAAATATTTACTCACAATTTCAACATTATCCTCGCCAATAATGATATCATCAATAATTGCTTGTGATAGAGCAATATAATTTAGCGCCTCTAAAAAAAAAGAAGAGAAACTTCAGTAAAAAAAAAAAATATATTTAAAGAAATCAATAGACTTACTTCCGTTAATAAAATAATATATCTGAAGCATTGCACAGTCCCATGGGAGCTGTACCACTTGCATTGTCTCCAACATTGATGCCAATAAAATATTATTACTAAAGTGTAATTTTGATAAATAGACAATTTTTATGTAATATGTTATATTATTATATTCTCAACAAAACTAACTGCAGAAATAAGTTCTGGCATGTTCAAGGTTACGACTAACGTCACTACAAAACACCTGCAATGGTTATCAATTGACTACTCCCAGTTAAATCACGCGCCAATACGATCGCAGCGCCCCCACCAATACATCCTCCTAACTAAGCCGGGATCAGAACCTTTGGGAGCACAGGCCCCTGCCCCTCCACTCACTTAGCAAAGTTTCGAACCACAACCACCGATCACAGCACCACCAATCTCTTAGCAAAGTTCTGAACAACCGATCGCAGCGCCACCAATTTCTTAGCAAAGTTCTTTACCACAACTGTGATGTCCTTTTAGCATGAGATCGCGGCGCCACCAATGCCTCTGGTGGATAAATTTGGAAGCTTGGCTCAGGACCGGCATGACACTTCTACTTTTATTAGGTTTTAGGTTAAAATTAAATAGAAAAAATTCAATTAAGAGCAAAAATTAATGAATACAAATAAAATAACAGTCGATGCAAATTAAAAAAAGTAAATCGAGTCTAGTTGGCTATAAAATTTAAAAACGGTAGGAAGATAACTCTCTTAAACTGTATAAATAGTTTCATATTTCTAAACTGGTCAATATTTTGTAGATTGTATTGTTTCTTTCTCATTGACGATGTTATTTGAATCGTTTTTCGAATATATGCGTGTAAGTCCTCCCTCTGAGGGTCATAAATTCAAGTTGATCGTTATGAAACATAGTGTGTGTCATAACAATGAAAACATATATACATAGAACCTCATAAGTCAAATGATTCTGTCCTCACATTTGTGTTAGTTCGTATCCTTAAAACCAGATAGCGGTAGTAGGTATTTAACAGGCTTTTACAATAATAATAGCCACGAAAAATTAAAGTTTCAAAACATAATGTTTGTAGCTGGAAACTATGTTGACAAAATTCTCACTAAAGTCATATAAAAACTGCGATTGTTTATTAGGTTTTAGGTAAAAATTAAATAGAAAAAATCCAATTATGAGCAAAATTTATGAATTCAAATGGAATAATACTCGATGAAAATTAAAAAAAGTAAATCGAGTCTAGTTGGCTATAAAATTTAATAACGGTAGGAAGATTACTCTCTTAAAGTGTATAAACAATTTCAAATTTCTGAATTCCTGGTCAATATTTGGTAAATTCAATTGTTTCATTCACACTGACGATGTTATTTGAATCGTTTTTCGAATATATGTGTGTAAGTACTCCCTCTGTGTGTCATAAATTCAAGTTGATCTATAAGAAATATAGTATGTGTCATACCAATGAATGCAATTATGTTCATAGAACCTCATAAGTCAAATGATTCTGTCTTCACATTTGTGTTAGTTCGTATCCTTAAAACCAGATAGCGGTAGTAGGTATTTAACAGGCTTTTACAATAATAATAGCCACGAAAAATTAAAGTTTCAAAACATAATGTTTGTAGCTGGAAACTATGTTGACAAAATTCTCACTAAAGTCATATATAAACTGCGATTGTTTATTAGGTTTTAGGTAAAAATTAAATAGAAAAAATCCTATTAAGAGCAAAATTAATGAATTTAAATGGAATAATATTCGATGAAAATTAAAAAAAGTAAATCGAGTCTAGTTGGCTATAAAATTTAATAACGGTAGGAAGATTACTCTCTTAAACTGTATAAACAATTTCAAATTTCTGAATTCCTGGTCAATATTTGGTAAATTCAATTGTTTCATTCACACTGACGATGTTATTTGAATCGTTTTTCGAATATATGTGTGTAAATACTCCCTCTGAGGGTCATAAATTCAAGTTGATCGATAAGAAATATAGTATGTGTCATACAATGCATATATACATAGAAGCTCATAAGTCCAATTATTCTGTCCCCACATTTGTGTTAGTTCGTACACTAAAACCAGACAGCGATAGTAGGTATTTAACAAGCTTGTGCAGTAATAACAGTCACGAAAAATTAAAAGTGAAAAACATAATGTTTGTAGCTGGAAACAATGTTGGCAAGATTCTAACTAAAGTCATATAAAAACTGCGATTGTTTATTAGGTTGAAGGTTAAAATTAAATTGAAGAAATTCAATTATGAGCAAAATTATTGAATACAAATGGAATAACAGTCGATGCAAATTAAAAACAATGTAACAACTAACTGAGTTAATTGTTTGAATACCCAGTATATACTGAGTTGTATATACTTTGTATTGTTAATATTTCTGCCTATTCAATGTTTATAAAATATGAATTATCAAAAAATCAGCACTGTTGCTGGTTTCGTTCAGAAGATATTTTGGGGTCAAATTATCTATGATATTTCCAGTAGTAATAGCACTGTAAGTAAGAAGGCCAAATGTCCCTTAAACTCGACCTTGCGCACTACCGTGCTCTAGATTTGTAAATGTTTGTTTTGTGTTAATAATTAATATTGAAACAGTAAAAATGTTCATGCATTTAAAAAAATTGATATTAAAGTTCTTGCGATTTTTATATATTAAAATATTGAGTTATATAATTGAGTTAAACAACGCAACCGACTGTTAACGCAAAGCGTTGGTCAACGCGAGGCGACGCGAAAAGTTAGTCAACGCGAAGATTTAGAAAACTAACGGAAAGCGTTGGTAAACGTAAAGCGTTGATAAACGCAAAGCGTTAACCAACGCGAAACGTAAGCTAAAGCGAACCGTAAGTCAGCCAACGCAAAGCGTTGGTCAATGAGAAGCGTAAGTATATAGAAAGTGTTAGGTCAACGCGAAGCGTTAGTAAATCAAAGCGAAACGTATGCTAAAGCAAACCGTAAGCCAGCCAACGCGAAGCGTTGGTCAATGAGAAGCGTTAATTATTCAAAGTGAATCGTCCGTGATTTTACGTGATGCGTGATTTCATGCGAATGGTAAATGCTTAAAGTAAGCGTGAAAACTTCACGCTTCAAGCGTCAAATCGTAGCGATAGTTATCGCGAAGTGTTAGCACGCGTAAGTTAAACAACGCGAAGAGTTAGCTGACGCCAAGCGTCAATCGATACTCAGTACTAGCTAACAGAGGAAGTTATCGCGGAGCGTATGCAATTTAACGCAGAACGTAAGCAAGTTAACGCGAAGCGCTGGTAAATCAACACATAGCGTTAGCAAACGCAAAGCGTTAACCAACGTGAAACGCAAGCTAAAGCAAACCGTGTGCCACCCAACGCGAAGCGTTGATCAATGAGAAGCGTTAGTCAATAGGAAGTGATAGGTCAACGAGAAGCGTTAGTAAATCAACGCAAAGCGATGGTAACAAATAAGCTAAAGTGAACCGTAAGCCAGCCAACGCGAAGCATTGGTCAACGAGAGACGTTAGTCAATAGGAACTGTAAGGTCAACGCGAAACGTGAACTTAAGCGAATCGTAATTCAGCCAACGCGAAGCGTTGGTCAATGAGAAGCGTTAGTTATCCAAAGCGGAGCGTCAAAGATTCGCGAAGCGTGATTTCACGCGAATCGTTAACCAACGAGAAACGTAAGCTCAAGGGAACCATAAATGAGGAGGGTTGGTCAATGTGAAGCGTTGGTCAATGAGAAGCGTTCGTCAATAAGAAGTGTTAGGTCAACGCCAAGCGTTAGTAAGTCAACGCGAGGCGTTGGCATACGAAATGCGTTTACCAACGCGAAACGTAAGCTAAATGGAACCATAAGTAAGCCAACGCGAAGCGTTGGTTAATGAGATGCGTTAGTTATTCAAAGCGGAGCGCCGATAATTTTCTTTGGTGATTCGCGAAGCGCGGTCTTATGCGAATCGTAAAATCATCGTTTGTAAACGCTTAGCGTTAACCAACGCGAAACGTAAGCTTAAGTAAACCATAAGTCATCGAAGCGTTGGTCATGAGAAGCGTTAGTCAATAGAAAGCGTAAGGTCAACGCGAAGCGTTAGATAATCAACGCGAAGCGTTAGTTAGTCAACGCGAAGCGTTAGATAATCAACGCGAAGCGATAGTTAATCAACGCGAAGCGTTAGATAATCAACGCGAAGCGTTAGTTAATCAACGCGAAGCGTTAGTTAGTCAACACGAAGCGTTAGTTAATCAACGCGAAGCGTTAGTTAATCAACGCGAAGCGTTAGATAACCAACGCGGAGCGTTAGTTAATCAACGCGAAGCGTTAGTTAGTCAACGCGAAGCGTTAGTTAACCAACGCGAAGCCTTAGTTAATCAACGTGAAGCGTTAGTAAGTCAACACGAAGCGTTAGTTAATCAACGCGAAGCGTTAGTTAATCAGCGCGAAGCGTTAGATAATCAACGCGAAGCGTTAGTTAATCAACGCGAAGCGTTAGTTAGTCAACGCGAAGCGTTAGTTAATCAACGCGAAGCCTTAGTTATTCAACGGGAAGCGTTAGTTTATCAACGCGAAGCGTTAGTTAATCAACGCGAAGCGTTAGTTAATCAACGCGAAGCGTTAGTTAATCAACGCTAAGCGTTAGTTAATCAACGCGAAGCGTTAGATAATCAACGCGAAGCGTTAGTTAATCAACGCGAAGCGTTAGTTAGTCAACGCGAAGCAATAGTTAATCAACGCGAAGCGTTAGTTAATCAACGCGAAGCGTTAGTTAATCAACGCGAAGCGTTAGTTAACCAACGCGAAGCAATAGTTAATCAATGCGAAGCGTTTGTTTATCAACGCAAAGGGTTTGTAAACGCAAAGCGAAATGTAAGCTAAAGCGAACCGTAAATCACCCAACGCGAAGCGTAGCTTAATGAGAAGCGTAAGTCAATAGGAAGCGTTAGGTCAACGCGAAGCGTTAGCAACGCGTTTACTAACGCGAAGCATAAGCTGCAGCGAACCATCAGTCAGCCAACGCGAAGCGTTGGTCAATTAGAAGCGTTAGTAATGCAAAGAGAATAATTAACAAACGCAAAGCGTTAACCAACGCGAAACGTAAGCTGAAGCGAACCTTTAGTCAACCAACGCGAAGCGTTGGTCAATGAGAAGCATTAGTTATTCAAAGTGAATCGTACGTGATTCGCTTTGTTGATTCGCGAAGCGTGATTTCACGCGAATCATTTACCAACGCGAAATGTTAGCTATAATGAAACGTAAGTCAGCGAATCGTTGGTCAATGAGAAGCATTAGATCAACGCGATGCGTTTGTTAATCAACGTAAAGCGTTGGTCCACGCAAACGGTAAGTCAGCCAACGCGAAGCGTTGGCCGATGAGAAGCGTTAGTCAATAGGAAGTGTTAGGTCAACGCGAAGCTTTGGTAAACGCAATGCGTTTACTAACGCGAAACGTAAGCTAAAGCGAACCGTAAGTCAGCCAACGCGAAGCGTTGTTTAATGCGTAGCGTTAGTTATTCAAAGCAAAGCGCAAACAATTCAAAGCGTTAACTAACGCGAAACGTAAGCTAAAGCAAGCCGTAAGTCAGCCAACGCGAAGCGTTGGTCAATGAGAACCGTTAGTCAGTAAGATGTGTTAGGTCAAGGCTTTGCGTTGACCAACGTGAAACGTAAGCTACAGCGAACCGTATTCAAAACGAGGCGTCAATGAGAAGTGTTAGTCAATAGAAAGTGTAAGGTCAACGCTTAGCGTTAGTTAATCAACGCTGAAGTAAATCATCCGCGATCGTTTTTTGACGCTAAGCGTTAAATTAAGGCGACGAGAAGCGTTAGTTTATCAACGCGAAGTAATAGCCGATGCTGCGTTAGAATACAAATATATGTTGATATATATATATATATATATATATATATATATATATATATATATATATATATATATATATAAATATATATATATATATATATAAATATATATATATATATATATAAATATATATATATATATATATATATATATATATATATATATATATATATACATACATATATATGTACATTATATATAGATAATGAGAGAGACCAACTATTTCTTTGAAAAGGAAAATCACTTACACCTTGAACTTATATATTCACCTGGTTTACAAAACTGAAATAAACATAAAAACAATACTATTTGATGTATGTTATGTTTGTACATGTGAGGTCAAATTTTAAGAAAACTATTGAGTTTATGAAAAACTGTTGCAAACAAAAGATGTTTATTTTAAAGAGAAAAAAACTTTTTTACAATAAAATTTTTTTCTACCTCTTACGTTTTCAAAGATATATTTTATCCCCCTGGCGGGGGGAAACACTTTCCGATTTTGCTCATTAACGAATTTGACCTTAATTTTTTGGTCTAGAAAACACACAAAAATTTTCAGCTCTTTTTCTCTTTTCGTTTTTGAGTTATCGACTTAACAGGCAGACAGATTGACGGACGGGCATGTGAAAATAGCCGAATTAGGCCATTTTATGAATATCTTTGTAAAGCATTTTTGTCAAGGATTAATATTTTCAAGCATTACAAAGTCGGGACTAAACTTTATATACCTTGTATATTTACAAATATATGGGTGCAAAAATAGTATGTACGGTTGTTGTGTATACCTACGGGTCCATGGAGACCATGCCTTCATTCGCCTATTAATTGTATTTTTCATTTTTTTTCAACTTTGAGGACAAATTTTGAGAAAACTGTTGAGTTTATGACAAAATTTTTCAAACAAAAGTTGTTTATTTTAAAGAGAAGATGATTTTTTGTTAACAAATTTATTTTCTATCTCTTACGGTTTCAAAGATGTGTAATTTCTCCGTCTTATTTGTTCTTTGTGCACAAATTATGAGAAAACTATTGAGTTTATGGAAAAACTATTGAGTTTATGGAAAAATTTTTCAAACAAAAGTTGATTATTTTATTAAGAAGATTTTTTATTAAAAAATTTTTTTCCTATCTCTTACGGTTTCACAGACGGATATTTCCCCCCTCCTAGTGGGGGGAAACATGTTCCGATTTTGCCCATTAACGAACTTATCCTTAGATTTTCGCTCTAGAACACACACAACAAATTTCAACTCGTTATCTCTTTTCCTTCTTGAGTTATCGGGTTCACAGACGGACAGACGGACATGCTAAAATGGCCAAATTAGGCAATTTTATGAATACACTTGTGAAGCATTTTTGTCAAGGATTAATATTTTCAAGCGTTACAAAGTCGGGACTAAACTTAATATACCTTGTATATTTACAAATATACTGGGTATAACAATACTATTTGATGTATGTTATATTTGTACATGTGCGATCGACTCATTTTCAACTTTAAGCCAAAATTTTGAAAAAACGGTTGACTTTATGAAAAAAGTTTTCAAACAAAAGTTGTTTATTTTAAAAAGAAGAAGATTTTTTGTTTACAAATTTTGTTTCTATCTACTACGGTTTCAAAGACGGATTTTTCCCCCCTTCTAGTGGGGGGAAACATGTTCCGATTTTGCCCATTAACGAACTTGACCTTACTTTTTTGCTCTAGAACCCACACAAAAATTTTCAGCTCGTTATCTCTTTTCGTTCTTGAGTTATCGGCTTCACAGACGGACGGACAGACAGACGGACATGTGAAAACGGCCGAATTAGGCCATTTTATAAAAATATTTGTGAAGCATTTTTGACATGGATTAATATTTTCAACCGTTACAAAGTCGGGACTAAACTTAATATACCTTGTATATTTACAAATATACTGGGTATAAAAAGTCGAGTCTAGTTGCTGTAAAATTTAAATGAGGTAGGAAGATAACTCTCTTAAACTGTATAAATACTTTCATATTTCAGAATTCCTGGTCAATATTTTGTAGATTCTATTGTTTCTTTCTCACTAACGATGTTATTTGATTCGTTTTTCGAATATATGTGTGTTAGTACTCTCTCTGAGGGTCATAATTTCAAGTTGATCGTTATGAAATATAATATGTGTCATACCAATGAATGTATATGTACAAAGAAGCTCATAAGTCCAGTTTTTCGGACCCAACATTTTTGTTAGTTCGTACCCTTAAAACCAGACAGCGATAGTAAGTATTTAACAGGCTTGTACAATGAGTAGATAGGCTATGAGAGTACGAGAACACAAAAGGTCATTTTCCCCTGTTATTTCCTATAAGGAATTCTAAGGTCGATTTTTCACTTTTTGTTCCGTTCTGCACATGCGCAGTTTTTCCTCAGCCAACGCATCTCAGCCAACGTTCCAACGTTTCTCAGCCTACCATCGCGCATACTCTTCAGTCAGCGCATCATGATTTTTAGCTAACTATCAGTCAGTGTACCACAAGCTACCAGTAGTTCTCTCTCTGGAAGTTGTTTAGTGGGGGCGGGGGTTGGGTGTGGGGTTATACTAACACAAAATTTATTTTTCGTACTATTACAAAACATGTCTCCAAACTTACTTCTCACAATCGTATATTATGACTCATTTTCACTGGTTTACACACACACACCTAATTTTACTACAACGAATTATTTTATTTTAAAAATGTGGGGCCTGTTGGGGATTTGAACCCGCGTCGGAAATAATACAACGTTTGTAATGTACTCATCTTGCTTCGGGACCACCGTGTAAGTTGTATTATGGAAAAAAAATAGTGTACATATAAAAAAAAATGATCAATGTCATCGATGCTATCAACTAATGTTTTTTTTTTTTGGGGAATAATAAAGTTGTACATGTTTAAAATAAATAAATAGATACATTCTTATTAGAATTAACACTAATTTATTATTTAAAATTTTAAAAAATACAATTGAATCATGATGTCACTATTGCTAAGTGACTGGAGGGGCAGGGGTGTGTGCTCTGAAAGGTTCTGATCTCGGCTAAGTTTGGAGGATGGTATTGGGGTTGGCACTGCGATCGGTGGTTCGGAACTTTGCTAAGAGATTGTTGGTACTGTGATCGGTGGTTGTGGTTCGGAACTTTGCTAAGTGCGTGGAGGGGCAGGGGCGTGTGCTTTGAAAGGTTCTGGTATCGGCTAAGTATGGTGGATGGTATTGGTGGGGGCGCTGCGATCGTATTGGTGCGAGATTTAATGGGGAGGAGTCAATTGATAACCTTTGCAGGTGTTTTGGTGTGACGTAAGTGGTAACCTTGAACATGCCAGAACTTACTATTTCTGCAGTTAGTTTTGTTGAGAATATAATGATATATCAAATTACATAAAAATTGTCTATTAATCAACATTACAATTCAGTTTATCGTTAAATATGATTTTTTTCTTCTTGTTGTTATAAAAATGCGACAAATTCTTGGAAATATTAAATATTTATATCAATGGTAAGCATTTTTTAAAACAAAAGATTTCGCAACATCCGCTGTACAATCCAAAGCCACGTGCATTTTTTTTTTAAATAAAATTTCTGTAGTTTGTTAGAACTAGTTAATTTGTATAGTTAGATTTGATGAAATTTACTAGAACTGAAATGTAGTTAGATATTTTTATAACAAAAACACTAAAAAAAAATTTTTTCGCTTTTATTTTACATAAAATACAAAAAAAAAAAATATTTATGAAAGATTAATCTAAAAAAAAAAAAAATATGACAATTAAAATTTAGTCACTATAGATTAAATCAAATATTTACTCACAATTTCAACATTATCCTCGCCAATAATGATATCTTCGATTATTGCTTGTGATAGAGCAATGGCCCTATCAAAGTAATTTAGCGGCTCTAAAAAAAAAAAAGAAAAAAACGTCAGTAAAAAAAAAACATATATATAAAGAAATCAACAGACTTACTTTCGTTAATTAAATAGTATATCTGAAGCAGGGCACAGTCCCATGGGAACTGTACCACTTGCATCGTCTCCAACATTGATGCCAATAAAATTTTGGCTGTATCAAATCTCACTAAAATAAAAAACAAACAAAATTTTAGTCATTAATAATTAGTTAGTTATTACAATTAATAATAATAATTGGTTATTATTAATTAATTAGTTTGTAAACGCTTAGAGAAAAATTTTAAAAACTTACTTGTTCGTATTAAATAAGACAATTAAAGGCGATCGTATTGGCGCAAGATTTAGTTCGAAGGAGTCAATTGATAACCATTGCAGGTGTTTTGGTGTTACGTAAGTGGTAACCTTGAACATGTCAGAACCAGTTATTTCTGCAGTTAGTTTTGTTGAACTTAACTAGAACTGAATTATGCTGATAAGGTAAATTTGTGTTTATTGTAATGAAATATCTTTTGATAACCATAGCAGATGTTTCGGTGTGACGTAAGTGGTAAACTTGAACATGTCAGAACTTGTTATTTCTGTAGTAAGTTTTGTTGAAATTAATCAGAACTGAATTTTGCTGATTTGGTGAACTTGCGTTTATTGTAATCATATATCATATTACATAAAAGCAGTCTATTAATCAAAATAACAATACAGTTTATCGTTAAATATGATTTTTTTAAACAAAAATCTAGGAAATATTAAACATTTATATCAATGGTAAGCATTTTTTTAAATAAAAAATTACACAACATCCTCTGTACAATCCAAAGCCACGTGCATTTTATAAAATTGATGACCAAGCAAATTCTCACATGCATTTTATAAAATTTCTGTAGTTATTTTTGTTGAAGTTGACTAGAAGTGAACTTTGCTGATTCGGTAAATTTGCATTTATTGTAATCATATATCATAATGCATAAAAATTGTCTATTAATCAAAATTCCAATACAGTTATCTGATCATATTACAATGTATTTGTTTGCATTTTTTTTTGTCGGTGTGTGCTTTGATATATAAAAATGGTTATATTAGAATATCGTGAACGATTTTAAGTTTAATGATGATGAGACAAAATGGTTGTATGGTAGATAAAATTAGGAGGGGATAATTGTATAAAAGATAATAAAAAAAGACAATTACATATCAAAAATTACTTAAGTTTTGAAGTATTATTTAAAAGTAAAACAAAAATACAATGGACGCAGCCGACCTCAAACTATTGGAGAGTTGCTGTTTGAGGCCATCAATTAAAATGGGGGATTTACCAATGAGAGAAATGATTCCCATCAGAAAACTGGAGAGGGTAACCACCAAATATGGCGATCAGATAAAGGTGCCACTGGAAGTTTCAATGGAAAGGTATATAGTGGTGGAATCAATTTTCTTAACGAGCCGCTATAATATACTAACCGATAATATAATAAATACCATCAATTCAACACCTTCATTTATGTGTGTTGAGGATCAAGTAGGTCATAGCTGGCAAATCTCAATAAAACATTACGAGTAACCGGTGGAAAAAATCACAACGATTGTTTTAATCTAGCTATTATTATAATATTCTAAATTTTTTATTTTTAAATTGAATACCACTATGGATACACACAGTTTACATGGCGTTTATTTTAATTATTTACCCTTATAGAAATCATGTCATTGAAAAATCACATTGATTTATTTGAAAATATGGAGAAGCATGGAATATATCCAGACAAATTTAATGTGAGAATTTACTTAAGCTATGTTTATCGATTTTTTATAAAAATATATAAATTTATTATAGGTGGAATTTTATCAACTTATGGATGTGTATCGTTGGAGTATCCCCGAAAAGTTATTAGACACTATGAGATATTCCTATTGGGAAATTGATGATTGTTTTCATATCGCAGCATTTATAGTTAGAAACACTTTAGATCCTGCTTTATTTGTAAATTACGTTAAAAAATATAAATGGTTTGCAACTGATTGGGATAAGTTTGAAAAACTACTATATGCATGTTGTGATGATTTTACTTATGGAAGTAACTTGAGAAAGAATTGGGGGACATATGATATACGTCGAAAACAATGGGTCGGCATAAGTGGAAGAATGGACAACCAAATGTTTGTGTGGTATGAAGTTATGGACCCTTATATATTATGGCGAATACTGTATCAGCAATTTGAAACTATTTCAGAATGGTTTGAACCTTGGATATATGCTACAAATTGTAATCAAATTGATTCATGTGATTGTCGAAGATTAAGCGAGTATGACTGTATTTGAATATTCATATATAATAAAAAACGCTTATAATTAGTCATTGTTTAATTTTAGACTGTAGCCCCCATTATGTGTTTTTCAGATTTAAAATACCTTGTTTGTAGGTAAGTAGCATTATACCATCAAGGAATCTCAAGTTAGAGACATGAATAGAGCAAACATTATTAGCATTACAACAATGTTTTTATATTATTTTGTGTCAGTGAAAAGTGCTTCAATGCGATTTCATGATCACATAAATCCGGTACACAATCACATTGAGAACTCTGATTTTCAAGCAGTAAGCACTAATGGTTTTCTGAAGAAAACTTATAATAATTTTTGTATGAATCAAAGTAGATTTCGTATGCATAATATGACTTCGAAACCGAATGTTATAAAAGACACATTGAAATTTTATTCTAATAAAGCATCAAAACCACATTCTGATGGTGAAAACCGGGACCCGAGAGAATTCCATGGCAACCAGATCAAGCAAATGGATTAAATCCATGGGATAGTTCTGGTATTTTACCCGAGGAAAAATATTATGACTAATTAATGCAACATAAACAAATGCGTTCTCCTTCATGTCAGTATTTATCAGATGTTCGATTAAAACTTCGAAAAATTATTAAAAGAATTCTCAAATATTGTAAACGATAATGAAATCACTGTTATATTGCAATTACATATTTTTATTAAAAAACATTTAAAAAATTAATTCACGTTTATTTTACATAATACAAAATACAAAATAAAATAATATTATAAAGATTAAACAGATTATTAGAGAATAGAATCTTTTTTTTTTCAGCAATATGAACATTTAAACATTTGAATGTACTTTATAGATATTAAATTTAATTGAATGTGCTGGCTTATATAGATATTAAACTGAATATAGAAGAAGCTGTCAAGTGCCCCGTAACACTCCGAAGTGCTTCAAAACCGCTCCGGAACTGCTCCCGAACAGCTTTATACTGCGCCTGAACTGCTCCTGAACAGCTATATTCTGCTCCGAAACTGCTCCCGAACAGCTATATACGGCTCCGAAATGCTCTACAATGAAGAAATGGTAATTTGGAATTGGATTTTTAAAAAAATTCACACTGCACAAACGGATGGAATTGTTGGTTTATCATTATTTGAACAGTCTTATTATAATGTTTTTTCATTGGACGAATATTCTGACTATGTTCAAGTCAAAGAAATTATTGAAAATTATTTACTAGAAAAATGAAAAATAATGATATAGTAACTTAATTTATTAATATTTTAATTTTATATACATCATAATAAATTAAAATTATAAATAAATTATATAATAACTTAATGTATTAGATAAAGTAAAAAAATTTGTATAAATGTTATACTAAATAACAGTAGTATGATATTAATTTTTTTTCTCTATCTTAAAAAAATATTATTATTTGTAACATATGTGTGTTCACAAAAAAAACCTCAATCTCACATTTATGTGTGTTGACTTTTTCCATCAAAATATGAATTGTGTGAAGAATCAAAACCCAACCATTTAACTTTAACCTATGAACCACGATTAGCTAAAACTTTTTCTACTAAATACACATTTTGATTTTTAACTTTCTATAATTCTTCAGCATAAAAACCACCCAAGATACTTTCATTCTTGTTATCCTTAAGTAAATATGTTCTTGGATTGGTTAGCTTTACTTCACGAATTGTGAATATTCTTGGTGTCCAAGATGGATGAAATCCACGATCAAACACTGTTCTAAACTTACTTATTCTCACATGAACACCAATATCAAATTTTTGTTTTGGTTACCATTTTGGCCACCATCTTAATGTGATTGTATGAAGTATTTAAAATCAGTTTTTCGATTCGTGTATTTACTTGAACCGGTTTTATTTTAATTGTGTGATGATATGAATTATCGCAGCGCTTATTTAAGTCAGGTAATACTTTTATCCATTTATGATTACCATTAAGACTGAAATATTTATACATCATCGATTTCAGTGTGCGTATAAATCATTCTACAGTACAAGCCTTTTTATTCGAATACACAGAATAATGGTTTATGTTTTACTCTTTCATTAACCTTTTAAATTTTTCATTATAAAATTCAGTACCATTATCTGTTTGAAGGTTTTTCGGTGTATGATCTTTTATAATCTGCTCCATAGCGGTAACAACATCGACAGCGTTTTTAGACTTTAGCAGAATCGCCCAGCTATACTTGGAGAAACAATCGAGTACAGCCAATATGTATTTAAAGTTGGTACTTTGTCTAGCGTACGGTATCATCTCTATCAAGTCAGCCTGATACAAATAATTTATTCCATTTATGAGAACCCACCTTCTTTTGAAATTCATAACAATTTGTTTTTTATTCATTTAGTAATTTATATTGTAAACTGATAGTAACATATAAAAACAGAGATTCACCTATTGTATACGCTTTATCTTTAGGTAGACCAAACTGAAAACGATCCTGGGGTTTAATTGTAATAGATTGATTTCTATTCACAGTGACACCATTAATAAGGAACACACAGTACGATGGTGTAATGTTTAAATGATGTATTTTCGCTGATATAGGAAATTTAAATAAAAAAAATGTTTTATTTGCATCTATTATATACCAAGATAGGTTAGTGGCTGCATCTTTATAAGATTGTGTAGGCAGTGCATTCCTTATTGATATATGAAAATATCCATATAATTTTTTCAGAATATTGTTAAACAATTGAGTGTTAGCATTAACTTTATTACGTACATGTATAGCTAGAGTATACAAATCGACAGCATCCGTTGAATATTTAGGGCTACATTAGATATCCTGTTATTTTTTCCATCAAAATATGTTTCGGATTCATTTATCGATAAGCACTTTGTTTCAAAACTTTGCAAGTTTACCGCATCATACATGTCTATAGGATTTTGTACATTTATGATTCGCTTGGATTTGGCATCTAAGTTATCACTTGATGATGATGATGATGATACGTCATTAGTTTTTAAATGATAATTTTTGAGGAGAGAGCGACCAAATTTATCTATGCTGTCTATGATGATGTCTGAATGTTGCATGATGTATTTATCAATTTCATAGTACTGTATATATTATCAGCTAAGAGGTTTGATATCAGTTTAAAAGAGGGTCAGATAAAAACAGACCAGTTAATAAACTGACCTGTTTAAAACCGGTTTTTATCGGTTTAAAACTGGTTTTTAACTGACCAGTTTTATAATGACAAGTTTTAAACAGACCTGTTTACAAACTGGTTTTAAAGAGACCTGTTTATAAGAGATTCAGTATATTATATTTTCTTCTCTTAGTTCTGATATGATAGAGTTCATCATGGGGAGTAAGTGGTGTACCTTCATCTATGCATTCTGTTGAATGACTTGGTAGATTGATAATATTTTTATCAACTTCAAATAATTTTGTTTTCATAATTGGTGTGTAATCTTCCTGATTCATTCTATCCTTAATTGGTATATACGGTATTTGTTCTTCATGCTCCAATTTTACCTCTTATTTTTCCACTAGTTTATTCAACGGCTCAGTAACGGGCTGAAATGTCTTCTGTAGAGTTAAAGTGGATATTTGTTCACCTGTTTTTAGTGTGTTATACTTTTTACGTATAGCATTACTGAATTCAACCAACTCTTTCTTAGTCTTAATCATGTTATCTCATTAGAATACACAATTGAAATGAACAAAATTGTTATAAACATATCTTAATAAAAGGACTAATAAATAAAAAAAATATTATATAAAATATTAAAACATAGTTTTATATATTTTTAGACAAAAAAATTTAACAAATAATTTACATTAGAAGTTATACAGTGATTATGGTGTAAGATACAAAGTGCTTTTGAACTAACATTATTCTTATAAAATGAAAGTCCACCTTCTAAAATTTCAATATGTATTACCTTTGTTGATTTTGGTGTGAGGTTTTCAATCCATAATTTTTTCTCATCACCCTTACAGTATACAGTATTGTTGTTAACAATGTATGATAAAACCTTTGATAGTTCTCCATAATCAGTGGATCCCTGAATCCAATGTAGTCCATGATAATTTTTAATTAACCAGAACACTACTTTTTTTATCGGAATCACTAAAAGTGTTGATTGTAAATGGAGGTTTAAATATATAATGACCAAAATGATTTCCATTCGTATCCACAAAACTGAGTTCCTTAACAATGAACTCATTGTAAACTTTAAATCCTTGTATGTCCACTATGTATGTCATTTTAAAGCACTTTGTTTACAAACTTTGTTTGTGAGTGGGTTATATTTAAATAATCGATCATGAAAAACTAGACAATATGCACGTGTTTTTGCAGAAAAACTAGCAGTAGCCTCAAAGTCAACACGAATATCCACTGTTGTTGATTTAAGTGATTCAAGGTGGTTTGAACAATCAATAACAAATAAAGGTGCATTCTCTATAAATTCATTTTTACCTAACAAAGGTTCAGCTATATATCGATTAAAATAGGATTTCTGGAATCTTCAATACATATCATATAGGATTGCTGTTTGTTTTTTCTGAAAATTAACATTAAAATTTGCGTATGGATAAACTTCACCATTTAAATAGACTTTCATGTTTGTAATATTACAATTACCAAATTGACTGGAATCTTTTAAAATATTCCCATCACGATCTGTTTAGAAACATACCACAACGTAGTCAGGACACTCTGAACTAGTCTTGACACACCATACTTGCTTATCAGTTTGCTGTATTTCTGGGATAGTTAAGCATTCCAATGATCTAAACCATAAATTTACATTAGCATTTCGATTTACTACATTATATAGTTTTATACGCATATCATCAGAAACTTTTACAAATGGAACGCACCATTCTAATTTACTAAGAGTAATTTTAGGTTTAACTGTTGCGATTGCTGCAGTAAAACAATTGGTCTCATCATTTGCACGAATAATAATAAGTTCTTGTTTCATGTTTACCAGAATTCTAGGATAATCTTCAAAGAAACCCATATATAATTTCAGTGGTATACGAACATTGAATAAACCACCGGCATCTTTATTAAATTTATCACCAAAACCAGCATTGAATAACGCTTTACTCTGATTTTCATTTAATGTTAAGTAGTTTTTTATAGTGCTTACAATACCAACATTATTAGTATGATCAATTACTTGACCACCAATTTCATAACGAATTTCTTGGAACATAAATGATATAGCGTTCGATATGAATTGTGCTTTATTTTCAGGATCGTTAGTCACTTTACCTTCAATATTTAAAAAACTCTCACATGGTAATGTATATAAATCTTGTGACTGAATGCAAATTCTAATCTCATCGCTAGGCTCAAATTTTGTTGAACTATACGCTTGATGATTGTGATAATCTAGTCCTGTAATCGTATTATCAGACTCAAGTGCGTTGATTACTTCTAAAATTTCTGTCATGTTTCTTTTTAATACAAGTAAATTTTATAAGCATAAATGATTTCTATAATTTCATCCAACAACTAAATTTTAACCAACAACATGCCGTTATTAATTTTTTAGTTTTAAACCAGTTGATTGTAGAAATTTTCGATTACTGAGTGATAATCGGTTTCGACTGTTACGTTGTAATCTGTTTCGATTATTGTGCTTTATTCTATTGATGTCTGATAGATCTCGTTTTATCTGACGGTTTGTTGAAACACTACCTCCAAAGTAACGTGTAGGGTGATTAAATAAAAAACCCTTTTAAAGTTTTCAGATGCAGTCCAATAGTTATATTTTTATCTCTTAAGTTAACCAATTTACCTGATTGATCCACCAAAGAGAGCGTAATGTTGCTAATGGCTCGACAATTGATAACATTAGTGGGATGCACTAAAATTTTATAGCCTGGGGGTAAATTTGGTGAGAAATGAAAAATTGTGTGATTGTTTTCATTGTTATGATATGAACCACTTATAATATTACAAATACCATATATTGTCTCTACAGAGAGAATGTTAACACGTGATTTGCCCACATGTCTTTTATCTGCACTAAATTTTTAATTTTTGAAGCCCAACATTTGACCAATTGAATCCGATGTGTTCGAAATTTATCATTTTTGTGCACTTGATTTCACATGTAAGGGTGTTTGTGTTGGCATGCAAAATAAGAGTTGGTTTTCCATCTAGAGAATTACATAAATAGCGTGAAATGTCATCAATCTCATATGATCTAACATGTATTTCAATTACCTTATTATCAGTATCATAATAAAATTTATTATTCGTAGTATCAACATTAGGAATAGCATTTTATATTTGTAAGTATACTAATCCCATCACATAGTTTGAACTTTTATCTAAATCAATAGGTGGGAAATACTCTATTGTTAAAACAGAACTATTGCCTGTGATCGTTAACATGAAATACATATTGATAAATAATAAGTTTGTAGCATGTGATGGTTTATTTATCTAACAAAAATTTTGATCATAAATGTCTACATATTGTAGTATTGAATTTTTGTTCTTGATTCAAATTATACTGGATATCACATCCTTAAAAGTATTTAATTAAGTCTTGCGGCGGCTGAAGGTTACCAAAGCTATCGAAATAGATAACATTCTTATTAAATTTTTTATACGCCGTCCAATAAGTTCCACTATTCACAGCTATGTCATGATTGATAATTCCCGTCTCATATTTGTTTGGTGATTTGGGTAGGGTGTCACGCATAAAAACACCACGAAAATACGGAATATTTAATTTTTTAGCATACTCACACAGTTCCGTATCATAAAGTGCTCTGCGTGGTAGCGTTTCTATTAGTTTTTTGATAGGTAATGCCCCATACCCCTGTTGTAAGGATTTAAATACAAGCCTTTACCCATTGCTATAGCCTCCATTGTTTTATTGTGACGTTGGCTCTCACTAAGTTGTTGCACTCTTATAATTTGTTACAGCTTTAGCAATACCTGACGCCCCACCAGCTAAAGCTCCAAGAGCAGAGAGTCCAGCAAATATGGAGATTAATGGGAACACACCACCTGATTTTGGAACTGGTATTACACGTGTTGGTGCTTTAACACATTGACTGCGTACTGCAGCTTTCGCAATCTTTACTGCGGCCTTTAAATCCACTGGTGGAGATTCTTTTAATGCATTTCTAGTTTTCCTAACTGGCGCTATAAAGATTATAGCTTTCTTTGCCTGTTTCTAATTCTTCTTTTTAATCTTCAATCCCATACCAAGAGCAGCTTTTGTTTTCATAGCGCCTGTGACGAATGGAGCTACTATCCTTTCACCAACTGTTGAATCGGAGGCCTTTGTACGTTTCCAAGCGGCTACACCTAACTGTTTATCCGCCAGATGACGCTCCTTTAAATCTTTACTTTTTGAGTAAGCGATATCATGAACCTGATTCGACATTCAAGCCTGATCCAATGCGTTTTTTGGTTTATCACCACGTGCAAATCGTTCTTTGAGCTTAGTGCCTGGTCCACAATATTTATAAGCTGGTATGTGTAACTCAATCGGTAATTTATTTATAAGTGTATTAACAATACCTTTTCCTTGATGTGTCCTCGAATTAGGCATACTTCTAAAAGTTTCAAGCAATCATGTTCACGTCTATTTAAATGAGTTGTTTTTATATTTTAGTTTTAGTTGTCGGAAAAATGCGCTTTCATAAACAACAGCATTCACTCATTGTTAAAGATTTAATATCCAATAATACACATAATCATTCCTATCATGGTCCCCTATTTTCAGGTTCACTACGAGCAATAATATGTGGTCCTGGTGGCTGTGAGAAAACAAATCTTATGTTAAACTTAATTTATCATGAAAATGGTTCACGATTTGAAAACATCTATTTCTACAGTAAATCTCTTTATCAATAAAAATATCAATTACTTGAAGATACTTTAAAACTAGTGGATGGAGTTGAATATTTTCCATTTAGTGATACTAGTGAAATTCTTGATCCGAATGAAGCACGTGAACAAAGTCTATTCATTTTCCATGATGTGAGCTGCCATTCATAAGAACGAATCAGAGAATTCTTTAGTATGGAATAAAATTTAAAATTTGTCCCCTTTACCTAGATCAGTTTTTTGTATTATAAATACGTATTTCACAATGTAGTCTAGTTAATTTGGTGAAACTGTCACCAAATTAGTAACAACTTTATTGTGAAACTGTCACCAAATTAGTAACAAGTAACATATCCTGCGACAATATAAGAGTAATTTTAATAAGAGTAAAATTAACAGGAACAAGTGTGAATGAAGGAAATTTTAACAAGAGCAATTTCAATATAATTTAAAATTTATTATATTTTAAATCTAGTATATTTTAATCTAGTTAATTTTCTATTTATTTTTATTTTTGTCTGTTGATCTCGACTTTATAACTATCTCTAATTGTCAAAGAGTAAAGTACGACTAGCTAATTTATACTGATGATGACTACATTGTAGTCGAAATACGTATTTAAAATACAAAAAACTGATCTAGGTAAAGGGGACAAATTTGAAATTTTATTTCAAAAACCTTGAGTTCTCACTAATTATCATTCGATAATATAATGCCTTTAGTATGGGCCGACATCGAAAAATTGATTGTTTTTACCTTTGCCAGAGCTATGCACGTGTTCCAAAGCATAATATAAGGGGCAATACAAATTGTTTGGTGTTATTCAAATCTGATGATTTGAATTTAAAACACATCTTCGATGACCATATAGTGGGCTCTGATATGAATTTCCAAAAATTTCGTGATCTATGCAGTCATTCTTGGACATCTCTTAATAGCTTTGTTGTAATAATGAAAAATTTCCCCCTTAATGATGGTCGCTATCGAAATGATTTAATGAATGCATTGAATTATAGAATGATAACTTATACATCTAATTTTCTAACACACATCCTCTTCTCTAATAATCTGTCTAATCTTTTATAATATTATTTTATTTTGTATTTTGGTTTTTGTATTACGCAATAAAAATATGTCAACAACTCCTTAAAACGGGGTTTATTGATACAATCGAAATAATAGATCCAACAAGGACCAAAACTCCATTAATTGTGAACGGGCATCGTAATAATAATAATGTAATATTATAATATTAACTTCTATTTAAATTTAATATTAGATCCATATGTAACAACAACAACAAAAAACCATATCTAACAACAAACTGTATTAGAATTTTGGTTAATAGACACTTTTTATGTAAAAAAATATTTCGTTACAATAAAAGCAAATTTACTGAATCAGTAAAAATTCAACTAATGAATTTAATGTTATAAGATTCTCTAATAATCTGTTTTTATGATTTCTTTTTGTAAAACAGCTTCATTTATTATTTTTTTGTTAAAGGCAAAGCACATTTTTTTTTAAAGTATAAATTGTTACATTTTTTAAGATTTTATAATGAGCTTCGAAACAAATAACCTATATTTATGGCACGCCGTTTAAGAAGTTTTTCAAATAAAATCTAAATCGCGACTCATAATTTAACTGTCTTAAGATTGTTTCTTAATGTATATTTTATTACATATTGGTTCATTAAAATCTATTATTATTCTACTTTTTGATAATGTTAATTGTAACAGCACGTTGAACATAGGGTTGTTAAGGACTTTTTTTTATTTACGAAGTAATTTTTTTACATTTCTCTGATGTTGTCACTAAATGAAAATCAATTTTATTGTAAACTTTACAGCTGTTCCTATATTTGTCAATGTAATCTTTACAAAAGTAAATTTCATTGAGATTATTAACTATAGAATAAATTTATTATGTCCTCTAAAAATTCTAATGAATATAAGTTTTACAAATTTTATTATTCGTGTAGTTATTATGTTACACACAGATTTTGTTATATATTATTTAGTCTCATTTTCACTTATGCCGTTAATATTAATTCAATGTCTATAGAACTATGCTACTATAAATAGTAGTAATTGATGATGATGAAATATTAATTAGCGTTTTACGATTTCGCATTCAATTTTCAATGACTAACAGAGTATTTTGAAGAAGAAAAAAATATTGCTATTATATTATAAGAAAATATATTCTTATCGATATTTTATGTTTGTGATTTTCTTTTTAAACAATATATATTATCGTGAAAATAATAATTTTAACAATTAAAATTAAATCTTTTTAAATTTGACCCATTTAGTTATCCTTGCTGAAAAATTCTTATAAATTTCAATGCTGTAATAGTAATTTATTATTTCTATCGGATGCATATTCCATTTTCTAATTAAAATTATCTATATTGATAATAATAATTCGAATTAATATTATCTATATTGATAATAATAATTCGAATTAAAATTATCTATATTGATAATAATAATTCGAATTAAAATTATATATATTGATAATAATAATTCGAATTAAAATTATCACTAGATTTATTCAATATTACCAACACAAATTTTGATTTTGGTCAGTTACCGCTGGAACACGATCAACTGACTGGCAATCAATAATTAGTCAAATTAACAATAGAGGGCTTCAGAATCGTGAGTAGTGCTGTCTCTACAGTTCATGCGCGGTCTCTATTCTATTGAGAGAAAACCATAGATATACTATGGTTTATGGAGAAAACAAATATTACTATTATTAATGGTACATTTTTTCTAATATATGTGTGTAAGTTCTCGCTCTGGTGGTCATAAATTCAAGTTGATCTGTATGAATTATAGCATGTGTCATACCAATGAATACATAGGGCTTATTCCGTAATGGTAACATCAATAAATTATAAGTTGGCATCACTTAAAAAGGAGGGGTAGGGATGGATGGATCTGTGTTCCACCATCATAAACATCATCAATCATAAATCTTCTGCTGTCAGAATCATGCAATGACTGAGAAACAAAAAATTAAATAAAATTGAATAAAAACAAAAAATTATATTTTATTTTGTTTAATAACAGACTCGGCCTTGTGCCCTACCGTGCTCTAGATAAGATTAACTAAGTATAATTTATAAATAAATAATAAAAATGATTCCTCTATCATTACAATAGCATACGTCATACGACTTTTGATGATGTTTATGATGGAGGAACACAGGACCATCCATCTCTACCTCTCCTTTTTAAGTAATGCCAACTTAAAACTTATTGATGCTATCATTACGGAATAGCTCCATATATACATAGAAGCTCAAAGATCCAAGTTTTCTGTCCCTACAATTGTGAAAGTACGTACCCTTATAACAAGATAGCGATAGTATATATTTAATAGGCTTACAAATAACATCAGACACGAAAAATTAAAAGTTCAAAACATCTTCATTGTAGCAGGAAACAATGTAAACAAGATTCAGAATGTAAATAACATAATAAAAGCGTGTTCTTTAGTTTTTTTTAAACTTCTTTTATTTTTCCACAAAAATAACCAAATGGGAACCGGACTTATGAGCTTCTATTTATGTATGTATTCATTAGTATGACACATGCTATATTTCACACAGATCAACTTGAATTTGTGACCACCAGAGCGATTACTTACACACATACTTTCGAAAAACGGTTCAAATATCATCGTCAAGGACAAAGCAACAATACAATCTACACCATATTGCTAGGAATTCCGAATTATGAAACTATATATACACTTTAAGAGTGTTATCTTCCTACCTTTATTAAATTTTAAAGCTTACTATACTCGACTTTTCACTTGCATCGACTTATACGTCTACAAAAATAACCAAATTGGAACCAGGATATCAGAAATACCCAATTATAACAGTTTTGTTATGTTATCCTAATGAAAATATATTTCAATCTTAATCGACTGTTTTAAACTCTTTATTTAGGCTCACTTGTAACTAATTAACTAACAAACAATGAAATAAAATATTTGAAGACAATTTTAACCTACCTCTTATTGTCGTATCCAAATGAAACTTTTTATGAATATGTAGTTTGGATGATTAAACTATAATTTTGTATCTTGAAGCTGATCTGATGATGGAGCCAAGAGGTGGAATTTGCAACTCTTCAGTGGGTGCTAGTAAACCCCTCGAGTTTCGGTTCAAATGATTTGTTTTGACGAGTTCAATAGATAGTGCTTGGTAGAGATGAGATTGTAAAGGCTGCCCTGGACGGGCTAAACTTCGACAATAAGGTCCATTGTGATGCCTTAGGATGTGAGGGGAGTGGAAGGAATTTGTGAGTAGACTAGGAATTGGCAGAATATGCGGCTGCAGCCGTCTATGATAGGAACTATGCCGATATTCATCTGGAGAGTTCGTGAAGGAAACTGCAGAAAACCTTCTCAAGCATTGCCGGTTACTTCGTTCTTGTCCATACACCGACAGCTTTGTCAATCAACCGCCCTTTTTTTTTTATAATTGACAAACTGCCGATGTCGGGATTCGAACCCATAACCTCCCAGGTTCCAAGTACTGCATACTGCGCAGACATGACGCCTTAGACCGCTCGGCTACTTGGCTGGTAGTGCTTGGTAACGAGAGGATTCTAATTTTGAGTGCATAATAAAAGCGTGTTCTTTAGATTTTTTTTAACTTTGTTATGTAGCTGATAGTAACAGTTAAACAAGCCCAATTTTAAGTGTAAACATAAAACGGTCAGCTACATGACACAAACCAAAATATAATTATTATATTTGTTTACGCAGTACATGGCCTCCCATCTCACTTTGACACGTTGGGCATATACCTGTCGAGCTCTCTTTCTCTCAAAATTTGTTTTTTTAATAATATTAATTACTTATGCAACGGCATTAATTATAAAAGAAAAATAACAATTCATAATTTTGTAAAAAAAAATCAATTAATATAACACTCTCGTAACTGAATGTTGGAATTAATAAAATTGGCAACGCATATTCAAGTGTTCTATAAATGTAAATGATTAGAAATTTTTAATTAATAATTTGTAATAAAACATCGAAATAAAATTGTGATTAAAGTCGACAACAAACGTTTAATTAATAAAATCATTTTTATTCATTTTGTAATAATATCCGTTTAACGCGAATTCGCACCACAGCCGTTTATTGGAAAAGCAATAAAAAATACCCCAACTAGATATGGTTTCGTGGCCGACAAAAGCGGTTTGAGGTTATTTGGATCAACTCGAATATTTAAACCAAGATAAATACGTAAGTAAAACTAAATTACAGTTGGAGTCACTTCAATACTGAAATAGATTGAATATTTAGGAAAATTATCGCATAAATGATTTGAATCGTGTGATTTTTCAAAATATCTCTGCAAGACTACTGGGTTATTCTTTGCAAACGCTAATAGTTATTCCGCACCGGGTCTCTATTTAGCAAATGGTAGCAGAATTTTTTGTGAAGATTACCCATCTTTAAAATCTTAAATCATTCAATTCAGATTATAAAGATCCTTTATCAATTTGAATATATTGCAAACAGCATAGCATTTGCAAATTTTCGAATTATAATTATATTTCGAGTTAATTAAATTAATCGAGCCACTTTTTCTATCAAATTATATCATTTTCTCTAGTTACATTTCCTTTAAAAAAAAACTAAATCGTCAAAACATTCACACAACACTTTTGCATTCGTTTCTGCCGCTTGTTTATGTTTACAGGAACACCAAATTTCAAACTCATTGCTGGAAGTTCCTTGCGATTCACACGAAATCTATATGACAATATAAAGCTGAGAAAATAATTGTTGACCAATTTCAAGAAAGATAGTTACTGATCAAATTGGAAACATGTCGACTCATCAGAACAATGGTGCAGTTCCAAGGACTTTACCAACAGCACCATTACCTTCAAACAACCTTTCCAGCATACCAACACAACGAGCCGTTCCACCTGGTACACCAAACACTGTTCTTACAGTGTACAACTTACAACTTACACTGTACAACTTACATCCGGATGGTAGATTATCCCCAATCAAACCATGGCAACATAACCTGGCCCCCACACTTCCACCTTAATCATATCTTGCACAATATTTACCCTCTTCTCCCCGTACCGAAGGTAATCCTACAAATTTCAATATCAATATCCCCCACTCTAATTCAACAAATTTTCCCAACCCAAATATAAATCCTAACCTACTTAACGTTAATTTCAACGATAATATTCCCCACTATAATCCACTAAATTTCCCCAACCCAAATATAAACCCAAACAAGCCAAATTTTCTTAATTACCAAAATATTGCTACCGAAAATGAAACTCCACACCGGAGAATGAACCACCGGGATAACCTAACCCAACTAATGGCCATCCACAATCAATTGCTGTGGAACACCCAACGTGAAATTAGAAATTTGTCTGATCCAAATTTTCACCCTGACATGACACAGCTATGTCAAATTTTTGGAATATCTGATTCAAGTCGAAAAAATTGTAAACTTAAATATAATGCCTTTGTATAAGTTAATGGGAGGTTTTGTATCAAGAACAGAGGGTGAATTGCAATTGTGTCTGTCCAGGTCTACTAGCACCACATCCGACTGGGTTCAAGTAAAGCGCAACCTCTTGAGTAAATTTTTATCCCCAACTCAGGTTTCACGCATCCATCTGACGAAAATATTTTGTTTTCAAACCTTAGATGAAAGTTTAAAACAATATATTTTCGACTTAGAAAATACGGCTAAGGCATTGAATCTCAACGATGAATTACGCATAGTGACTCATATTTTGGACAGCGCAAATTCTAGGTATCTACCAATTCTATCAACCATTTTCCCAGTCCCCACCACTTTCCGACAATTATACGAAATTACAAAACGCGCAGACGAGAGCACAATTCGTTTACACGAAGCAACATTACGCGAGACACCTAAAAATCAATGACTAGCAGAAACGGCGAACAAATCCAAGGACCCACCACCAAAAGTCGCAAATTGTTCTTCTCGTTATCACATAGTCGCGAGTTCAAGTATGCCAACCAAATACCGTTCATTGAAATTGATGTGTTAGGGCAAAAATATCGGTCAATGATTGACACTAGCTCAACGTATAATATCATTTGATCTGACTTAGTTCCAGTTCTAAAACATTCCAAACATAAAATCAGCAATATATTTAATAAAATTACCATCGCCAACAACACAAATATTACCATCAACAAATCCATAAATTTAATAATAAAAATCCAGGACCACACATGGAGAGTTGATTTTCTTATTATAAAAAATTTACCATGCTGCATGATTTTGGGCAACGAGTTCCTACATACCGTAAAAGCCAATTTGAATTTTCAAACGAGCAATTTCATCATTAAGGATCAAAACGTAAATACACCAATTATATTTGAACATAATAACGAACAATTACAATTACTTTTAGAAAATTCAGCCGAACTAAGACCTTCTGAATTCGACAACTTACAAACATTAAAAGAATCATTTAAAGATGTTTTATGCAATAAAATCGGCACCGCTACAGATCACATCATGAAAATACTCCTGAAAGACAGAACACCGGTCTACAAACATCCCTACAAGATGTCTCCTCCTAAGGCTACCATTCTCCAAAATATCGTCGACGACCTTTTGCATCAAGAGGTTATATAAAAGTGCACAAGTAGCTGGGCTAGTCCAAATTTTATAGTTAAAAAACGTGACAACAGCTACAGAATTGTTCATGACTACCGAGAGATAAACAAACAAATTTAATTCGACCCATATCCAAGTACTCAAATCAAGATTATTTCAATTCATTGAATGGCTCAAAAATTTTCTCGAGTCTTGATTTGGTTTCGAGTTACCATCAAGTGGTTTTAGATAAAAGTTCATGAAATATCACTGCTTTCGTTACACCCCAAGCTCAGTTTCGATACCTCAAAGCACCACAAGGATTAGCGAACTCTTCACAAGCGCTGAACCGAATCATGATGGATATATTTAGAGATTTAAAATACAAATTTTGCATACCTTACGCAGACGATCAACTAATATATTCTAAATCAATCGAAGAACATCTTGAACATCTTCGCGAAGTTCTTCAAAAGTTGAGGAAACATGGATAAACTGCTAAACCGGAGAAATGTAGATTTTTCATGACTAGATTACGGTACCTAGGTCTAATTATTGATGAAACAGGCCAATCTATCGACATGTCTAAAGTCCAAGCCATAAACGAGCTTTCTAGGCATGACTGGATATTTCATGAAATTTGTGGAGAATTACGCTGAAATTTGTCTACCATTATACCAATTACGACAAAAACACACCAAATTTGAATTAAATGGACAATATTTAAATGCATTTAACAAATTAAAAGAACAACTTATATCAGCCCCAATTCTCAAATTTCCAGACTTAACAAAAACTTTTATCATCAGATGCGATGCAAGAGACTTCTGTAAAGCTGGAGTTTTACATCAAGGTTTCGAAGGTTTCTTACACCCAATAGCGTATACCTCCAGGAAATTGTCACCTGCAGAATCTAAAACTCATATCTCCGAAAAGGAAGCGGTAAGTTTAATCGTAACGATCAACAAATTTCACGACTATCTACATCATGCCAAATTCATTGTTCAGACCGATAATAATGCTCTGACATATCTCTCTAAGAATTGTAAGAATACCGGTAAACTTGCTCGTTGGCAATTAACTTCATCTAATTTCACATAAACGGTTCTATCAATAACATCGCAGACACCTTGTCCCATTTGTATTTAGAAAACGATAGTACGGAACAACTTCCCAAACCATCCCTCGACCAAATATACGAAGACATAACACCCGAGGACAAACTTTTATTCCTAAATGAGTTTCCATCTGTTTTCCCAAATATCCGCATAGCCCAACGGAACGACGAAAAATGTAAAGGCATCATACTCCGACTACAAAACGAAGAGGATGATGTAAATGGCTTCACACTTTATCGCGGTCTTCTGTGTCGAAAAACTGAAAAATTTAATAAAAGACCCATCTACGTCGCCGAATGTCTTCGCCACTCCATCATGCATTACGTCCATGATGGTCTCCTAGCCTCGCACCAAGGAATTGTAAAAACCTACAGCAACATCTCCAAACGTTTTTACTGGGAGAACCTATACCAAAACATTTCAGTATATGTCAAATCTTGTGACTCTTGTCAACGTCACAAGATTTCAACTAAATCCAAACAACCCATGCAAGCACATAACCCAAGCTACGTCTATCAAGCCCTACACATTGACATTCTTGGCCCTTTACCTATCACCAAGAACAAGTCTAGGTTTGTGTTAGTTGCTTTAGAGAGTTTCATCCGTTTCTTGCAAACCTTCCCCCTGAAAACTAGTACATCGGCATCTATTTGTGCAAAATTAGAAACCTAGTTTCCAACCATTTCAGCATCTTTCCAGATTTTCTCTGACAACGTCAGCTACTTGCGATCCAAATCCTACAAAGAGTACTGTTTTAAGTGGGGCATTCATGCTAGATACCTATCACCATACGAGGCGATGAATAAAATCCTCATAGCAAATATCAGTACCTTACTCGATTCAGCCTCATCAGGTCATATAACATGGGATGAATTCATTGGTTTTGCTACCTTCGCGTATAATAATTCATACTCCCCGGTATCTAATACTACTCCGTCTTCTTTATTTTTTGGCAGAGCTTTAACCTTTCCCTTAGATCACCTTTGGGAAATACATGAAGTTTTAACACTAACTACTAAGCCCTCTAAAGAAATGGTGAAAATCTTCTTGGAAAAATCATTAAAGAGACGAAGACAGTATTTTGATAGAGGCAAAAAGACCCACGGATTCAAAATAAATGAACTGTTGATGCTGAAAAAGAAACAGATATCCGTGCATGGCATTTCGAGCAAAAAATTTCTTGTAAAATATCTAGGTCCATACACCATCATAAATTTTAAAGCTAAAAATACCGTTGACATAAAAAATTTAACTAATTAATGATGTTTGAAATGTCATGCAATGTTTCTCAAAAGGTACTATAAACGCGAAGTTATGCGAGTCAAAAAAAAAACGGGAAATTTGTTCATCGCTTTCTTTCTTGGGTTCTGGAGGTGATATTGATCTACCATATAGTAAACACCCCCCCCCCCTGATCCTGATTTGAATATAAACAAGTCAAAATAAAAAAAAAAACATCCCCAGCGTCTCGCACTGGACAGATGCAATTCATCTTCACAATTACAAGAGAGGACTAAGTGTTATGTAGCTGATTGTAACAGTTAAACATGACACAAAACGGTCAGCTACATGACACAAACCAAAATATAATTATTATATTTGTTTACGCAGTACATGGCCTCCCAACTCACTTTGACACGTTGGGCATATACCTGTCGAGCTCTCTCTCTCTCAAAAGTTTGTTTTTTTAATAATATCAATTACTTATGCAACGGCATTAATTATAAAAGAAAAATAACAATTCATAGTTTTGTAAAAAAAAATCTATTAATATAACACTCTCGTAACTGAATGTTGGAATTCATAAAATTGGCAACGCATATTCAAGTGTTCTATAAATGTAAATGATTAGAAATTTGTAATAAATAATTTGTAATAAAACATCGAAATAAAATTGTGATTAAAGTCGACAACAAACGTTTAATTAATAAAATCATTTTTATTCATTTTGTAATAATAACCGTTTAACGTGAATTCGCACCACAGCCGTTTATTGGAAAAGCCATAAAAAATACCCCAACTAGATATGGTTTGTGGCCGACAAAAGCGGTTTGAGGTTATTTGGATCAACCCGAATATTTAAACCAAGATAAATACGTAAGTAAAACTAAATTACAATTAGAGTCACTACAAACTGAAATAGATTGAATATTTAGGAAAATTATCGCATAAATGATTTGAATCGTGTGATTTTTCAAAATATCTCTGCAAGACTACTGGGTGATTCTTTGCAAACGCTAATAGTTATTCCGCACCGGGTCTCTATTTAGCAACTTCTTTTATTTTTCCACAAAAATTACCAAATTGTAACCAGGAAATCAGAAATACCTAATTATAACATTTTTGTTATGTTATTCTTTTGAAAATTTATTCCATTTATAATCATTAATTTTTCTCATAATTAAATTTATTCAATTTAATTTTAACCTAAAACATAATAAACAATCGCAGTGTTTATATGTCTTTATATGACGCAGTTTTTATAGAATCTTGTTTACATTGTTTCCAGCTACAATGAATATGTTTTGAAATTTTCGTGTCTGATATTATTATGTAAGCCTATTAAATACTTACTATCGCTATCTATTTATAAGGGTATGAACTAACATAATTGTAGGGACAGAAAAATTGGACTTATAGTTCAGTAAAGTTAAACATGATAAACCATACCCATATTTAGTCAACAATAATTGTACATATCATAACAATAATTGTACATATATATTTAAATATTTTTGCTTAGGTGAACTAAAATTGGCACAAGAATATGCAATTATTTTTTTACTTTTTAGTGCATTTTTTGTTATAGAATATTTTATTTTTGAAGTCGGGTTTCCATTTTGTCAAAATATGGTTTATTTCTCGCTTTTTAGTGACTTTGAAGTTCTATAACTAGTTTTATTTGTCTAAATATGGGTAGACCTACTAAATAAACGACTTACTAATTTTTAGTGAATTTTTTTATAGCACATTTTTTTTTACCCGTTTTTTTTTTTTTTAATTTTAAGAGCATTTTTTTATAACAGATTTTCAATTTTATTTACATGCATTTTGTTTTTTTTTGTAAAAATTTTTTTTTTTGGGGTCGGTTTTTTTTTTGTAAAAAAATTTTTTGAAGTCGGTTTTTAAAAAAATTTTCTTATTTTCCCATTATGAATGAGTATACCCTTAAAAAAAAAAAAATACGCAGAAATCGGTTATCACATATAAAATGAGGATTTTCCTCGATTTTCCGGAGATCCCTTCATCAGAATGCGATTTGGTGCCAATGGGACCAATGGGAAACCAAACCCTTTAAAACAAAATCGGTTCATAAATGTCGGAGTTCTGAGGTGACACACATAAAAAAAAAACAGACGAATTGAGAACCATCTTCCTTTTTTGAAGTCGGGTTAAAAAGGTGGTCGTGCTTGCAAAAGGTCCGGTCGTTCTGAATTTTTTATATGTTGTAAGGACCTAAACCAATATTAAAAAACCAGATTTGCAATTTCCAAAGTGCTGTGCGAGTGGCGGTGTATCCAAAAAACCATGAAATTTTCGGACTTTTTTCAGTTTTTGCTCAATATCTCAATGAAGGAAGGGTCTGACCGGTATAGTCATTCTATACACTTTTAAAGCAGACTAAATTTTGAGATCAAAACAAGCTCTATACAGCTATTGGTTCCCAAGATACAGTTCTTAGAAAATAGGCCATTTTTTCCAAAAAGTGAAATTTTTTCGAAATGGCCACATATTTCGTAATATATCTTCTAAAATACGCTTCCCACGTCAAATAATATATTTAATAAACTTGCGCAGATAACCATAGCAGCGCACATATTTACCAGATGTTTGTATCCATATTTTCGGTAAAAGTAGGTACCAATTCCAATCAGAAGGAAGGAAACAAAAGATCGAGGTCGTACAGCAGTTATCAGAACATGAGAAAATGGCACACACTTCTTCTTCCATGCTTCAAGGGGCCACGCTTGTTTTTGAGAACAATAGTCTCAAAAAATAGCTGCACTGAGTGTCCCTTTGTTGGAGCCCATCTCCACTATGACTATGTCATCGACAAAACGTTTTTGGAGGTGAGTTTTCGCTGTTCTGACATCAGGTATACAATCACCCTTAATATGCTGCAGTAGGTGTGACAAAGAAAACTGGCATTCATCACTGTTTTCCAACAGCTAATCGTACACACAATCCATCGCTTCTTCAGTATTACTGGTTAGACGATACCCTCTCTTATTCCTAGTAGCAGGTGGTAATCAAAACTGGCTCCTGTAGCACAATCTGTGGTACGCCCCGTCTGCAGCAACCAGGTCGTCAATGGCGAGTAGGCGCTCCGATTGTGCTACAGGAGCTTGTTTAGATTACCACCTGCTACTGGGAATAATGATCATAATAATAATAATAATAATTTATTAGACCAGAAATGTAATACATATTGGGTCGTCATATATTCCTAACATTATTGGTTGTTAGAAAAAAATTCATCCACATTATATGGACAATGATCGAGCAGTAAATTCTTGCAGGCGGTTTCAAACTTCCTTTGGTTACATTCAAGCAGGTAACTTTTAAGCCATTGTAAGATGGACCATGTTCGAAGACATTTAAGTTGTGCTTGGGTACTCTTAATTCGCTACCATGTTTTGTATAATACGTGTGATTAAAGTTATTTTGATCTACCGTATGAATATTCTTCTTTATATGGGCAAGACAATGGAGAATGTACTGGAGAGCGTCAAGATTCTCAGATCCTTAAAATATTGTCTACAGGAAGTTTGCTGGCCAACACCCACAATTACTCGTAATATTTTCTTTTGCTTTATGAAAATTTGTGTTGATTGAGAGGAAGATCCCCATAACAAAATTCCATATTTAAGTCTGCTATGAACCAATGAATAGTATACCATAGCTAATGTTTTTTGACTTAGATTCTCTCTTAAATTTCTAAAAATAAAAGAGTGGTCGTGGAATAAGAGACGGTATCGTCCTGCCAGTAATACTGAAGAAACGATCGATTGTGTGTACGATTACCTATTGGAAAACAGTGATGAATGCCAGTTTTCTTTATCACACCTCCTACAGCAAATTAAGGGTGATTGTATAACTGATAACAGCGAAAACTCACCTCCAAAAACGTTTTGTCGATGACATAGTCATAGTCGAGAAGGGCTCCAACAAAGGGACACTCAGTACAGCTACTTTTTGAGACTGTTGTTCTCAAAAAACAAGCGTGGAAGAAGCATGGAAGAAGAAGTGTGTGTCATTTTCTCATGTTCTGATAACTGCTGTACGACCTCGATCTTTTGTTTCCTTCCTTCTGATTGGAATTGGTATCTACTTTTACCGAAAATATGGATAAAAACATCTGGTAAATATGTGCGCTGCGATGGTTATCTACGCTGGTTAACTTATGACTGTTTTTGGTTATCTGCCGTTTTTGAGAGAACCGCTGGGCATACAGATACCAGTCTGATCTCAAATAAAAGCTAATTAAATTTACTACCAGTTTATTAAAAATATTATTTGACGTGGGATGAGTATTTTAGAAGATATATTACGAAATATGTGACCATTTCGAAAAAATTTAACTTTTTGGAAAAAATGGCCTATTTTCTGTATCTCGGGAACCAATAGCTGTATAAAGCTTGTTTTGATCTCAAAATTTAGTCTACTTTAAAAGTGTATAGAATGACTATACCGCCCAGACCCTTCCTTCACTGGGATATTGAGCAAAAACTGAAAAAAGTCCGAAAATTTCATGGTTTTTTGGGTACACCGCCGCTCGCACAGCACTTTGGAAATTGCAAATCTGGTTTTTTAATATAGGTTTAGGTCCTCACAACATATAAAAAATTCAGAACGACCTGACCTTTTGCAAGCACGGATGTAGATCTTAACTGGACTATTATGAGCTATATTTCATACCGATCAACTTTATGACCACGAATTATTATGAATTTATGACCACCAGAGCGAGTACTTACACACACATATTCAAAAAACGGTTTAAATACCATCGTCAGTGACAAAGCATCAATACAATCAACACAATATTGACTAAGAATTCAGAAATATGAAACTATATATACAGTTTAAGAGTGTTATCTTCCTACCTTTATTAAATTTTATAGCTAACTAGATTCGACTTACTTTTTTTCATTTGAATCGACTGTTTTTAAACTCTTTATTTAGGCTCACTTGTAACTAACTACCTAACAAGCAATGTAATAAAATATTTGAAGTCAATTTTAACCTACCTCTTATAACCAAATTTTAACCAGGATATCAGAAATACCTAAGTATAACAGTTTTGTTATGTTATCCTAATGTAAATTTTTTTCATTTATAATCGACTGTTTTTAAATTCTTTATTTAGGCTCACTTGTAACTAACTTACAAACAATTTAATAAAAAATTTGAAGTCAATTTTAACCTACCTCTTATTGTCGTGTTCAAGTGTCATGCCGGTTCTGAGCCAAGCTTCCAAATTTGTCCACCAGAGGCATTGGTGGCGCTGCGATTGCATGCTCAGATGATGTCAGAGTAGTGGTTCAGAAGTTTGCTAAGAAACTGGTGGTGTTGCGATCGGTGGCTCGGAACTTTGCTAAAAGATTGGTGGCGCTGTGATCGGTGGTTGTGGTACAGAACTTTGTTAAGAAACTGGTGGCACTGCAATTGGTGGTTCGGAACTTTCCTAAGCGATTGGTGGCGCAGAGATCAGTGGTTGTGGTTCGGAGCTTTGCTAAGTCAGGGGGGGGTGTGTGAAGGGGCAGGGGCGTGTGCTCTGAAAGGTTCTGATTTGGTGATATTGGTGGTTGCGCTGTGATCGATGGTTGTTGTTCGGAACTTTGATCGTATTGGTGAGAGATTTAATTGGGAAGAGTGAATTGATAACCATTGCATGTGTTTTGGTGTGACGTTAGTGGTAACCTTGAACATGCCAGAACTTGTTATTTCTGCAGTTAGTTTTGTTGAGTATAATAATATATCTTATTACATAAAAATTGTCTATTAATCAAAATTACAATTCAGTTTATCGTTAAATATGATTTTTTTCTTGTTGTTATTGTAAAAATGCGACAAATTCTTGGAAATATTAAACATTTATATCAATGGTAAGCATTTTTTAAAACAAAAGATTTCACAAAATCCGCTATGCAATCCAAAGCCACTTGCATTTTTTTTTTAAATAAAATTTCTGTAGTTTGCTAGAACTAGTTAATTTGTATAGTTAGATTTGATGAAATTAACTAGAACTGAAATTTAACATAAACTACAAAAATACAAAATAAAATAATATTTATAATAATATTTATGCATGATTTATCTAAAAAAAAATAAAATTTGACAATTAAAATTTAGTCACTTTAGATTAAATAAAATATTTACTCACATTTTCAACATTCTCCTCGACAATAATGATATCATCGATTATTGTTTCTGATAGAGCAATGGCCCTATCAAAGTAATTTAGTGGCTCTAAAAAAAAAAAAAGAAGAAAAACTTCAGTAAAAAAAAATAAAATAAATAAAGTATAGAGAAATCAATAGACTTGCTTTCGATAGTTAAATAGTATATCTGAAGCAGGGCACAGTCCCATGGGAACTGTACCAATTGCATCGTCTCCAACATTGATGCCAATAAAATTTTGGCTGTATCAAATCTCACTAAAATAAAAAACAAAAAAAATTTTTAGTTATTAATAATTAGTTAGTTATTATAATTAATAATAATAATTGGTTATTATTAACTAATTAGTTTGAAAACGTTTACACTCTGAACTAGTCTTGACACACCATACTTGCTTATCAGTTTGCTGTATTTCTGGGATAGTTAAGCATTCCAATGATCTAAACCATAAATTTACATCGGCATTTTGATTTACTACATTATATAGTTTTATACGCATGTCATCAGAAACTTTTACAAATGGATCGCACTATTCTAATTTTCAAAATTCTAATACAGTTTGTTGTGAGATATGATTTTTTGTTGTTGTTGTTGTTACATATGGATCTAATATTAAATTTAAATAAAAGTTAATTTTATAATATTCCATTATTATTATTACGATGCCCGTTCACAATTAATGGAGTTTTGGTTCTTCTTTGATCTATTATTGAATAGTTTCGATTGTATCAATAAACCCCGTTTAAAGGAGTTGTTGACATATTTTTATTGGGTAATACAAAATACAAAATAAAATAATATTATAAAAGATTAAACAGATTATTAGAGAAGAGGATGTGTGTTAGAAAATTAGATGTATAAGTTATCATTCTATAATTCAATGTATTCATGAAATCATGTCGATAGCGACCATCATTGAGGGGGCAATTTTTCATTATTAAAACAAAGCTATTAAGAGATGTCCAACAATGACTGAATAGATCACGAAATTTTTGGAAATTCATATCAGAGCCACCTATATGGTCATCGAAGATGTGTTTTAAATTCAAATCATCAGATTTGAATAACACCAAACAATTTGTATTGTCCCTTATGTTATGCTTAGGAACACGTGCATAACTCTGGCAAAGGTAAAAACAATCAATTTTTCGATGTCGGCCCATACTAAAGAATTCTCTGATTCGTTCTTGTGAATGGCAGCTCACATCATGGAAAATGAATAGACTTTGTTCACGTGCTTCATTCGGATCAAGAATTTCACTAGTATCACTATATTTAAAATATTCAACTCCATCCACTAGTTTTAAAGTATCTTCAAGTAATTGATATTTTTGTTGATAAAGAGATTTACTGTAGACATAGATGTTTTCAAATCGTAAACCATTTTCATGATAAATTAAGTTAAGCATAAGATTTGTTTTCCCACAGCCACCAGGACCACATATTATTGCTCGTAGTGAATCTGAAAATAGGGGACCATGATAGGAATGATTATCCGTATTATTGGATATTAAATCTTTAACAATGAGTGAATGCTGTTGTTTATGAAAGCGCATTTTTCCGACAACTAAAACTAAAATATAAAAACAACTCATTTAAATAGACGTGAACATGATTGCTTGAAATATTTAGAAGTATGCCTAATTCGAGGACACATCAAGGAAAAGGTATTGTTAATACACTTATAAATAAATTACCGATTGAGTTACACATACCAGCTTATAAATATCGTGGACCAGGAACTAAGCTCAAAGAACGATTTGCACGTGGTGATAAACCAAAAAACGCATTGGATCAGGCTTGTATGGTTCATGATATCGCTTACTCAAAAAGTAAAGATTTAAAGGAGCGTCATCTGGCGGATAAACAGTTAGGTGTAGCCGCTTGGAAACGTACAAAGGCCTCCGATTCAACAGTTGGTGAAAGGACAGCAGCTCTATTCGTCACAGGCGCTATGAAAACAAAAGCAGCTCTTGGTATGGCATTGAAGATTAAAAAGAAGAAGTAGAAGCAGACAAAGAAAGCTATAATCTTTATAGCGCCAGTTAGGGAAACTAGAAATGCATTAAAAGAATCTCCACCAGTGGATTTAAAGGCCGCAGTAAAGATTGCGAAAACTGCAGTACGCAGTCAACGTATTAAAGCACCAACACGTGTAATACCAGTTCCAAAATCAGCTGGTGTGCTTCCATTAATCCCCATATTTGCTGGACTCTCTGCTCTTGGAGCTTTAGCTGGTGGGGCGTCAGGTATTGCTAAAGCTGTAACAAATTATAAGAGTGCACGTGAACAACTTAGTGAGAGCCAACGTCACAATAAAACAATGGAGGCTATAGCAATGGGTAAAGGCTTGTATTTAAAACCTTACAACAGGGGTATGTGGCTTTACCTATCAAAAAATTAATAGAAACGCTACCACGCAGAGCACTTTATGATACGGAACTGTGTGAGTATGCTAAAAAATTAAATATGCCGTATTTTCAAGATGTTTTTATCAGTGACACCCTACCCAAATCACCAAACAAATATGAGACGGGAATTATCAATCATGATATAGCTATGAATAGTGGAACTCATTCGACGGCGTATAAAAAATTTAATAAGAATGTTATCTATTTCGATAGCTTTAGTTACCTGCAGCCACCGCAAGAGTTAATTAAATAATTTAAAGGATGTGATATCCAGTATAATTTTAATCAAGAACAAAAATTCAATACTTCAATATGTGGACATTTATGTTTAAAATTTTTGTTGGATAAATAAACCATCACATGCTACAAACTTATCATTTTTCAATATGTCTTTCATGTTAACGTTCACAGGTAATAGTTCTGTTTTAACAATAGACTATTTCCCACCTATTGATTTAGATAAAAGTTCAAACTATGTGATGGGACTAGTAGACTTACAAACATATAATGCTATTCCTAATGTTGATACTACGAATAATAAATTTTATTATGATACTGATAATAACTTAATTGAAATACCTGTTGGATCATATGAGATTGATGACATTTCACGTTATTTAAGTAATTCTCTAGATGTAAAAGCAACTCTTATTTTGCATGCCAACACAAACACCCTTAAATGTGAAATAAAGTGCACAAAAATGATAAATTTCGAACACATCGGATTCAATTGGTCAAATGTTGGGCTTCAAAAATCAAAAACTTAGTGCAGATCAAAGACATGTAGGCAAATCAAGTGTTTACATTCTCTCTGTAGAGACAATATATGTTATTTGTAATATTACAAGTGGTTCATATCATAACAATGAAATCAATCACACAATTTTCCATTTCTCACCAAATTTACCGCCAGGCTATAAAATTATAGTGCATCCCACTAATGTTATACTTATCATTTATACTTATAAAATTTACTTGTATATAAAAGAAACATGACAGAAATTATAGAAGTAACCAACGTACCTGAGTATGATAATACGATTACAGGACTAGAATATCACAATCATCGAGCGTATAATTCAACAAAAAAATTGAGCCTAGTGATGAGATTAGAATTTGCATTCAGTCACAAGATTTATATACATTATCATGTGAGAGTGTTTTAAGTATTGAAGGTAAAGTAACTAACGATCCTGAAAAAAAAGCACAATTCATATCGAACGCTACATCATTTATGTTCCAAGAAATTCGTTATGAAATTGGTGGTCAAGTAATTGATCATACTAATAATGTTGGTATTGTAAGCACTATAAAAAACTACTTAACATTAAATGAAAATCAGAGTAAAGCATTACTCAATGCTGGTTTTGGTAATAAATTCAATAAAGATGCCGGTGGTTTATTCAATGTTCGAATACCACTGAAAATATAAATGGGTTTCTTTGAAGATTATCCTAGAATTCTGGTAAACATGAAACAAGAACTTATTATTATTCGTGCAAATGATGAGACCAATTGTTTGACTTCAGCAATCGCAACAGTTAAACCTAAAATTTCTATTAGTAAATTAGAATAGTGCAATCCATTTGTAAAAGTTTCTGATGACATGCGTATAAAACTATATAATGTAGTAAATCGAAATGCTAATGTAAATTTATGGTTTAGATCATTGGAATGCTTAACTATCCCAGAAATACAGCAAACTGATAAGCAAGTATGGTGTGTCAAGACTAGTTCAGAGTGTCCTGACTATGTTGTAGTATGTTTCCAAACATATCGTAATGGGAATATTTTAAAAGATTCCAGTCAATTTGGTGATTGTAATATTACAAACATGAAAGTCTATTTAAATGGTGAAGTTTATCCATACGCAAATTTTAATGGTAATTTTCAGAAAAAACAAACAGCAATCCTATATGATATGTATTGAAGATTCCAGAAATTCTATTATATTAAATCTATTATAATCGATACCTAGCAGAATCTTTGTTAGGTAAAAATGAATTTATAGAGAATGCACCTTTATTTTTTATTGATTGTTCAAACCACCCTGAATCACTTAAATCAACAACAATGGATATTCGTGTTGAATTTGAGGCTACTGCTAGACTTCCTGCAAAAACACGTGCATATTGTCTAGTTTTTTATGATCGATTATTTAAATATAACTCACTCACAAATATTGTAAACAAAGTGCTTTCAAATGGCATACATAGTGGACATACAAGGATTTAAAGTTAACAATGAGTTCATTGTCAAGGAACTCAGTTTTGTGGATACGAATGGAAATAATTTTGGTCATTATATATTTAAACCACCATTTACAATCAACACTTTAAGTGATTCCGATAAAAAATGAGTGTTCTGGTTAACCAAAAATTATCATGGACTACATTGGAATCAGGGATCCACTGATTATGGAGAACTATCAAAGGTTTTATCATACATTGTTAACAACAATACTGTATACTGTATGGGTGATGAGAAAAAATTATGGATTGAAAACTCACACCAAAATCAACAAAGGCAGTACATATTGAAACTTTAGAAGGTGGACTTTCATTTCATAAGAATAATGTTAGTTCAAAAGCACTTTGTATCTTACACCATAATCACAGTACAACTTATAATGTAAATTATTTGTAAAATTTTTTTTTCAATAAAACTATGTTTTAATATTTTATATGATATTTTTTTTATTTATAAGTCCTTTTATTAAGATATGTTTATAACAATTTTGATCATTTCAATTGTGTATTCTAATGAGATAACATGATTAAGACAAGGAAAGAGTTGATTGAATTGAGTAATGCTATACGTAAAAAGTATAACAGACTAAAAGCAGGTGAACAAATATCCACTTTAACTCTACAGAAGACATTTCAGCCCATTACTGAGCCGTTGAATAAACTAGTGGAAAAACAATAGGTAAAATTGAAGCATGCAGAACAAATACCGTATATACCAATTATGGAAGGAATGAATCAGGAAGATTACACACCAATTAAGAAAACAAAATTGTTTGAAGTTGATAAAAATATTATCAATCTACCAAGTCATTCAACAGAATACATGGATGAAGGTACACCACTTACTCCACATGATGCATTTAGGGATATTATAAAATCAGAAGAAAAGGTGTACCACGCACATCAATATTTCATTGATATGTATGGAGATATTGCTGGTAAATACATTTATAATATAGTTACAAATAAAGGTGGTAAAATCATCGATAATTATTATGGATTGCGTTATAATATAAATGATGATAAATTGTATATTGGTATAACTTCTGTTCGCATTAGTCATAACGATATACAAGTTGGTGAAAAGTGCTATAATGGAACTTTCGGTTTATATGAACTTTTAATAAGCAATTCACCTGAAAAATATACAAAAGAAGATTTGGATAATTAAATAGAAATTGTAAGATCTACTAATGCTCATAAACGGAATTATAATTCAAGTCAAATTCATGGTTCTAGAAGTTTGAAATATAGAAATATTATTAAGAAATACTTATCCGTTTCTGGATATGGTTTAACGTTATCTACACTTAACAATAAACCTATAAATTATGTTTATTGGAATGTAGCTGATGAATTGGTTGATAGACTACGCCTTTTGTATCCATCACAAGCAGCCGGAAATAATAGCCATAACGAGATAAACTCTATCATATCAGAACTAAGAGAAGAAAATATAATATACTGAATCTCTTATAAACAGGTCTGTTTCTTAAAACCTCTTTATAATATACCTCTTTTAAAGAGGTTATTTTATAAACAGGTCACTATATAAGAGGTTTTTCTATTAAAAAAGCGCTTTAAAAGACGTCTGTTATAAAGAGGTTTTTTTGAACCTCTTTATAAGATACCTCTTTTAAGTGTTGAACCTTAGCTGTTGATATATAGTAATATAAAATTGATGTATACATCATTCAATATTCAGACTTCATCATGGACAGAATAGATAAATTCGGTCGCTCTCTCCTCAAAAATTATCATTTAAAAACTAATGATGTATCATCAGGTGATAACTTAGATGTAAAATTCAAGCGAATTGTAAATGTACAAAATCCTATAGACATGTATATTACGGTGAACTTGCAAAGTCTTGAAACAAAGTGTTTATCAACAAATGTATCGGAGTCATAGTTTGATGAAAAAAATAAGAGGATATCTAATGTAGCTAGTCCGGAATATTCAACGGATGCCGTGAACTTGTATACACTAACTACACATGTGCGTCATAAAATTAATGATCACGCTGAATTCTTTAACAAAAGTATGAAAAAATTAACTGGATATTTTCATATATCAATACGGAATGCGTTGCTTACACAATTTTATGAAGATGCAGCCACTAACCTATCTTGGTATATAATAGATGCAAAAAAAACTTTTGTTTTTTATTCGAATTTCCTATATCAGCGAAAATACATCCTTTAAACATTACACCATCGTACTGTGTGTTCTTTATTAATGGTGTCTGTGAATAGAAATCAATATTACAATTAAACCCCAGGATCGTTTACAGTTTGGTCTACCTAAAGATAAAGCGTATACACTAGGAAAATCTCTGTTTTTATATGTTACTATCAGTTTACAATATAAATTACTAAATGAATAAAAAACAAATTGTACCCCCATTCCTTTGTTTTTTCTTTAATTATTTTCAACTGTTTATTCACGTCATAGTTTAGTACATAGTTTAGTCAACGTTTATATCCAAAATATTTAATTTAATTTTAACTTTAACCCCCCAGCTTCTGTAATTTCCTATCATTTTATCTATAACACACTCGTACTGCAGAATTTTCTGATTTTTAGTAGCCTGCTTTATATAATGTTTTAATACATTCTTATAGATATGCACTTCAATTGGTAGCTGCCCCACTTCTAACAAAACTCCACAGTTAGCCTGCTAATCTCTAGTACTTGTTTAAAGAAGTTTGTTCTAAGTTTATCAATTACTGTAAAGCTATCTTCTACACCCCACACTTGACTACCATACAGTAAAAGTGGCTCAATCAATACTTTAAAAATCCTAATAATGATTTTTGCTGATAACCACTGATTACAGTACATAAATTTTTTTATTACGCCTATTCCTCTTTCAGCTTTTTTTTTAACTTCTTCGAAATGCTTCTCCCACTTTCCATTCCAATTAAAGGTTACCCCGAGATAATTAAAGTTATTTACATTTTCTATTATTATATTTTTATATCTCCATTTTTCTTGTCTGCCCAACTTCACTCCTTTTCTGAAAACTAAAACTTTTGATTTTTGCTCATTTACTGTTAGCCTATTTTCTTCACAGTAATTTTGCAATTGGTTAAGTGCTCTTTGCAATCCTATTCCCGTCTGAGATAATAACACCATATCGTCTGCATATAGAAGGGTGTTAACTTCCCCATCATTTATGGATGGAGCATGTGTTTCTATATGTTTCATTTTGTTTGGAAAATCGTTTATATATAATGCGAATAAAATTGCTGACAATTGACATCCCCGTTTCAATCCCCTACTCGTTCTTCTAAAATCAGTAGCCTTACCGGTATCAATTTTTATGCAGAATTCATAATTTGTATATAAGGACATAATTATTTTTAATATGTTAAGAGGCAATCCCATTTTGTACAACTTTCTCCATAACAATTCCCTATCTATGGAATCAAATGCCTTTTCCAAATCCACAAAACATGAATATAATTTTCTTCTTTTTTTAGTTATTTCGATGTTTACTAATTCTTTCAGTACCATTATGTTATCCAATGTTCCGTATCCCATACGAAATCCAGATTGGAATTCATTAATAATGTTATTTTCTTCAGTCCACTGCTGTAATCTGTCTGCCAGAATTTTTAAAAATACCTTACTTATTACCGGTAATAAGGTGATTCCTCTGTAATTTGTGGGATCGTTCTTATCTCCCTTATTTTTGTAAATATTACAGATAACTTCTTTTTCCATCCATCTGGAATTTTTTTTGTTTGCATAATTATATTAAATATTTTAGTTAACAGGGTAAATATATTAACAATGTGTTTTACAGAATTTTTAATATATTTAGCTGGTATACCGTCGAATCCAGGTGTTTTTCTATTTTTTAATGTGTTAATGGCATATTCAACCTCATTTTCATCTATTTCTCTTTCTAACGTATCTGTAACCATGTCGTCATTATTTACTCCGGTGTTTGTATTAATTTCTTCGTCCAGTTGTCTGTCTTCCACCCTTTTTTTTGTATAACTCTTCATAATGATCCAGCCATATTTTTCCTCTTATTTTACATTCATTGTAATTTGTTTTATTGTTCGTTGTCTTTATCATCCTCCATAAACTTACCTCATCTCTTTCTTCAACCATTCTCATTACTTCACCTTGACGTATAATTTTCATTTCATCTTTTTTCTTTATACATCTTCTAAACATTCTTAATGCATTTCTTGTATTGCATTTCGCCTCCCGACATTCCTGATCAAACCATTTATTTCCTAGCTACATAATTGTCTGTACTGTTTAGAACCCTCATTGACTTTCCAACACTTTTGTACATCATCTCTAATATTCTATATGCCTCATTTATTTCATTCTTTCGTATTCCATTTTCAATTCCAATTAACCATATATCAATTTCTTTTCCCTCCATATTGCTTTTCAATTCTTCGTATTTTTGGGTATTCCATTTATATACTTCTAAAGTTTGAAATTTTTCTTTTGGGATCTCTTTTTCATTATTGCAATATATATTTATTAAAATTTCGATTGGAAAGTGTTTAGTGTTTTCCACACGTTCCAGTAACTGACATATCTAATATATTTTGTTCGTAGAGACTGGTTTTGAACATCACTAGGTCAATTGCACTCTTCCCATTTTCGGAGACATATGTGTACTCCCATTCTTCATTTCCTTTACACCGTCCATTCAAAATAGTCATATCCATATCTTTACATACTTGAATAATTATTTTACCAAATTCATTAAACTTGTTGTCTTTATTTCTTCTATTTTCCAAATTAATTTTGAAATTATTAACCACGTTAGTGTATTTAGTTTCATTTTCATTAGTTCTTTTTTGAATTTCTCCAATTCTTCCATTCATATCTCTTACTAAACAGTTCCATATCCGGATATTTATATTCCATATCCTTAATCTCATTCTTTATGCAGTTAAAAAATTCTTCGTTTGCGTATTTGGAATATTTTGGTGGATTATAAATAGCGCATATTATAAATTTTTTCTTGTTTTTTTCCGTTGAGATCCAGAGACATTCCTTTATATTATTTTTCAATAATTTTGTTTTACTTTTTATCTCTTCTTTATTATATATAACAATACCTCCCGATTTCCATCCACCTTCACCAATTTTATTTGGTTTTTTTTTATAAACGAACCATATCCATTAATTAGTATCACTACATTACTATCTTCACACCATGTTTCGACTAAAATTATGATACAATACTTCATCAAAAATTTGGTTATCTGCTTATTATATTTAATTCTATTCAATCCTTCTATATTCCAAAAAATTAATTTATTGTCCTTATCATTTTTCTCATTTTTCCTTGTTCTAAACGTATCCGTCATAAGTTTCTTATCCTCATCGCAAAGCTTATCAGTTCGAATTTTTTCTTTTCGATGCTGAGAAATTCTTTCTATTTCTTTTTATTTTTTTATTTCTCTGTTTATTCGCCAATGTATTATTCTTTTCTCTTTCATCGCTGGACTTATCGCCTTCTTCTTCATCACTTCTATCCCTTTTATTAGTAAAACTCTCTATTTTCCTATGTCTTACTTTATTATTTTTTAATTCCATTGTTTTGCTATCAACGTCTTTTATGGTATATACTTCCTTATTACTTATGAATTTATTATACTTTATGTATGCATTCTTGCACTCTTGCTTTTCTTTTTTTAAAACTTCTCGTAGTATCTTTCTTTCCTCTCGTATTTCTTGTGTGTAGTCTTCATCAATGTAAATATTTGATCCTTTCAATTTCTTCTTGTTTTTCAAGATATTATTTCTAACACTTTCATTTTGGAATTTTATATGAATAGGTCTTGAATATTGTCCTTTCATACCAATTCGTTTCACACTTTCAATGTCTTCCCTTTTACACTCAATTTCAAGTTTATCAATTATAATTTGGCGTATATTTGCATTCAAATCCATTTCATCGTTTTCTTCTAGTATTCCGTTAATCACAGCATTTTTCGCTCTCATTTCTCGTTCTATTCTTTGTATTCTGTCATTTTGTGTCTCATTTTCTGTTTTTAACTTCTCATTTTCTTCCTGGTGCACTATTTCTCTTTGTGCTTGAAACTGACAGTCATTTATCTTATTAATTTCCGTTCTTAAGCTTTTTATTTCTAGATTATTTTCATCTATTAATCCTTAAGGTCTCAAGGTTATCTCCTTAAGGTCAGAGTTTGTTGATTAATTGCTTCAATAATTTTTTCAGTTTCAACTGACATTTTTATTTTATTTTAATCTTTAATTAATTTCAGCCTTAATAAAAATGAAATCAAAACAAACCAGATAGAAATAACAACTATTTTTATTTATTTATTTTTTTAACCTCCACGAGTAGGATTTGAACACTCTACCTCACTGTTAGTTCATAAAATTCCAATACGCTCCAACCAACTACGCTAGTCACGCTTTTGTTAAACTATAGGTATCTAAAACTCACACTGGCTTCTTGGCCTTTTGTGATATTTATACACACACATAACCTTATACAGGTATACAATAATTAATTTACATTTTATTCTAAATTTTACATTTTATGAAAAAAGAAAAACAATTAATTTAAAATTTTACACGACAGTTCTTTTTTAATTTTATCACTCAGTTCCTTTTTAAACGTAATTATAACACTTTTTTTAAACAAAATTCTTAGCTCAACTTTGAACACTGTTGACAGTTCAACGTCTGTTTTACTATTCAAATTTTATAATGAAAAATTTAAAAGGTTAATGAAAGAGTAAAACATTAACCATTATTCTGTGTATTCTAATAAAAAGGCCTGTATTGTAGAAAGATTTATACGCACACTGAAATGGATGATGTATAAACATTTCAGTCTTTATGGTAATCATAAATGGATAAATGCATAAAATGGACTTTTTTTAAAAATCCAATTCCAAATTACCATATCTTCATTGTAGAGCATTTCGGAGCAGTATATAGCTGTTCGGGAGCAGTGTATAGCTGTTCGGGAGCAGTTCCGCCGCAGCATATAGCTGTTCGGGAGCAGTTCCGGAGCGGTTTCGAAGCACTTCGGAGTAGTTACGGGGCACTTGACAGCTACTTCAATATTCAGTTTAATATCTATATAAGCCAGTTATTTCAATTTTTAATCACTTGCATTAATAGTTTCAGTTTAAAGCACATTAAAATGTTTGAATGTTCATATTGCTGAAAAAAAAAAGATTCTCTTCTCTAATAATCTGTTTAATCTTTTATAATATTATTTTATTTTGTATTTTGTATTATGTAAAATAAACGTGATAAAATTTTTTTAAATGTTTTTATCCCATTAAAGAGCCGAGTAAATAGCTCGGTAAACTATTAACTAAAAAAATTAATGAGTGGTAAATTGATTAAATGTAAGAAAAAATTTGGTTGAAATTTATTTCAGTTTTCCCTTAGTATGTTTTTAAAATTTAATATAACGCGGCAAGTTATTTTTTCTGATGATTTCAAATATTTTAAAACTTGCCGCGTTATAAAATTTTTAACTATTACATTAAGGATTTTCCCGAAAACTCGGCCCTTTCTCGACACTTTACTCTTTTTAGATTCACATATACAAAAGAGACCGCTTCGCGTTATATAACGTCAACTGTCTCTGCTCGCTTTTTGAAACGCTTAAACAGCAATATAGTATGGTTGTTATATAATAATGGTGACAATGAGAAATCAAACCCTTTAAAACAAAAAATTCTAAATCGGTTCATAAATGACGGAATTCTGAGGTAAAACAATTAAGTGTGTAACACTTGTATGTTTATTGTATAGAACCTCGTATATGTTAGGTATTGACCTATATGTCATATATGTTAGGTATTAATTGAAAGTATAATAGAAATGTCTTAGAAATTCTCCACCAAATGCAAAAAACCTCATCTGTCTACCATGAATAGAACTTTAGAGGGTTGTTTTCCCATATTTTTAAAGAGTGGTGAGGAAAAGTTTTAAGTTTTTCTAATTACCTTCTTAATTTGTAGCTATTAAGCGTCGAATGCAAAAAACCACATCTTTCTAACATTTATAGAAGAAACAGGGTGCTTTTAGGTGTGTTTTTTCCATTTGTGAATGGTTGCGATTGGAAAATTTACTCTAATAAAATAATCCTGTAAATTTAATCAAGTTCCACGTTGAATAAAAAACGTTCTTTCTAACATGAAAAGAAGTGAAAAGGGCAGTTTTAGGGGTGTTTTTCCTCTTTCTGGGGATTGCGATGTAGGTTATGAAATTTTCGTTGTATTCTGTTTACTTGACTTTATTTCGGGTCGATTGGTGAAAATCCTATCATTTCAGCATGTAAAGAACTGAAAAACGAAATTTTGGGGGGTGTTTTTCGATTTTCCGGGAGGTTGTAATGAAAAATTTTAAATTTTTTGAATAAACACACTAATTTGTAGCTATTTAGTGTCAAATGCAAAAACCTCATCTTTCTAGCATGAATAGAAGGAAAGAAGTTGTTTTACGGGTGTTTTTCCCGATTGCGAAGAGTTGTGATGGAAAAATTTACTTTTTTCAAATAATTCTGTTAGCTTGAACCTGTTCCACGTCGAATGGAAAAAACCCGATCTTTCTATCATGAATAGAAGTGAAAAGGTCAGTTTTAGGGATGTTTTTCCCATTTTCGGTGGGGTTGCGATGCAGGTAATGAAATTTGTCAAAATATTCTGTTAATTTGACGTTATTTTGGGTCGATTAGTGAAAATTCCATCTTTCTAGCATTTATAGAACAGAAAAACGTAATTTTGGAGGATGTTTTTCAAATTTTCCGGGGGATTGCACTGAAAAAATTGAAGTTTACCGATTAATAAATAATAGTAATAAATAATAATTGATCAATGCAAAATAAAATAAAAAAGTTAAAATGAGAATATAAAATAATGATTACAAAATTACAAAAAAAACAACTGCACACAATGTCCACCAATCCAAGTTCTGATTTTAATCAATGTGGCTTAACTTTAAACACTATACGACAACCACTGTATTCAACAAGCCATTGTCACTATCATCTGTTAAAGAAATGTTTAGAGATAATATAGTTCATTGTGTTTTCTACATGGTTCTTTACGATGATATGGTCTAATACAATAAATATTTAAATACCTAAGTGTCATCCAATCAGATAGGACTCTATAAAAATATCAACGAATAAGATAAATATATGCGTTCTAATGCTAATTTAATTAAAACAAAAATTGTAAAAATTTCCTTTTTTCCGATATAAATTTCCAATTTTCGCAATTTTCCCGTCGGTTTGGGTACTAGATCTACCCGTATTCCAAATATCAACTTTACAGCATATCTGGAAGTATCGTAGAATATTGATCTATTAGTTACAAAAAATTGGGGGTTTTACCGCGAATTTTACGTTTTTGAAGTGAAATAACTTTTAAACGGTTAATTCGTTAACGATCATTGACAAACCCGGGTTCTCGCAATTCCGTAAAGTATCGATAATTCGAAACTTCAACACTGTAGCTCTTTTCGTTCAGAAGATATTTCGGGGTCAAATCAACTCCTAATATTTCCATAAATTATAGCACTGTAGTGAAAAGTCCCAATGTGTCCCTTAAACTCGGCCATACGCACTACCGTGCTCTAGATTATAAAAATATCTAATTACATATAACAGTGATTTCATTATCGTTTACAATATTTGAGAATTCTTTTAATAATTTTTCGAAATTTTAATCGAACATCTGATAAATACTGACATGAAGGAGAAGGAGAACCCATTTGTGTATGTTGCATAAATAAGTCATAATAATTTTCCTCTAGTAAAATAATAGAATTTTCCGATGGATTAAATCCATTTGCTTGATCTGGTTGCCATGGAATTCTCTCGGGTCCCAGTTTTTCACCATCAGAATATGGTTTTGATGCTTTACTAGAATAAAATTTCAATGTGTCTTCTATAACATTCGGTTTCGAAGTCATATTATGTACACGAAATCCACTTTGATTCATATAAAAATTATTAAAATTTTTCTTCAGAAAACCATTACTGCTTACTGATTGAAAATCAGAGTTCACAATGTGATTGTGTACCGGATTTATGTGATCATGAAATCGCATTGAAGCACTTTTCACTGACACAAAACAATATAAAAATATTGTTGTAATGCTAATAATGTTAGCTCTATTCATGTCTCTAACTTGAGATTTCTTGATGGTATAATGCTACTAACCGACAAACAAGGTATTTTAAATCTGAAAAACACATAATGGGGGGTACAGTCTAAAATTAAACATTGACTAATTAAAAGCGTTTTTTATTATATATGAATATTCAAATACAGTCATGCTCGTTTAATCTACTAAAATCACATGAATCAATTTGATTACAATTTGTAGCATATATCCAAGGTTCAAACCATTCTGGAATAGTTTCAAATTGCTGATACAGCATTCGACATAATATATAAGAGTCCATAACTTCATACCACAAAAACATTTGGTTGTCAATTCTTCCACTTATGCCGACCCATTGTTTTCGACGTATATCATATGTCCCCCAATTCTTTCTCAAGTTACTTCCATAAGTAAAATCATCACAACATTCATATAGTAGTTTTTCAAACTTATCGAAATCATTTGCAAACCATTTATATTTTTTAACGTATTTTACAAATAAAGCTGGATCCAAAGCGTTTCTAACTATAAATGCTGCGATATGAAAACAATCATCAATTTCAAAATAGTATCCAAGTTAATAGTAGTTTCCAAGTATCTCATAGCGTCTAATAACTTTTTGGGGATACTCCAGCGACACGCATCCATAAGTTGATAAAATTCCATCTATAATAAATTCATATATTTTTATAAAAATTCGATAAACATAGCTAAAGCAAATACTCACATCAAATTTTGCTGGATATATTCCATGCTTCTCCATATTTTCAAATAGATCAATGTGATTTTTCAGTGACATTGATTTCCATAAGGGTAAATAATTAAAATAAACGCCATGTAAACTGTATGTATCCATAGTGGTATTCAATTTAAAAATAAAAAATTTAAAATATTATAATAGCTAGATTAAAACAATCGTTGTGATTTTTTCCACCGGTTACTCGTAATGTTTTATTGATATTTGCCAGCTACGACCGACTTGATTCTCAACACGCATAAATGAAGGTGTTGAGTTGATGGTATTTATTATTTTATCGGTTAGTATATTATAGCGGCTTGGTAAGAAAACTTTTTCCACCACTATATCTCCATCCATTGAAACTTCCACCGTCGCCTTTATCTGATCGCCATATTTGGTGGTTACCCTCTCCAGTTTTCTGATGGGAATCTTTTCCTTCATTGTTAAATCCCCCATTTTAATTGCTGCCCTCAAACAGCAACTCTCCAATAGTTTGAGGTCGGCTGCGTTGTATTTTTGTTTTACTTATGAATAATACTTCAAAACTAAAGTAATTTTTTTTACCACACAACCATTTTGTCTCATCATCGTTTAACTAAAAATCGTTCACGATATTCTAATATAACCATTTTTATATATCAAAGCATACGCCAACAAAAAAAAATGCAAACAAATACATTGTAATATGATCAGATAACTGTATTGGAATTTTGATTAATAGACAATTTTTATGTAATATGATATATGATTACAATAAATGCAAACTCACCGAAGCATATATAACATTGCAATAATCGCAAATTTACCGAATCAGCAAAATTCAGTTCTAGTTAATTTCAACAAGAATAACTCTCTAATAGTTTGAGGTAGGCTGCGTCCATTGTATTTTTGTTTTACTTTTGAATAATACTTTTTTTATTATCTTTTTATACAATTATCCCCTAATTATTTTATCTACCATGCAACCATTTTGTCTCATCATCATTTAACTAAAAATCGTTCACGATATTCTAATATAATCATTTTTATATATCAAAGCACACACCGACAAAAAAAATGCAAACAGATACATTGTAATATAATCAGATAACTGTATTGGATTTTTGATTAATAGACAATTCTTATGTAATATGATATACGATTACAATAAATGCAAACTCACCGAATCAGCAAAATTCGTTACAATGCAATAAAAAAAAGAATTGAAATTTGATTCCACAAACAAATGAATTTTGATTAATGGACAATTTTTATGTCATATGATGATATATATCATTGCAATAAACGCAAATTTACCGAATCAGCAAAACTCAGTTCTAGTTAATTTCAACAAAACTAACTACAGAAATATGAGAATTTGGTCATCCATTTTATAAAATGCACGTGGCTTTGGATTGTACAGAGATTGTACAAAAAAATGCTTACCATTGATATAAATGTTTAATAATTCCTAGATTTTGTTGCATTTTTATAACAACAACAAAAAAAATCATATTTAACGATAAACTGTATTGTAATTTTGATTAATAGACAGTTTTTATGTAATATGATATATGATTACAATAAACGCAAATTCACCGAATCAGCAAAATTCAGTTCTTATTAATTTCAACAAAACTTACTACAGAAATAACAAGTTCTGACATGTTCAAGGTTATCACTTACGTCACACCGAAACATCTGCTATGCTTATCAAAAGATATTTCATTACAATAAACACAAATTTACCGTATCAGCATAATTCAGTTCTAATTAAGTTCAACAAAACTAACTGCATAATTAACTAGTTCTGACATGTTCAAGGTTACCACTTACGTCATACCAAAACACCTGCAGTGGTTATCAATTGACTCCTCCCAATTAAATCTCGCGCCTTTATTTGTATTATTTAATACGAACAAGTAAGTATTTAAAATTTTTCTCTAAACGTTTTCAAACTAATTAATTAATAATAACCAATTATTATTATTAATTATAATAACTAATTAATAATTACTAACAAAAATTTTATTTGTTTTTTATTTTAGTGAGATTTGATATACCCAAAATTTTATTGGCATCAATGTTGGAGACGACGCAAGTGGTACAGTTCCCATGGGACTGTTCCCTGCTTCAGATATACTATTTAATTAACGAAAAAAAGTTACTAAATTACTTTGATAGGGCCATTGCTCTATCACGAGCAATAATTGATGATATAATTATTGGCGAGGATAATGTTTAAATTGTGAGTCAATATTTTATTTAATCTATAGTGACTAAATTTTAATTGTAAAATTTTTTTTTTTTTTTTACTGAAGTTTTTCTTCTTTTTTTTTTTTTTATTTTTAGAGCTGCTAAATTACTTTGATAGAGCCATTGCTCTATCACAAGCAATAATCGATGATATCATTTATTCAATTTAATTTTAACCTTAAACCTAATAAAAAATCGCAGTGTTTATATGTCTTTATATGACGCAGTTTTTATAGAATCTTGTTTACATTGTTTCCAGCTACAATGAATATATTTTGAACTTACTTTTATCGTGTCTGATATTATTGTTCAAGGCTATTAAATACATACTATCGCTATCTGTTTATAAGGGTACGAACTAACTCAATTGTAGGGACAGAAAAATTGGACTTATGAGCTTCTTTGTATATATGTATTCATTGGTATGACACATGCTATATTTCATACCGAACAACTGGAATTTATGACCACCAGAGCGAGTATTTACACACATATATTCGAAAAACGGTTACCTATCATCCAAGTGATAATACCATCGTCCAAGTGACAAAGCAAGAATACAATCTACAAAATATTGACTAAGAATTCAGAAATATGAAACTATATATACAGTTAAGAGTGTTATCTTCCTACTGTCGCGGTATCTTGACTCTCTTTTTAACTTTAAAAAAAAGGAGCGCTGCCCGAACCTGCAAATGATTCCGATACTCGACAAATAAAAACAAAACTATATTAGTAAAATTTTTTACTAAATATTTTGAAATTGAAACGACACGCACGTTTTTTTTTAAAAGAAAAAAAAATTAAATTAAATTAAACACAAGTTTTTACGAAACAAAAAAAAAAACCTGATTTTATTGCTTTAAAAAAAATTATTATCCAATTTCTTTTTCAACAATTATTTTAATTTTTTTTCACACAATGTCAAACTTTGAATTACTTGTACAATTTCCAACTTTAACTTGATCTGGATTGAACGACAATTATATACTTTGAACTAATCAGACAATAGTCGATATTAAACTTTGAAAATAGTCGAGTTAGCTCTGAATGAGTGCAGACGTGTTATTGTTAATAATTTATTAAACTATTTTCTACAAATAATATTATCCAACAATTAAAATCTGAAATTATACAAAACAGTGAACTGTGTAATAAATATCTTCAAAGTGTTGTATATTTCATATCATGTTCCCACGAGTTGTGGTGAGTACACAAACAAAACACACTTTTATAACATTTAATACACATAATTAAATTAAAATAAACCAAAATCGATACAAAAATACCACAATGTCAAATCCAATTTACAATAAAACCCCAGAAAACATAAATAATCCCGAAAACAACCCAACATCCTCGAAAATTTTAACTTTTGCTGAATCATTAAAAACAAAAAACCACACACCAACAACACCTACAGATGAACATGCTATCACAATTCAAACAATTCAAGGACTAAAATTTAAAGACTACATAGCATCCTTAGGCAATTACATATCTCCAGACAAGATTCTTTACACATCCAGGATATCCAACGGTCGCATCTGCGTCTACTTCAATTCAAAAGAAGATGTCAACACAATTACAAACAAATATAAAACAATAAATGTAAATAATATCGACATCCCAATTCGAAGATAAATTACTCCATCGCACAGAATAATAGTGTGGGTGTTGCCTACAATACCAAATAACATAATAATTAACGAACTACAAAAAATTGGAGTCAACCCCTTATCCGAAATTCGTAGTATCCGACATTCGTAGTATCGCAGATATATCTTCGTAAACGCGGATCACCCTTCACTACCAGAGACATCTGACATACCTTATGATGGTAAAGTCTATCGAATGCGTATCTCGATAAACGAATCAAATTGTAATTTATGCCAACGATTTGGCCATTCAGAAGACACATGTAGGTCTGTAGTTACCCCATCACCAATACAAACAGAAAAAAATACCAACAATCCCACTCTAGACATCACAAACACACAAATAACACAAAACATAATTGAAAACACTCAATCAAATATCTTAATAGAATCACCACTAAAACAAACAAAGAATAATATCAACGAACCCACTCAAGACATCCTAAATACACAAACAACAGACAACATAACTAAAAACCTACAAACAAACATTTCTACCAAAAACCCAATAGAAAACCACACACAAGTATTACCACAAAACATGGAAATAGAAACCTCAACAACTGATAAAGAACAAAAAAAGCGAACCCATCCAAACGAACCTGATTCCGAAACAGAATTAACACCTACAATCACAAAAAAACTCAAACAACGAACACAAAACAGCAATACCTCACCCGAAAATACACCTAACCAAGAAACACTAAATTCCAAATCCCGAACCATGCTAAACAAAACATACAAAAACACCATTTTAGAAGACATAAACCTATTCCGCGACACGCTAGAAGAAGACCCAGACAACTTCATATTCAACTTTGAAACTTTCAAAAACTTCATCACAGAATTTCACGACCAACCTAACTTAGAACACACGGTAAAAAAATTTAAAACAGATCCAGATACAATCATAACACAACTCGATAACCTATATAAAATATCTGAAATTCATTCAAAAAAATCCATAAAATCAGCTGTAACCAAGCTCAAAAATAAACTGCTTATACTCATCCCAAACGATAACACAGACTCAGATAACGTCGAAATTTCTTCTGACGAAAACACAAACAAATATAACACTGTTCGTACCTGCTGCCCCGGCTTACAAATGGCATACAAAATGCTACAATGGAACGTAAACGGATTTTACCTCCGTTTACCAGAGCTACAACTTCTCATCCAACAGCACAACCCAGAAACGGTGTTTCTCCAAGAAACCCATCTACTACCAAAAAATATAACACACATATCAGGTTAAAAATTCTACAGATATGATTTCTTAAATAACCGTATCGTTTCCGGAGAAGTGGCAACACTTATTCGCAACGATATTTACGCACAAGAACTAAATATCCAAACTAACCTACAAACACTAACAACAATATTTTTACAAAAAAATAAAAAACTAACAGTCTGCAACACATACATTCCCCCAATCGAATCATTCACAAAAACCCAAATACAAGAGATCAAAGATCAACTTCCAAGACCCTTTCTACTCCTTGGCGACACTAACACCCACTCAATCACGATTGGCAGTAGCCACACATGCCGAAGAGGAAAAATCCTTGAAAATATACTTCTGGAAAATGAAGATATTGTGGTATTTAACAATGGAAGAAACACGCATTTCTCAACAGCATCAGGCACATTTTCATCCATCGATATTTCCCTATGCACATCAACACTTATTACAGAGCTGGATTGGGACACACATCCAGACTTATGCTCAAACGACCACTACCCCATCATAATCTCCACTAAAAGCCTTGACTACCCGAAACAGTACGAACAAAAATTCATTTTCCAGAAAGCAGATTGGGACAACTTTACCAACATCACGAAAATAGAAAACCAAAAAGAGAATAACCTTAACAACGTAATACAAAACATAAATACTCTGTATAATACATTATATCACGCATTAGAGGAAAGCATCCCAAAAAAAACACAATCACAAAGAACCAAACAAGTTCCCTGGTGGACACCCACATAGCCACACTCATCAAACTACGAAAAAAATGGTTAAGAAAACATAAAAAACCAAAAACCAACACGATTTTATCGAATATACAAAAGCACGGGCTCAAGAAAGGAGAGAAATTCTCACACAAAAACAAAAAACATGGAACGAATTCATTCAAAATCTAAATGTAAACACACCAGATAAAATAATATGGGAAACCATTAGAAAAATCTCCACAGGACGCAGTCCAAATGAAGAAATAAACGCCATAAAAAACAGAAACAATGAAATCAGTACCAACGACAAAGATATAGCTAACACATTCGCACACCACTTTGAACAAATAGAAAATAATAAAAATATAGACAGAAAGAACAAACAAAGCGAAAATGAATCATTAAATTTCTATTCCGAAGAACAATTGGACTATAATAAACCGTTCACATTAAATGCATATAAAAATGCAATAAACCACATTAAAAACAAAGCCACTGGTCCAGACAAAATTAATATTCTCTCAATAACTCACCTACACCACACTGCAACCGCTTTTTTACTAAAAAATATTCAATGATATATGGGATCAAAATCAAATAACCAAATGCTGGAAACACTCCACCATCATACCAATTCACAAGCCACAAAAAGAAAAACTATCGCCATCCAACTATAGACCCATATCTCTTATAAATCACATGCAAAAGATAATGGAAAGGATGGTTTACGAACGCTTGTCTTGGACACTCGAAGCCACTGGCCTCCTCCATGAAAAACAATATGGTTTCAGAAAACACAGATCCACCCAAGACTGCCTGACGATATTAGATGCAGAATCAAACGATCCCTTATAAATGGAGAAAATCTATACGCAATATTCTTCGACTTTGAGGCATTTGACTCAATACGACAAGATCAAATACTTACTAAACTACAAACTTGGAATATGAAAGGAAACCTCCCACTCTACATCAAAGACTTTCTAAAGCAGAGAACAGCAAGAGTAAAAATAAGAAACGTATAGTCAGAAGAAATACAACAACAAAATGGTACTCCACAAGGATCGGTGCTCTCTGCAATCTTGTTCAACATAGGAGTAACCGACCTACAAAAACATATAAATTACCCAGTACAATCCTTACTATATGCAGACGATCTAGTAATCTACATATCTGCCCCAAATCCGATCTATGCATAGAAATCGATAAAATACTCCAACGAACAATCGATAAAATACAAAAATGGTCCGAAAATAGCGGATTAATCATTTCAAACAATAAAACCAAATACATATGCTTTCACAAAACCAAAAAACAATGAATTTTCCTCAATATCGATAACATTCAGATCCAAAACACAATAACCCACAAATTTCTTGGCATGACTTTTGACGAAAAACTGACATGGAAGACACACATAGAAGTTCACAAGAGTTCCATACATAACAAAATGAACATATTGAAAATCCTAACAAACAAAAACAACGGTGCTGACAGAAAATGCCTCTTAAAATTCTACCAAGCCTGTATTCAATCAAAGCTCGATTATGGATGCCACATATATGACGCTGCAAAAATATCAACCGTCAAATCGTTAGACACAATCAACAACACTAGTCTAAGATTAATAGCTGGCACATACAGAACAACTCCTATAAATTGTCTCTACGCAGAAGGAGGTCAACATACACTAACTACCAGAAGACAACTACACTTACTAAAATATTACATATCCAACACTGAAAAACAAAAAAAGCTTGTCATAAGCAAAATAAATACAACACCATATAAATATATAATTGAAAAAAAAAAATCCTTACCACCTACAATAGCAATAAAATTAGACAACACACTTATATCACTTGCATTAAATAAACAACAAATAACACAAATCCACAACCATCAAATATAATCCACCCTGGAACAACTCAAAAATAGAAATAAACTTAACACTAAACGATACTCCAAAAAAAAAACGACCACAAAAAACATCCACAAAACCCTATACCAAGAAGCTATCCAAAAATACCCAAACCATACGAAAATATTTACAGATGGATCAAAAAATAAAACATCAACTGCATGCGCTTTCGACTACCATAATATCAGTTACAAATTTAAACTAGACCCAATTGCATCTAACTTTTCTGCAGAGGCAACAGCCATATACAAAGCACTAAAACACATAAAATCTATCACAAACAACAATAAATTTATTATAATCACGGACTCATTAAGTGTCCTAAAGGCACTTCAAAATTCAAACATAAACTCCGCCATCATACAAAAAATCAAAAACTGTACCCACGAAATCCTGGAAAGAGGGACACACATCACATTCCTATGGGTACCCGGACACTCAAACATACATGGTAATGAACTAGCAGACGAAGTAGCCGAAAATGCCCACATCGCCGGGCAACAATATAATAAATGCACTAAATAAGACATCTTGAAACATATAGATGACACACTCACCAACAAACACATACTAAACTGGTAAATTACACAGAACAACAAACCTAGAGAAATAAAAGAGGATATAAGATTATGGAAGACATCATCCAATTCAAACAGAAAAAACCAGATTGTAATAACTCGATTAAGAATGGGTCACACAAAAATAACACACAGTTATCTAATTTCAAAGTCACCTCAACCAATCTGCCAAACATGCAAAACCCCTCTCGCCGTAAAACACATCATAACATCCTGTAAAAAATATTCACAAATAAGATCAGATATAAAACTACCAAACAACCTAACGGACATACTAAACGACAACGAGACTAACACACATAAAGTAATAAACTTCCTGAAACAATTTAAACTATATGCAGCAATTTAAAGAAAAAAAAAAAACAAGAAAACAGTAACAATCCACCAACAATAATAACATTAAGTGAAGTGCGTGTCTCCTCAGAAATTTCATAATACTCGAAACATACACAAAAATTCAACATCACACTGTATATATGACATCTTAGTTGAAAATACAGTATAATTATACATCAAAAAAACAACTTTGAAACTTATTGAACAATGGTCGAGTTTAAACTTTGAACTAATCAGACAATACTTGATGTTAAACTTTGAAACTAATCAGACAATACTTGATTTTAAACTTTTAAACTAATCGGACAATGGTCAATTTTAAACTTTTAAACTAATAAGACAATAGTCGATATTTAACTGATTTGAATCAACACTGGTCACCGGTTTATATACCCATCAAAGATGTTTCGAGAACATGGTTGTTTTTTGTGAATAATTATTTTTTTTGACAATATTTTTTTCACATGGAGGCTTCTAGAGTATTTTAGTATATCAACAACCATGGACGTAGTCGGAGTGTTCAGATTATTTATAAAATTAATTAAAAATTATAATACCTTTCCGAGGTATGAACCATATCACACACCCCGCTTGGTTGATATTTAACTACCGACTTAATGAACACGGCGAGTGTGAATTCAAAATCTATACACAATTTTACAATACATAAGCTAGCTTACTTCTGTTTACTTGTTTTACAAAAACTATCTTGTTTGTAAAAAATTATTTATTTGTGATGCTGTTTATGTAATTTATCAAAAACATTCAATTTGCATCACTTTTGATTGATTTTTAATAAAGTTATATGTAATAGTTTTGTTACATTTTGAATTTTTTTGAAAAACTTTAAATCAAAAGATCTATTAAACTTTTTTAAATTTTCGACTTAAAAAAAAAACTTAGTTAAAGAAAAAAAATAAATCGAGCTATATTATTTTCTTTTTGTACTTTTTGTACTAAAAAAAAACTCCTTTACCCAAGGAGAAAAATTTTGTTTTGTTAAATATTTTTCGTAATATTTTACTTAATATTTTTCTATTTCATAATTAAAACGAGTGTTGGATCAAAAAAATTATTCTCAGTAATTTTCATTACAACACTACCTTTATTAAATTTTATAGCAAACTAGACTCGACTTACTTTTTTTCATTTGCATCGACATCGATAGAAATACCTAATTATAACAGTTTTGTTATGTTATCCTAATGTTAATTTATTTCATTTGTAATCGACTGTTTTTAAACTCTTTATTTAGGCTCTCTTGTAACTAACTAACAAACAAACAATGTAATAAAATATTTGAAGTCAATTTTAACCTACATCTTAATGTCGTATCCAAATGAAATTTTTTATGAATATGTAGTTTTGATGATTAAACTATAATTTTGTATCTTGAAGCTGATTTGATGATGGAGCCAAGAGGTGGATAGTGCAACTCTTCGGTGGATACTAATAAACCCCTTGTTTTGACGAGTTCAATAGATAGTGCTTGGTAACGAGGGTATTATAATTTTGAGTGCATAATAAAAGCGTGATCTTTAGATTTTTTTAAACTTCTTTTATTTTTCCACAAAAATAACCAGATTGTAACAAGGAAATCAGAAATACCTAATTATAAAATTTTTGTTACGTTATTTTTATGTAAATTTATTCCATTTATAATCATTAATTTTTCTCATAATAAAATTTATTCAATTTAATTTTAACCAAAAACCAAATAAACAATGGCAGTGTTTACATGTCTTTATATGACGCAGTTTTTATAGAATCTTGTTTACATTGTTTCCAACTACAATATGTTTTGAACATTTAATTTTTCGTGTCTGATATTATTGTGTAAGGCTAATAAATACATACTACCGCTATCTGTTTATAAGGGTACGAACTGACACAATTGTAGGGACAGAAAAATTGGACTTATGAGCTTCTATGTATATACGTATTCATTGGTATTACAAATGCTATATTTCATACAGATCAACTTGAATTTATGAACACCAGAGCAAGTACTTACACACATATATTCGAAAAACGGTTCAAATACCATCGTCAAGGACAAAATAACAGTACAATCTACAAAATATTGACTAAGAATTCAGAAATATGAAACTATATATACAGTTTAAGAGTGTTATCTTCCTACCTTTATTTTAATTTTATAGCTAACTACACTCGACTAACTTTTTTTCACTTGCATCGACTGTTACATCCACAAAAATAACCAAATTGTAACAAGGTTATCAAAAATACCGAATTATAACAGTTTTGTTATGTTATCCTAATGTTAATTTATTTCATTTGTATTTCGACTGTTTTTAAACTCTTTATTTAGACTCTCTTGTAACTAACAAACAATTTGAAGTCAATTTTAACCTACCTCTTAATGTCGTATCCCAATGAAACTTTTTATGAATATGTAGTTTGGATTGTTAAACTTTAATTTTTTATCTTGAAGGTGATCTGATGAAGGAGCCAAGAGGTGGATTGAGAAACTCTTCAGTGGGTACTAATAAACCCATCGTGTTTCGGTTCAAATGTTTTTTTTTTGACGAGTTCAATAGACTGTGCTTGGTAACGAGGGTATTAAAATTTTGAGTGCATAATAAAAGCGTGTTCTTTAGATTTTTTCAACTTTTTTTATTTTTCCACAAAAATAACCAAATTGTATCCAGGATATCAGAAATACCGTATTATAACAGTTTTGTTATGTTATCCTATTGTAAATTTCATTTGAAATCGACTGTTTTTAAACTGTTTATTTGGCTTTTAATTTCACGAGTGAACCTATTCGGACGTGTTTAATTGTTGTAAAATTAAATTAATATTATCCTACTATTTTATTTTTTCAATAATTATATAAAAGTGTACAAAAATAATTAATTCAAAACAATTTATTTAATATATAGTTACTTGTGAATAATCAGTGTAAACTTGCTACCTATTATATGGTAGTAAGGTAAGTGGCATAATTTTTATATAACATCTACAAAAACAATACTAAACAAATACCAAAATGACCAAAACAAACGATAATGCTGATATAGCAACCCCATCATCCTCAAATCCAAACATACATCCCAATATTGAAAACCTTTTCCCAACACCAATCAACAAAAATCAAAACTCTACATTTGCTGAAAAACTAAAAAGACACACACAATCACCAAAAAAAGACCAGGCTATCATTCTATCCCCGGTCCAAGGGTTTCCAATAAAAGATTACATCATTGCACTTGGAAATTTAATAGGCTCAGCAAAAATCATATTCGCCTCTCGAATATCCAACAACAGAATTTGTATATATTTAGATTCAAAAAAAACAGCGGAAGAGCTAACCTCAAAATATAAAACAATAAAAGTACACTCATATGATATACCTATTAGAAGCTACCTAACTCCATCTCATAGAGTCATGATCTGGGCTTTTCCCACACTCCCAAACGATGTAGTGGTAGAAAAGCTTCAGGAACTAGGCATCAAACCATTATCTGGGCTGCAACATCTTTCCGCTGGAATACAAGAGGAAAACTTTAACCACATTCTAAGCTTTCGTCGAAACATGTTTATACACCAACAACACCCACAGATCCCTGATTCAATCGAAATTAATTATGAAGATGAAAAATATCGAGTCTTCATTACACTAGACGAATCTCGTTGTCCTATTTGCAAAAAATTTGGTCATAGTTCAGATAATTGTAAAACTTTAATACAAACCACTCCCCAAAATCAAACACCCCCTACACCAGTAAATATCAACGGAAACAACAATACTGAACCAATAATATCTAATGGTTCAAACCAAACAATCGCTAACTACACTCCACAATATAAGCCAAATATTACAACATCCCCTTCAGAAATGGATAATACAACATCCACTGAAAAAAAAAAATCAGAAAAGACATTTATCGAGTAGTTCACAAGAAACTGACTCTGATCCCTCTCAACTACAAAAAAAACAACTGCAAATCACAGAAAATCAAAACATTTCATCACAAACAAAAATAATAGAACCAGCACCATACAAACAAATTCAATCAGGACCCCTCAAAACTAAAAAATCAAAAATAGAGAATTCTAAAAATAGTTTAAGCGAGTTAATTGAGCCATTAAGACACAACGTAGAAAAAGATGCTGACACCTACCCTCTAAGTTTTGATCGATTACAGCAATTTATCAATGATTCAAAAGGAAATAAAAACATTACACAAATAATTAGTAAATATTCGATTCAACCTGACCAACTATCAGAAATGTTGAAATCTATTCATGAAATGTCCACAGACAGAATAGCAAAATCTTTACTCACGAAACTAGTATACAGACTGGACCAAAATATTCAATCCTCGGAATCAGAAATCACTGACGAATAAAAACAAAAATAACACAGCAATGGATAAACACTCTCATAATATTAGAACCGAAAATAATTTAAATATACTCCAATGGAATGTAAATGGCTTCTTTACCAGGCTATCAGAACTAAAAATTTTAATTGCCGAACTGCAGCCTAAAACCATCTGTTTGCAAGAATCCCGCCTATACCCTAGCTATACAAAAAAATTAATTTCCAATTATAAAGAGTTTAGACATGATCACTTAGAAGGACGAATAGCTTCAGGTGGTGTAGTAACCCTTGTTGACCAAAAGCTACACTCTAAAAACATCGCAATAAATACACACTTACAAACTGTTACTACCTCAATTCACCTAACATCAAACACGTTAATAACAATCTGTAATATATATATTCCCCCAAATAAACAATTCAATACCTCAGATATCAGTAATATCACACAACAATTAAGGAAGCCATTTATATTATTAGGAGACATAAATGCGCACAGCCCCACATGGGGAAGTGCATACTCTGACACGCGTGGTGCTAAAATTGAAAAACTTCTTCTGAAAACCGAAGAACTAATTATTTTAAACTCTGGTAAACCTACTCACTTCTCCTCTAGTACTGGAAGACTAACAGCAATTGATCTCAGCTTTTCCTCATCTTGTATTGCCGATAGATTGAATTGGGATACCCATGATGATCTATGTTCTAGCGATCACTACCCAATAATAATAACATTACCACATTCTATTCACTGCAATAATTATGAGAAAATCAACATAAAAAAGGCTGACTGGGATTTATTTAAAATATATACTGAAATTAAAGAACATAATCATGTAAGCATTGAAAATCAGTTAGAATCTCTATAACACCATATATCATGCAACTCAACAATCAATCCCTAAAATCCACGTATCAACAAATATTAAACGAGTGCCTTGGTGGACAAATGAAATATCAAAACTGATAAAAGAACGCAAAAAACACCTCCGCAAATATAAAAAGACAAGAATGTTCCAACATCTTATTCTATACAAATTATCCAGAGCAAAGGTTAGAAGAGAAATTAATAATCAAAAACAAAAATGCTGGGACGAATTTACAAATTCAATAAATAGTCAAACTCCAGAAAAACTAATTTGTAATGAAATAAAAAAATTAAACAATAATCATCATTTCTCATATACAACTTGCCTAAAAACAAACAATCAAGTACACACAGACCCATTTGCAATTGCCGGCGAATTTGGTAAACACTTTTCAACAATTTCCAACAACACCCACTATACTGCTGAATTTCTTAATTACAAAAAGACGAGAGAGGAAGAAACTATTAATTTCAATCCCAACCTGAATCTTAACTACAACTCACCATTTTCTGACTTTGAGTTAAAAAGAGAAGTAGCTCAACTAAAGAAGTCAACTCCAGGGCCTGACAATATACACGTGGAAATGATTCAAAACTTACATGACTCATCTTTAAAAATACTTCTAAAAATTTACAACCAAATTTGGAATTCAGCCTACATCCCAAAGACCTGGAAAAAATCGATCATCATTCCAATACTCAAAACTGGAAATCCCAACACAGACCCCAACAGTTATAGACCCATATCACTAACGAACCACTTCTGTAAGATATTAGAGCGTATGGTATCAAAGCGTCTCACATGGATCCTAGATGACAAAGTATTAATAAACAGATCTCAATTTGGCTTTAGGAAAAATCATTCCACCTTAGACTGCTTAGCATTATTTGACAATGACATCAAAAAGTCCATGTACTCTGGTAAGGTCCTCGATACCATTTTTATTGACTTTGAAAAGGCTTTTGACACCGTATGGCGCAAAAAAATTAGTTTTCAAATGAAAAAATGGGGTCTAGAAGGTAATCTACCGAAATTTATTGACAACTTCCTAACAGATCGCTCATTTTCTGTTAAAATACATAGCTCCATATCTGGCACCTTTCCACTAGAAAATGGTATTCCACAAGGCTCAGTTCTAAGTGCAACCCTATTTAATATAGCCATAAATGATATCATAGAAAACATTCCACGTCCAGTAAAAGTCAATTTATATGCAGATGATTTAACAATATACTCGTCGAGCCAAAACTCAAAATATACACAGAAATACCTTCAACGAGCACTTGATGCTATACAAGATTGGTGCAAAGTAAATGGACTGAAAATTTCCACATCAAAAACCACTTACATGTCCTTTTCCAAAAGAAAAAATCACATCTTACATTTACATCTAAATAACTCACTAATTAAAAAATCTACAACGCACAAATTTCTAGGCATGTGCCTCGATGAGCATTATAACTTTAAAAATCATATATCGCGATTGAAATCAAGTTGTTTGAAATCTATAAATATCCTTAAATTACTATCAAATAAGCATACAGGCTCTGATCGAAAAACTCTTAAAAAAATATACATTTCAACCATTAGAAGCAAACTTGATTATGGCTGCTTCATCTACAATAGTGCAAAACCTTCCACACTAAAATGTCTGAATTCAATTCAAAATCTCTGTCATAGGCTTATTAGTGGAGCCTACCGTACAAGTCCAATAATAAGTCTAACTGTGAAATGGGCGAGCTCACATTGGAACAACGGCGAAATTATCTCACATCAAAATATATTAATAAAATACACCAAAATCCGTCATCATCAATACATAAAATATTACTAACTCCATTTCAAGCGGTAACTGAAAAGAAAAAACACCTTCCAAAGCCACTACCCACCATCCATTCAACATTTGTAACTTCCATAAACGTTCCTTTAAACATATTTGAAGACACGATCACCCTTAAAAATCTTAAAAATATACCACCCTGGATAGAGAAACTAACTGAATTTAATTTTAAAATGAACACAAAGAATAAAAACTCAACTTCTCCTCAAGAATATAAACAATTATTTAACAAAATTATAAATACATATAGTGATTATATAAAAATATATACGGACGCATCCAAATCAAATGTTTCAACAGCCTGTGCAGTTATTTTTAAAGACACAATCTATAAATATAAATTAAATCATATAAATTCAATTTTTTCGGCAGAAGCCATAGCGATACTACAAACGTTATCCCTAATAAATAGTGATCATAATATTCAGAAATTTAAATATTTAATAATAAGTGATTCGTTTAGTGTTCTAAAAGCAATCGAAAATAAAAATAACAAAAGCACACTAATAAAAAACATCATACACACTATATTTCAATTATCGTATAGTAATAAGATCATTCAGTTCCTATGGGTCCCAAGTCATGTGGGTATCTCTGGCAATGAAGACGTGGATCGAGCTGCTAATGACGCTCACTTATCTGGCACAGTAATACCTAAAATTGACTCCAAAGATCTATTAAAATACGTACAACAAAACCAGTACAAAAATGCAGACATTAAATGGCTGGCTATAAATCCACAAAACAATCACCTTCGACAAATCAAGAACACATACCAACAATGGGAAACCTCAAATCAAGACAATCGAAAATTTGAAGTGGCTTTGACCAGACTACGAATAGGACACACTAAACTAACTCACTCCTATTTAATGAGCAAAACCATCCCCCCGATATGTAGTCTCTGCAACATACCACTCACAATACAACATCTTCTGGCATGCACCAAACATGAAGACATAAGAAGGCTCACCAATGCATCTCCAAATCTAAATAAACTATTAGGAAATCAACAACAAGATCTAAATAACCTCTTTAAATATCTGAAGCAAACAAAATTACTTCACCAAATCTGATCAGATAATGTAATTTTATTGAACGCATACTGCGTAATGACCGTAGTAGTTAAAAACGCAGTATAATTTATAAAAAAAAACAAAAAACTGTTTATTTAGGCACACTTGTAAATAACTAACAAACAATGAAATAAAATATTTGAAGTAAATTTTTACCAACCTCTTATTGTCGTATTCAAATAAAACTTCTTATGAATATGTAGTTTGGATGATTGAACTATAATTTTGTATCTAAAAGCTGATCTGATGATGGAGCCAAGAGGTGGATTGTGCAACTCTTCAGTGGGTACTAATAAACCCCTCGAGTTTCGGCTCAAACGATTTGTTTTGACGAGTTCAATAGATAGTGCTTGCTAATGTGGGATTTATAATTTTCAGTGCATAATAAAAGCGTGTTCTTTAGATTTTTTTAAACCTCTTTTACTTTTCCACAAAAATAATCAAATTGTAACCAGGGTAACAGAAATACCTAACTATAACATTTTTGTTATGTTATTCTAATGTAAATTCCATTTATAATCATTAATTTAATTTATTCAATTCAAAATTGAATTTATTCAATTTAATTTTAACCCAAAACCTAATAAACGATCATAGTTTGTATATCACTTTATATGACGCAGTTTTTATTTTGGAGCTAAATTTCAAACAGATCAATTTGAATTTATGCACACCAGATCGAAAACTACACACATATATTCGACAAGAGAATCAAATACCATCGTCATTGGGGAAGTTAACAAAATCTACAAAAGATTGACCAGAAATAAGAAAAAATGTATATACAATTTAAGAGTATTTATTACCTATCTACCTTTATTAAATTGTGTATCTTACTAGACTAGACCTACTGTTTTTGACTTGCATCCGCAAAAATAACCAAATTTTAACCAGGATATCAGATGTGTTTAATTAAAACAGTTTTGTTATGTTTTCCTAGTGTTAAGATATTCCATTTGAGATGCCAGTTTTTATACTCTTTATTTAGACTCACTTGTAATCAACTAACTAACAATGTAATAAAATCTTTGGTCACAGTTGTATCCTACCTCATATTAACGTTTCGAATTGAAACTTCTATTGTATATGTAGTTCAAATGATAAAACTGTAATTTGGTATCTTGGAGCTAAATTTCAAACAGATCAATTTGAATTTATGCACACCAGATCGAAAACTACACACATATATTCGACAAAAGAATCAAATACCATCGTCATTGGGGAAGTTAACAAAATCTACAAAATATTGACCAGAAATAAGAAAAAATATATATACAATTTAAGAGTATTACCTATCTACCTTTATTAAATTATGTATCTTACAAGACTAGACCTACTGTTTTTGACTTGCATCCGCAAAAATAACCAAATTTTAACCAGGATATCAGAAATTTTTAATTAAAACAGTTTTGTTATGTTTTCCTAGTGTTAAGATATTCCATTTGAGATGCCAGTTTTTATACTCTTTATTTAGACTTCACTTGTAACCAACTAACTAACTAACAATGTAATAAAATCTTTGTACACAGTTTTATCCTACCTCATATAAACGTTTCGAAATGAAACTTCTATTGTATATGTAGTTCAAATGATAAGACTGTAATTTGGTATCTTGGAGCTAAATTTCAAACAGATCAATTTGAATTTATGCACACCAGATCGAAAACTACACACATATATTCGACAAAAGAATCAAATACCATCGTCATTGGGGAAGTTAACAAAATCTACAACGTTTCGAAATGAAACTTCTATTGTATATGTAGTTCAAATGATAAAACTGTAATTTGGTATCTTGGAGCTAAATTTCAAACAGATCAATTTGAATTTATGCACACCAGATCGAAAACTACACACATATATTCGACAAAAGAATCAAATACCATCGTCATTGGGGAAGTTAACAAAATCTACAAAATATTGACCAGAAATAAGAAAAAATATATATACAATTTAAGAGTATTACCTATCTACCTTTATTAAATAATGTATCTTACAAGACTAGACCTACTGTTTTTGACTTGCATCCGCAAAAATAACCAAATTTTAACCAGGATATCAGAAATATATAATTAAAACAGTTTTGTTATGTTTTCCTAGTGTTAAGATATTCCATTTGAGATGCCAGTTTTTATACTCTTTATTTAGACTTCACTTGTAACCAACTAACTAACTAACAATGTAATAAAATCTTTGTACACAGTTTTATCCTACCTCATATAAACGTTTCGAAATGAAACTTCTATTGTATATGTAGTTCAAATGATAAAACTGAAATTTGGTATCTTGGAGCTAAATTTCAAACAGATCAATTTGACTTTATGCACACCAGATCGAAAACTACACACATATATTCGACAAAAGAATCAAATACCGTCGTCATTGGGGAAGTTAACAAAATCTACAAAATATTGACCAGAAATAAGAAAAAATATATATACAATTTAAGAGTATTACCTATATTAAATAATGTATCTTACAAGACTAGACCTACTGTTTTTGACTTGCATCCGCAAAAATAACCAAATTTTAACCAGGATATCAGAAATTTTTAATTAAAACAGTTTTGTTATGTTTTCCTAGTGTAAAGATATTCCATTTGAGATGCCAGTTTTTATACTCTTTATTTAGACTTCACTTGTAACCAACTAACTAACTAACAATGTAATAAAATCTTTGTACACAGTTTTATCCTACCTCATATAAACGTTTCGAAATGAAACTTCTATTGTATATGTAGTTCAAATGATAAAACTGTAATTTGGTATCTTGGAGCTAAATTTCAAACAGATCAATTTGAATTTATGCACACCAGATCGAAAACTACACACATATATTCGACAAAAGAATCAAAAACCATCGTCATTGGGGAAGTTAACAAAATCTACAAAATATTGACCAGAAATAAGAAAAAATATATATACAATTTAAGAGTATTACCTATATTAAATAATGTATCTTACAAGACTAGACCTACTGTTTTTGACTTGCATCCGCAAAAATAACCAAATTTTAACCAGGATATCAGAAATTTTTAATTAAAACAGTTTTGTTATGTTTTCCTAGTGTTAAGATATTCAATTTGAGATGCCAGTTTTTATACTCTTTATTTAGACTTCACTTGTAACCAACTAACTAACTAACAATGTAATAAAATCTTTGTACACAGTTTTATCCTACCTCATATAAACGTTTCGAAATGAAACTTCTATTGTATATGTAGTTCAAATGATAAAACTGTAATTTGGTATCTTGGAGCTAAATTTCAAACAGATCAATTTGAATTTATGCACACCAGATCGAAAACTAAACACATATATTCGACAAAAGAATCAAATACCATCGTCATTGGGGAAGTTAACAAAATCTACAAAATATTGACCAGAAATAAGAAAAAATATATATACAATTTAAGAGTATTACCTATCTACCTTTATTAAATAATGTATCTTACAAGACTAGACCTACTGTTTTTGACTTGCATCCGCAAAAATAACCAAATTTTAACCAGGATATCAGAAATTTTTAATTAAAACAGTTTTGTTATGTTTTCCTAGTGTTAAGATATTCCATTTGAGATGCCAGTTTTTATACTCTTTATTTAGACTTCACTTGTAACCAACTAACTAACTAACAATGTAATAAAATCTTTGTACACAGTTTTATCCTACCTCATATAAACGTTTCGAAATGAAACTTCTATTGTATATGTAGTTCAAATGATAAGACTGTAATTTGGTATCTTGGAGCTAAATTTCAAACAGATCAATTTGAATTTATGCACACCAGATCGAAAACTACACACATATATTCGACAAAAGAATCAAATACCATCGTCATTGGGGAAGTTAACAAAATCTACAACGTTTCGAAATGAAACTTCTATTGTATATGTAGTTCAAATGATAAAACTGTAATTTGGTATCTTGGAGCTAAATTTCAAACAGATCAATTTGAATTTATGCACACCAGATCGAAAACTACACACATATATTCGACAAAAGAATCAAATACCATCGTCATTGGGGAAGTTAACAAAATCTACAAAATATTGACCAGAAATAAGAAAAAATATATATACAATTTAAGAGTATTACCTATCTACCTTTATTAAATAATGTATCTTACAAGACTAGACCTACTGTTTTTGACTTGCATCCGCAAAAATAACCAAATTTTAACCAGGATATCAGAAATTTTTAATTAAAACAGTTTTGTTATGTTTTCCTAGTGTAAAGATATTCCATTTGAGATGCCAGTTTTTATACTCTTTATTTAGACTTCACTTGTAACCAACTAACTAACTAGCAATGTAATAAAATCTTTGTACACAGTTTTATCCTACCTCATATAAACGTTTCGAAATGAAACTTCTATTGTATATGTAGTTCAAATGATAAAACTGTAATTTGGTATCTTGGAGCTAAATTTCAAACAGATCAATTTGAATTTATGCACACCAGATCGAAAACTACACACATATATTCGACAAAAGAATCAAAAACCATCGTCATTGGGGAAGTTAACAAAATCTACAAAATATTGACCAGAAATAAGAAAAAATATATATACAATTTAAGAGTATTACCTATATTAAATAATGTATCTTACAAGACTAGACCTACTGTTTTTGACTTGCATCCGCAAAAATAACCAAATTTTAACCAGGATATCAGAAATTTTTAATTAAAACAGTTTTGTTATGTTTTCCTAGTGTTAAGATATTCAATTTGAGATGCCAGTTTTTATACTCTTTATTTAGACTTCACTTGTAACCAACTAACTAACTAACAATGTAATAAAATCTTTGTACACAGTTTTATCCTACCTCATATAAACGTTTCGAAATGAAACTTCTATTGTATATGTAGTTCAAATGATAAAACTGTAATTTGGTATCTTGGAGCTAAATTTCAAACAGATCAATTTGAATTTATGCACACCAGATCGAAAACTACACACATATATTCGACAAAAGAATCAAATACCATCGTCATTGGGGAAGTTAACAAAATCTACAAAATATTGACCAGAAATAAGAAAAAATATATATACAATTTAAGAGTATTACCTATCTACCTTTATTAAATAATGTATCTTACAAGACTAGACCTACTGTTTTTGACTTGCATCCGCAAAAATAACCAAATTTTAACCAGGATATCAGAAATTTTTAATTAAAACAGTTTTGTTATGTTTTCCTAGTGTTAAGATATTCCATTTGAGATGCCAGTTTTTATACTCTTTATTTAGACTTCACTTGTAACCAACTAACTAACTAACAATGTAATAAAATCTTTGTACACAGTTTTATCCTACTTCATATAAACGTTTCGAAATGAAACTTCTATTGTATATGTAGTTCAAATGATAAAACTGTAATTTGGTATCTTGGAGCTAAATTTCAAACAGATCAATTTGAATTTATGCACACCAGATCGAAAACTACACACATATATTCGACAAAAGAATCAAATACCATCGTCATTGGGGAAGTTAACAAAATCTACAAAATATTGACCAGAAATAAGAAAAAATATATATACAATTTAAGAGTATTACCTATATTAAATAATGTATCTTACAAGACTAGACCTACTGTTTTTGACTTGCATCCGCAAAAATAACCAAATTTTAACCAGGATATCAGAAATTTTTAATTAAAACAGTTTTGTTATGTTTTCCTAGTGTTAAGATATTCAATTTGAGATGCCAGTTTTTATACTCTTTATTTAGACTTCACTTGTAACCAACTAACTAACTAACAATGTAATAAAATCTTTGTACACAGTTTTATCCTACCTCATATAAACGTTTCGAAATGAAACTTCTATTGTATATGTAGTTCAAATCTGTAATTTGGTATCTTGGAGCTAAATTTCAAACAGATCAATTTGAATTTATGCACACCAGATCGAAAACTACACACATATATTCGACAAAAGAATCAAATACCATCGTCATTGGGGAAGTTAACAAAATCTACAAAATATTGACCAGAAATAAGAAAAAATATATATACAATTTAAGAGTATTACCTATCTACCTTTATTAAATTATGTATCTTACTAGACTAGACCAACTGTTTTTGACTTGCATCCGCAAAAATAACCAAATTTTAACCAGGATATCAGAAATTTTTAATTAAAACAGTTTTGTTATGTTTTCCTAGTGTTATGTTATTCCATTTGAGATGCCAGTTTTTATACTCTTTATTTAGACTTCACTTGTAACCAACTAACTAACTAACAATGTAATAAAATCTTTGTACACAGTTTTATCCTACCTCATATAAACGTTTCGAAATGAAACTTCTATTGTATATGTAGTTCAAATGATAAAACTGTAATTTGGTATCTTGGAGATAAATTTCAAACAGATCGATTTGAATTTATGCACACCAGATCGAAAACTACACACATATATTCGACAAAAGAATCAAATACCATCGTCATTGGGGAAGTTAACAAAATCTACAAAATATTGACCAGAAATAAGAAAAAATATATATACAATTTAAGAGTATTACCTATCTACCTTTATTAAATTATGTATCTTACTAGACTAGACCAACTGTTTTTGACTTGCATCCGCAAAAATAACCAAATTTTAACCAGGATATCAGAAATTTTTAATTAAAACAGTTTTGTTATGTTTTCCTAGTGTTATGTTATTCCATTTGAGATGCCAGTTTTTATACTCTTTATTTAGACTTCACTTGTAACCAACTAACTAACTAACAATGTAATAAAATCTTTGTACACAGTTTTATCCTACCTCATATAAACGTTTCGAAATGAAACTTCTATTGTATATGTAGTTCAAATGATAAAACTGTAATTTGGTATCTTGGAGATAAATTTCAAACAGATCGATTTGAATTTATGCACACCAGATCGAAAACTACACACATATATTCGACAAAAGAATCAAATACCATCGTCATTGGGGAAGTTAACAAAATCTACAAAATATTGACCAGAAATAAGAAAAAATATATATACAATTTAAGAGTATTACCTATCTACCTTTATTAAATTATGTATCTTACTAGACTAGACCAACTGTTTTTGACTTGCATCCGCAAAAATAACCAAATTTTAACCAGGATATCAGAAATTTTTAATTAAAACAGTTTTGTTATGTTTTCCTAGTGTTAAGATATTCCATTTGAGATGCCAGTTTTTATACTCTTTATTTAGACTTCACTTGTAACCAACTAACTAACTAACAATGTAATAAAATCTTTGTACACAGTTTTATCCTACCTCATATAAACGTTTCAAAATGAAACTTCTATTGTATATGTAGTTCAAATGATAAAACTGTAATTTGGTATCTTGGAGCTAAATTTCAAACAGATCAATTTGAATTTATGCACACCAGATCGATAACTACACACATATATTCGACAAAAGAATCAAATACCATCGTCATTGGGGAAGTTAACAAAATCTACAAAATATTGACCAGAAATAAGAAAAAATATATATACAATTTAAGAGTATTACCTATCTACCTTTATTAAATTATGTATCTTACTAGACTAGACCAACTGTTTTTGACTTGCATCCGCAAAAATAACCAAATTTTAACCAGGATATCAGAAATTTTTAATTAAAACAGTTTTGTTATGTTTTCCTAGTGTTATGTTATTCCATTTGAGATGCCAGTTTTTAAACTTTTTATTTAGACTTCACTTGTAACCAACTAACTAACTAACAATGTAATAAAATCTTTGTACACAGTTTTATCCTACCTCATATAAACGTTTCAAAATGAAACTTCTATTGTATATGTAGTTCAAATGATAAAACTGTAATTTGGTATCTTGGAGCTAAATTTCAAACAGATCAATTTGAATTTATGCACACCAGATCAAAAACTACACACATATATTCGACAAAAGAATCAAATACCATCGTCATTGGGGAAGTTAACAAAATCTACAAAATATTGACCAGAAATAAGAAAAAATATATATACAATTTAAGAGTATTACCTATCTACCTTTATTAAATTATGTATCTTACTAGACTAGACCAACTGTTTTTGACTTGCATCCGCAAAAATAACCAAATTTTAACCAAGACATCAGAAATTTTTAATTAAAACAGTTTTGTTATGTTTTCCTAGTGTTATGTTATTCCATTTGAGATGCCAGTTTTTATACTTTTTATTTAGACTTCACTTGTAACCAACTAACTAACTAACAATGTAATAAAATCTTTGTACACAGTTCTATCCTACCTCATATTACTAACAATGTAACAAAATCTTTGTTCACAGTTTTATTCTACCTCATATTAACGTTTCGAAATGAAACTTCTATTGTATATGTAGTTCAAATGATAAAACTGTAATTTGGTATCTTGGAGCTAAATTTCAAACAGATCAATTTGAATTTATGCACACCAGATCGAAAACTACACACATATATTCGACAAAAGAATCAAATACCATCGTCATTGGGGAAGTTAACAAAATCTACAAAATATTGACCAGAAATAAGAAAAAATATATATACAATTTAAGAGTATTACCTATCTACCTTTATTAAATTATGTATCTTACTAGACTAGACCAACTGTTTTTGACTTGCATCCGCAAAAATAACCAAATTTTAACCAAGACATCAGAAATTTTTAATTAAAACAGTTTTGTTATGTTTTCCTAGTGTTATGTTATTCCATTTGAGATGCCAGTTTTTATACTTTTTATTTAGACTTCACTTGTAACCAACTAACTAACTAACAATGTAATAAAATCTTTGTACACAGTTCTATCCTACCTCATATTACTAACAATGTAACAAAATCTTTGTTCACAGTTTTATTCTACCTCATATTAACGTTTCGAAATGAAACTTCTATTGTATATGTAGTTCAAATGATAAAACTGTAATTTGGTATCTTGGAGCTAAATTTCAAACAGATCAATTTGAATTTATGCACACCAGATCGAAAACTACACACATATATTCGACAAAAGAATCAAATACCATTGTCATTAGGGAAGTTAACAAAATCTACAAAATATTGACCAGAAATAAGAAAAAATATATATACAATTTAAGAGTATTACCTATCTCCCTTTATTAAATTATGTATCTTACTAGACTAGACCAACTGTTTTTGACTTGCATCCGCAAAAATAACCAAATTTTAACCAAGACATCAGAAATTTTTAATTAAAACAGTTTTGTTATGTTTTCCTAGTGTTATGTTATTCCATTTGAGATGCCAGTTTTTATACTTTTTATTTAGACTTCACTTGTAACCAACTAACTAACTAACAATGTAATAAAATCTTTGTACACAGTTCTATCCTACCTCATATTACTAACAATGTAACAAAATCTTTGTTCACAGTTTTATTCTACCTCATATTAACGTTTCGAAATGAAACTTCTATTGTATATGTAGTTCAAATGATAAAACTGTAATTTGGTATCTTGGAGCTAAATTTCAAACAGATCAATTTTAATTTATGCACACCAGATCGAAAACTACACACATATATTCGACAAAAGAATCAAATACCATCGTCATTGGGGAAATTAACAAAATCTACAAAATATTGACCAGAAATAAGAAAAAATATATATACAATTTAAGAGTATTACCTATCTACCTTTATTAAATTATGTATCTTACTAGACTAGACCAACTGTTTTTGACTTGCATCCGCAAAAATAACCAAATTTTAACCAAGACATCAGAAATTTTTAATTAAAACAGTTTTGTTATGTTTTCCTAGTGTTATGTTATTCCATTTGAGATGCCAGTTTTTATACTTTTTATTTAGACTTCACTTGTAACCAACTAACTAACTAACAATGTAATAAAATCTTTGTACACAGTTCTATCCTACCTCATATTACTAACAATGTAACAAAATCTTTGTTCACAGTTTTATTCTACCTCATATTAACGTTTCGAAATGAAACTTCTATTGTATATGTAGTTCAAATGATAAAACTGTAATTTGGTATCTTGGAGCTAAATTTCAAACAGATCAATTTGAATTTATGCACACCAGATCGAAAACTACACACATATATTCGACAAAAGAATCAAATACCATTGTCATTAGGGAAGTTAACAAAATCTACAAAATATTGACCAGAAATAAGAAAAAATATATATACAATTTAAGAGTATTACCTATCTCCCTTTATTAAATTATGTATCTTACTAGACTAGACCAACTGTTTTTGACTTGCATCCGCAAAAATAACCAAATTTTAACCAAGACATCAGAAATTTTTAATTAAAACAGTTTTGTTATGTTTTCCTAGTGTTATGTTATTCCATTTGAGATGCCAGTTTTTATACTTTTTATTTAGACTTCACTTGTAACCAACTAACTAACTAACAATGTAATAAAATCTTTGTACACAGTTCTATCCTACCTCATATTACTAACAATGTAACAAAATCTTTGTTCACAGTTTTATTCTACCTCATATTAACGTTTCGAAATGAAACTTCTATTGTATATGTAGTTCAAATGATAAAACTGTAATTTGGTATCTTGGAGCTAAATTTCAAACAGATCAATTTGAATTTATGCACACCAGATCGAAAACTACACACATATATTCGACAAAAGAATCAAATACCATTGTCATTAGGGAAGTTAACAAAATCTACAAAATATTGACCAGAAATAAGAAAAAATATATATACAATTTAAGAGTATTACCTATCTCCCTTTATTAAATTATGTATCTTACTAGACTAGACCAACTGTTTTTGACTTGCATCCGCAAAAATAACCAAATTTTAACCAGGATATCAGAAATTTTTAATTAAAACAGTTTTGTTATGTTTTCCTAGTATTAAGATATTCCATTTGAGATGCCAGTTTTTATACTCTTTATTTAGACTCACTTGTAATCAACTAACTAACAATGTAATAAAATCTTTGTTCACAGTTTTATCCTACCTCATATTAACGTTTTGAATTGAAACTTCTATTGTATATGTAGTTCAAATGATAAAACTGTAATTTGGTATCTTGGAGCTAAATTTCAAACAGATCAATTTGAATTTATGCACACCAGATCGAAAACTACACACATATATTCGACAAAAGAATCAAATACCATTGTCATTAGGGAAGTTAACAAAATCTACAAAATATTGACCAGAAATAAGAAAAAATATATATACAATTTAAGAGTATTACCTATCTACCTTTATTAAATAATGTATCTTACAAGACTAGACCTACTGTTTTTGACTTGCATCCGCAAAAATAACCAAATTTTAACCAGGATATCAGAAATTTTTAATTAAAACAGTTTTGTTATGTTTTCCTAGTGTTAAGATATTCCATTTGAGATGCCAGTTTTTATACTCTTTATTTAGACTCACTTGTAATCAACTAACTAACAATGTAATAAAATCTTTGTTCACAGTTTTATCTAACCTCATATAAACGTTTCGAAATGAAACTTCTATTGTATATGTAGTTCAAATGATAAAACTGTAATTTGGTATCTTGGAGCTAAATTTCAAACAGATCAATTTGAATTTATGCACACCAGATCGAAAACTACACACATATATTCGACAAAAGAATCAAATACCATCGTCATTGGGGAGTTAACAAAATCTACAAAATATTGACCAGAAATAAGAAAAAATATATATACAATTTAAGAGTATTACCTATCTACCTTTATTAAATAATGTATCTTACAAGACTAGACCTACTGTTTTTGACTTGCATCCGCAAAAATAACCAAATTTTAACCAGGATATCAGAAATTTTTAATTAAAACAGTTTTGTTATGTTTTCCTAGTGTTAAGATATTCCATTTGAGATGCCAGTTTTTATACTCTTTATTTAGACTCACTTGTAATCAACTAACTAACAATGTAATAAAATCTTTGTTCACAGTTTTATCTAACCTCATATAAACGTTTCGAAATGAAACTTCTATTGTATATGTAGTTCAAATGATAAAACTGTAATTTGGTATCTTGGAGCTAAATTTCAAACAGATCAATTTGAATTTATGCACACCAGATCGAAAACTACACACATATATTCGACAAAAGAATCAAATACCATCGTCATTGGGGAAGTTAACAAAATCTACAAAATATTGACCAGAAATAAGAAAAAATATATATACAATTTAAGAGTATTACCTATCTACCTTTATTAAATAATGTATCTTACAAGACTAGACCTACTGTTTTTGACTTGCATCCGCAAAAATAACCAAATTTTAACCAGGATATCAGAAATTTTTAATTAAAACAGTTTTGTTATGTTTTCCTAGTGTTAAGATATTCCATTTGAGATGCCAGTTTTTATACTCTTTATTTAGACTCACTTGTAATCAACTAACTAACAATGTAATAAAATCTTTGTTCACAGTTTTATCTAACCTCATATAAACGTTTCGAAATGAAACTTCTATTGTATATGTAGTTCAAATGATAAAACTGTAATTTGGTATCTTGGAGCTAAATTTCAAACAGATCAATTTGAATTTATGCACACCAGATCGAAAACTACACACATATATTCGACAAAAGAATCAAATACCATCGTCATTGGGGAAGTTAACAAAATCTACAAAATATTGACCAGAAATAAGAAAAAATATATATACAATTTAAGAGTATTACCTATCTACCTTTATTAAATTATGTTAACAAAATCTACAAAATATTGACCAGAAATAAGAAAAAATATATATACAATTTAAGAGTATTACCTATCTACCTTTATTAAATAATGTATCTTACAAGACTAGACCTACTGTTTTTGACTTGCATCCGCAAAAATAACCAAATTTTAACCAGGATATCTGAAATTTTTAATTAAAACAGTTTTGTTATGTTTTCCTAGTGTTAAGATATTCCATTTGAGATGCCAGTTTTTATACTCTTTATTTAGACTCACTTGTAATCAACTAACTAACAATGTAATAAAATCTTTGTTCACAGTTTTATCTAACCTCATATAAACGTTTCGAAATGAAACTTCTATTGTATATGTAGTTCAAATGATAAAACTGTAATTTGGTATCTTGGAGCTAAATTTCAAACAGATCAATTTGAATTTATGCACACCAGATCGAAAACTACACACATATATTCGACAAAAGAATCAAATACCATTGTCATTAGGGAAGTTAACAAAATCTACAAAATATTGACCAGAAATAAGAAAAAATATATATACAATTTAAGAGTATTACCTATCTCCCTTTATTAAATTATGTATCTTACTAGACTAGACCAACTGTTTTTGACTTGCATCCGCAAAAATAACCAAATTTTAACCAAGACATCAGAAATTTTTAATTAAAACAGTTTTGTTATGTTTTCCTAGTGTTATGTTATTCCATTTGAGATGCCAGTTTTTATACTTTTTATTTAGACTTCACTTGTAACCAACTAACTAACTAACAATGTAATAAAATCTTTGTACACAGTTCTATCCTACCTCATATTACTAACAATGTAACAAAATCTTTGTTCACAGTTTTATTCTACCTCATATTAACGTTTCGAAATGAAACTTCTATTGTATATGTAGTTCAAATGATAAAACTGTAATTTGGTATCTTGGAGCTAAATTTCAAACAGATCAATTTGAATTTATGCACACCAGATCGAAAACTACACACATATATTCGACAAAAGAATCAAATACCATTGTCATTAGGGAAGTTAACAAAATCTACAAAATATTGACCAGAAATAAGAAAAAATATATATACAATTTAAGAGTATTACCTATCTCCCTTTATTAAATTATGTATCTTACTAGACTAGACCAACTGTTTTTGACTTGCATCCGCAAAAATAACCAAATTTTAACCAGGATATCAGAAATTTTTAATTAAAACAGTTTTGTTATGTTTTCCTAGTATTAAGATATTCCATTTGAGATGCCAGTTTTTATACTCTTTATTTAGACTCACTTGTAATCAACTAACTAACAATGTAATAAAATCTTTGTTCACAGTTTTATCCTACCTCATATTAACGTTTTGAATTGAAACTTCTATTGTATATGTAGTTCAAATGATAAAACTGTAATTTGGTATCTTGGAGCTAAATTTCAAACAGATAAATTTGAATTTATGCACACCAGATCGAAAACTACACACATATATTCGACAAAAGAATCAAATACCATTGTCATTAGGGAAGTTAACAAAATCTACAAAATATTGACCAGAAATAAGAAAAAATATATATACAATTTAAGAGTATTACCTATCTACCTTTATTAAATAATGTATCTTACAAGACTAGACCTACTGTTTTTGACTTGCATCCGCAAAAATAACCAAATTTTAACCAGGATATCAGAAATTTTTAATTAAAACAGTTTTGTTATGTTTTCCTAGTGTTAAGATATTCCATTTGAGATGCCAGTTTTTATACTCTTTATTTAGACTCACTTGTAATCAACTAACTAACAATGTAATAAAATCTTTGTTCACAGTTTTATCTAACCTCATATAAACGTTTCGAAATGAAACTTCTATTGTATATGTAGTTCAAATGATAAAACTGTAATTTGGTATCTTGGAGCTAAATTTCAAACAGATCAATTTGAATTTATGCACACCAGATCGAAAACTACACACATATATTCGACAAAAGAATCAAATACCATCGTCATTGGGGAGTTAACAAAATCTACAAAATATTGACCAGAAATAAGAAAAAATATATATACAATTTAAGAGTATTACCTATCTACCTTTATTAAATAATGTATCTTACAAGACTAGACCTACTGTTTTTGACTTGCATCCGCAAAAATAACCAAATTTTAACCAGGATATCAGAAATTTTTAATTAAAACAGTTTTGTTATGTTTTCCTAGTGTTAAGATATTCCATTTGAGATGCCAGTTTTTATACTCTTTATTTAGACTCACTTGTAATCAACTAACTAACAATGTAATAAAATCTTTGTTCACAGTTTTATCTAACCTCATATAAACGTTTCGAAATGAAACTTCTATTGTATATGTAGTTCAAATGATAAAACTGTAATTTGGTATCTTGGAGCTAAATTTCAAACAGATCAATTTGAATTTATGCACACCAGATCGAAAACTACACACATATATTCGACAAAAGAATCAAATACCATCGTCATTGGGGAAGTTAACAAAATCTACAAAATATTGACCAGAAATAAGAAAAAATATATATACAATTTAAGAGTATTACCTATCTACCTTTATTAAATAATGTATCTTACAAGACTAGACCTACTGTTTTTGACTTGCATCCGCAAAAATAACCAAATTTTAACCAGGATATCAGAAATTTTTAATTAAAACAGTTTTGTTATGTTTTCCTAGTGTTAAGATATTCCATTTGAGATGCCAGTTTTTATACTCTTTATTTAGACTCACTTGTAATCAACTAACTAACAATGTAATAAAATCTTTGTTCACAGTTTTATCTAACCTCATATAAACGTTTCGAAATGAAACTTCTATTGTATATGTAGTTCAAATGATAAAACTGTAATTTGGTATCTTGGAGCTAAATTTCAAACAGATCAATTTGAATTTATGCACACCAGATCGAAAACTACACACATATATTCGACAAAAGAATCAAATACCATCGTCATTGGGGAAGTTAACAAAATCTACAAAATATTGACCAGAAATAAGAAAAAATATATATACAATTTAAGAGTATTACCTATCTACCTTTATTAAATTATGTTAACAAAATCTACAAAATATTGACCAGAAATAAGAAAAAATATATATACAATTTAAGAGTATTACCTATCTACCTTTATTAAATAATGTATCTTACAAGACTAGACCTACTGTTTTTGACTTGCATCCGCAAAAATAACCATATTTTAACCAGGATATCTGAAATTTTTAATTAAAACAGTTTTGTTATGTTTTCCTAGTGTTAAGATATTCCATTTGAGATGCCAGTTTTTATACTCTTTATTTAGACTCACTTGTAATCAACTAACTAACAATGTAATAAAATCTTTGTTCACAGTTTTATCTAACCTCATATAAACGTTTCGAAATGAAACTTCTATTGTATATGTAGTTCAAATGATAAAACTGTAATTTGGTATCTTGGAGCTAAATTTCAAACAGATCAATTTGAATTTATGCACACCAGATCGAAAACTACACACATATATTCGACAAAAGAATCAAATACCATCGTCATTGGGGAAGTTAACAAAATCTACAAAATATTGACCAGAAATAAGAAAAAATATATATACAATTTAAGAGTATTACCTATCTACCTTTATTAAATTATGTATCTTACTAGACTAGACCAACTGTTTTTGACTTGCATCCGCAAAAATAACCAAATTTTAACCAAGACATCAGAAATTTTTAATTAAAACAGTTTTGTTATGTTTTCCTAGTGTTATGTTATTCCATTTGAGATGCCAGTTTTTATACTTTTTATTTAGACTTCACTTGTAACCAACTAACTAACTAACAATGTAATAAAATCTTTGTACACAGTTCTATCCTACCTCATATTACTAACAATGTAACAAAATCTTTGTTCACAGTTTTATTCTACCTCATATTAACGTTTCGAAATGAAACTTCTATTGTATATGTAGTTCAAATGATAAAACTGTAATTTGGTATCTTGGAGCTAAATTTCAAACAGATCAATTTGAATTTATGCACACCAGATCGAAAACTACACACATATATTCGACAAAAGAATCAAATACCATTGTCATTAGGGAAGTTAACAAAATCTACAAAATATTGACCAGAAATAAGAAAAAATATATATACAATTTAAGAGTATTACCTATCTACCTTTATTAAATTATGTATCTTACTAGACTAGACCAACTGTTTTTGACTTGCATCCGCAAAAATAACCAAATTTTAACCAGGATATCAGAAATTTTTAATTAAAACAGTTTTGTTATGTTTTCCTAGTGTTATGTTATTCCATTTGAGATGCCAGTTTTTATACTCTTTATTTAGACTTCACTTGTAACCAACTAACTAACTAACAATGTAATAAAATCTTTGTACACAGTTTTATCCTACCTCATATTACTAACAATGTAATAAAATCTTTGTTCACAGTTTTATTCTACCTCATATTAACGTTTCGAAATGAAACTTCTATTGTATATGTAGTTCAAATGATAAAACTGTAATTTGGTATCTTGGAGCTAAATTTCAAACAGATCAATTTGAATTTATGCACACCAGATCGAAAACTACACACATATATTCGACAAAAGAATCAAATACCATCGTCATTGGGGAAGTTAACAAAATCTACAATATATTGACCAGAAATAAGAAAAAATGTATATACAATTTAAGAGTATTACCTATCTACCTTTATTAAATAATGTATCTTACAAGACTAGACCTACTGTTTTTGACTTGCATTTGCAAAAATAACCAAATTTTAACCAGAATATCAGAAATTTTTAATTAAAACAGTTTTGTTATGTTTTCCTAGTGTTAAGATATTCCATTTGAGATGCCAGTTTTTATACTCTTTATTTAGACTCATTTGTAATCAACTAACTAACAATGTAATGTGTATTTAAAAAAAAAATTAATATATATATATATTTAGTTTAAAAAAAAATTGGTGTTTAGTTTTAAAAAAAAAAACTAAACACTTTATAGAAAATAATGAGTGTGTGTGTATGTAAAAATATACCACACTTTATAGAAAATAATTGAATTAACAATTATTTTCATAAATATTGGAATTTTGTTAATTTAGTAATTTTAATTAAAAGAGGTATTATGATGTATTTAAAAAAAAAAAATTATGAAAACTAAATATACGGTACTTTAGAAAAAAAAATCCAAAGCAGAGTATTGTATGTGGAATTATGAAAATTGGAAAACGATCGGTGCTAACGCGATACACGTAAATATAAAAAAAATAACACGTTGAACCGAAAGTCTTTCAATAAAAGCTGGGCCCATTAAAAAAGATAATATTGAGGTAGTAAGATCTTTACTATCCAGTAAGTGTCTAAATTATCGACTAGTGATTCGAATCAGAAATACTGAAAATAAAAAAAAGTACAAAAAAAAGAACAAAACAAAATATATGTAAAAATAAAATATATTTGAAATAAATAATTTTTCATTTAATATGTTGATAGTATAACTATCCTTAAAATACCAAGTTTGGTTGTACAAGTTATAAAAAAAATTACATGAATATGCACTAGATTGAACTGTAGTAAAAAGAAATATCGTATATAAAAAAAAAAAACGACACTACAGTAAAAAAAAAATGTTCAAATATGTCTGATTTGCAAAAATATAAATATACACTACAAATTTAATTCAGATACATAGTTGTATATAAAGGGGACTTTACGCTTCTGTAAAGAAAAACTACAAGGCCAAAAATACCAAGCGTATACAAAATAATATAGTTATAAATTGAAAAAGTCATTGCATATTCACATAAAATACATAAATTGTACAGCCAAAATGTGTATAGAATGTGTATTAAAATGTGACAAGTTTGAAAAACCACAAGTTTCGGAATGGTGAATTAAATAAATTATACAAAAAAAATATACTTAGATACAATCAGATAGAAACCATTAATTCGCCTATTCGATACTTCAGCACAATCCATAATAAATATTCAATTTGTAAATTGAAGAAATAAAAATTCAAAATACCATCTGATTAATTCATGTGAGACAACTACTTTTAGTAACTGTACTGAGCCAACTAATTTTAGTAACTGTCTTGAGACAAGTACTTTTTGTAACTGATTTGAAATATGTGCGGAAATATCGAAGTAAGCTTGGATATACGCAAGTCATATCCGATCTAAGTAAATGTTTGTTGAAATTATGTAAATTCTCAACTCGCATAAACCAATAATTATATAAATTATTATTTTTTGAATAATAAAAATATGAAAACAAAATAATAATAAATTTTAAACAGTGGAGTACTAAAAAAAATTATTCTCCACTCCAGGGGGCCAAAAAAATTAGCGACATGCTAATTGAAAAATATTAAAGCAAGAATGACACGAATAGATGAATGAAAAAAACTTAAAAATGTGGATTAGACGTGAAGATTTAAATACATTTAGATGTTTAATTAGGATGCAGTAACGTTATCATTCCCTTGATATCCTCTGAGATAGTATGGCCGAATGTTGTATATCGACATGCCGAAGGTTTTCTTATTAGATTTTGGAGCTTTTAGCCTAACTGAAGTTGGTGTAGTGAACTTTATTATCTTGTACGGTCCATTGAATTTTGAAGCGAATTTAGGTGCGATATTCTTGTTCATATTCGGGGCCAAGTTTTTTACCATGACCAATTGACCCACTTTATATTTAGACAGCGTTGGTTTATTTAAAGTTTGGTTGACTCGTTGTTGGTGAGCAATCTTTAACGCATCTTGTATATGTGCTTGTGATGGTTTAGCAGAACTCGTGATTAACTCAGTTAATTCGTTTATAATCACAAACGGCGTCATTAACTTTCTACCAAAATAAACTTCAGCTGGTGTTGAGTCGATTGTACTTTTGTAGGAGTTGTTGTAATTACAATTACAAAACTTAAAAATTTTGACCAATTTTTATGTTGTACAGAATATTCTTTGAGAATGCATCCTAAATTATATTTTATCTGTCGATTGAGGCACTCGCTCTTGTTCGAAGATGGTGTATAGCTCGAACAGTAGGCAGCTCTAATACTATTATAAAATAAGAAGGTTTTCCACTTGATCGACGCAAAAGCTGGTCCGTTGTCGGCTACAACAACCGTCGGATATCCGTTTTGCAGAAAAATCTTCTGTATCAGTGAAATAGCAACGTCACTGGTCTGCCTTTTACATGGAAAGGCGAAAGCAAATTTTGAAAATCCATCTACAATAGAAAAAATATATTTAAAACCTTCACTTGATCTAATAATAGGACCGATAAAGTCGACGTACAAAGTATGTAGGGTATACTTCGGCACGGAACTACTCAACTGAACCCTATCGTTACGTGTATATGGCCTTATAGCCTGGCACACTTTACAGGTTCTGACATAGTCCCTTACTTTTGCATAGAGGTTTTTGTAGTAAAATATTTTACTAATTTCACGGAATGTTTTAATTACTGAATTATGCGCAGCATACTTGGAATCATGATAATATCGAAGAACGTAATCGAGTAAATTATCTGGTTAAAATATACGTTTTAGTCGATTCCTTCCGACGAACTTATAAATTAACCCATCCTTTATGCAAAAATTAGGGACATTCATCTGAGCCTTAAGGTTTTGATAAATGATTTTACATTCGGGAGAGTTACGTTGCTCGCTTTTAACAGAAAGGTAATCAAAATTTGTATTAGCTAAAACGTTAATAAAGTTCAGTTGCGCATTGTTCCTGATTTCTTCATTCACCGATTCTAAGTCAGTTTGATCCAAAGTATTGGTTATCTTTTTTAAAAGGTTTGCATAACCTGGATCATTGCTATGCAACTCTTTAATTTTAATGAAATTTTTGCCTGAATCTTGATTTGAATCAGAAAATTTGTTCACTAACATATGGTCAGTTTCGTATAACCTAGATAGAAAATCGGCCATATTGTTCAATTTGCCCTTAATATGTTCCGGGGTAAAGTCATATCTCGAAATTTTAAGGATCCACCTAGATAATTTATTAAATTTATTGGGGGTATTAAAAATCCACAATAACGACCTGCAGTCAGTCTGTAGAGTAAACTTGCGGTCGGTTAAAAAATCTTTAAATTTATCTAGGGCCGTTACTACTGCGAGAAGTTCTAATTCATGACTGTTATATTTTAATTCGGCTGGATTCAATTTTCGAGAACAGTACATAATGGGGTGCAAACCGTCATCATACTTTTCAAGTAATACCGCGCCCAGACCTGTAGCTGATCCGTCAGTTTGTAGCACAAAAGGTTTGTCAAAATTAGGAAATTTTAAGACAGGCGCACTTACTAAAGATTTTTTTAAAGTAGAGATTGCATCAAGATGAACCTTAGTAATTTTGAACCTAACACCTTTCTTTTTTAAATCGTTTAACGGAGCTACAATCTGACTGAACATGGGAATATAGCGGGAGTAAAAAGCCGCAGCCCCAACTAGACGCATAACTTCTTTGACGTTTTTTGGAGTTGGCATGTCATTGATTGCTTGCACCTTAATAGGGTCTATAAAGCGTCCCTCAGCGGATATTACGCTACCCAACAAACGTACCCTCGACATACAAAATCGAGCCTTAGAAGGATTAATAGTGATACCGATAGACTTTATTTTAGTGAACAAGAGATTCAGGTGATTTAATTGTGATTCAATGTCGGGCGAATGTACAATTAAATCGTCATAATAAATAAGAAGAAATTTATGACGAAATTCTGCGAGACTGAAATTTAAAAAACGAGCTAATGATTGACTAGCCACCTTTAGCCCGAAAGGCATGGTATTGTACTCAAACAGACCATATTGTGTGACGATCGCGGTGACATGTTTCGAGTCATCTGATAATTTTATCTGATGAAAACTGGATTTCATGTCGAGGAGTGTAAACACTTTCGAATTATTTAAGCTAGCGAAAATATGAGCCATACTGGCTGAACTCATCGGATCAAACTCTATATGTTTGTTAACAAACCTATAGTCAGCGACTAACCGATAAGAATCGTCTTTCTTTTTAACAAAGAAGACGGGTGAGCTATAATTAGAGTTCGAAGGAGAAAGTACCCCTTGTGTAACAAGCTCTTGAACATGCTCGTCCAAAAGTCTGGCTTTATCGGGTGCTAGATAGTAAGGAGCTTTACAAACCGGAATGTTATCGATTAACTTAATTTTATATTCAAAACCCTTGGCAAGACCAGGAATGTCAGAAAAAATCGATTTAAAGTTTTGAAGAAGTGTTTGAAACACTTTGGTTTGTTTGCTATTAAGATTTACTTTCGCTTCGACAATGGTATTAATAATTCGATTATTATTACAAAAACCCGAAAACGGTATTTCAACATTAGGATGAAAATAAAATTTGATCGTCGACTTAAAGAAGTCCAAAATGATGTTGCAATTTTTAAGTGTGGCAACACCCAAAATTACCTCAAACGGTAATGAATCTACTATAAAAAAAGTTTGAGTCCATGAAAAATTAGCCAATTTAAAATGAAGTTTCGCAGTTAAATTACATTTTAAAAAATTATTTCCCGGCAAAGAAATAGTTTTATCAACTGATTCGGTGACGATGTTTCTATTGTTAGCTTTTAACTTATTAAAAGTCGCAGTTTTAATAGCATTAACAGTAGCACCGGAATCAAAAAGTGTTAATAAAGGATAACCTTGAATGAAAATGGTTTGTAGAGGTAAAATAGTATAATTTAAAATAACATCATTAATAAGAAACTTGGGGTCTATTGCGAGTTTTTTGGAACCGTAGTACTAACATTTATATTATCCTTCTTTCTTTTAAAACAAAATTTAAAATTGTGATTAGTACCTTTACAGAAAGTACAAAAAAGTTTAGTGTCATTATGCGTATTTTGAATTGAAGTAACGTTTACACTGACGGGTGTTGTAGTTATTCGCGCTTGAATTTCCTCAATTTTAGTGATTAGTTGATACAAATCTTTATAAGTATCGGGAATTTGATATAAACCAAGAATAGTTAGGACAGAATTATTGGCATGAGCAAAAATAATTTGTATGATTTCGGATTCAGATGAATCATTAAGTAGGATGTTCGCGAATTTTATTATTGAAGGAACAAATGTCGAAAATTTTTCAGTGTCAAGTTGATTTCGCCGGACCAATCTATCAATTAATATCTGTTTAGTCAAAGGTGGAATATAAACTTGTAATAAATTATGTTTAATATTTTGCCAAGACAAAGAGTCAGCCAAACAAGTAGACCAAAATGTTTGTGCGTTCGAAGCACACCTATTGATAAAAGATTTCAAAAGAACGTCTATAGGTAAAAAATTAATATCAATTAAATGTTGAGTATCGACAATAAACTGTATAATATTTTCTGGAACCGAAATGTCCAGAATAGTGATTTTATTTATAAAGGAATCTATACTCGGTTTTGCAAAAAAACTAAAATTTGAAGTTAATTGATTTGAACTAGTGTTATTATTTGATAGAGTAGTTGTTATTGTTGCCAAGGCATCGGTAATGCTACTAATCTGCTTGCTTTGCTGTTGTATTTGTTGCTGTACATCCGAAACGTGCAGCACTGACGCATGGAACTGTTGAGCTGTAGTCTGCATCTGCGTAGTTATAGCCGCTAAGTTAACCGCTGATACTTGATGAGGCGTGATGAATAAGTCATCTGGTGAAGCTGGAGGATCGTCATCTCCTGGGGTACCTGGTGTATTACGAGTTGTTCTCGGCATAATGAAAATTTAAACCACAAACAAAATAGAAGAAAGAGAAAAAAATTAGCACTAAGTTAAATATAATTATAGAATTAAAGAGAATGTAAAAGATATAAATGTATAAATATAAAGAAAAAATTATAATCATTTCAACTTTCAAAAGGAATTTCAGAATCACAAGTCGAGCTTTGTGAAAACTATCGAAAACAAAAGACACATATGGATATTTGCACTGCTTCCATATGTGTATTTAAAAAAAAAATTATGTTTAATTTAAAAAAAAAGGGTGTTTAGTTTTTTTAAAAAAAAAAACTAAACACTTTAAAGAAAATAATGAGTGTGTGTGTATGTAAAAATATACCACATTTGATAGAAAATAATTGAATTAACAATTATTTTCATAAATATTGGAATTTTGTTAATTTAGTAATTTTAATTAAAAGAGGTATTATGATGTATTTAAAAAAAAAAAATAATGAAAACTAAATATACGGTACTTTAGAAAAAAAAATCCAAAGCAGAGTATTGTATGTGGAATTATGAAAATTGGAAAACGATCGGTGCTAACGCGATACACGTAAATATAAAAAAAATAACACGTTGAACCGAAAGTCTTTCAATAAAAGCTGGGCCCATTAAAAAAGATAATATTGAGGTAGTAAGATCTTTACTATCCAGTAAGTGTCTAAGTTATCGACTAGTGATTCGAATCAGAAATACTGAAAATAAAAAAAAGTACAAAAAAAAGAACAAAACAAAATATATGTAAAAATAAAATATATTTGAAATAAATAATTTTTCATTTAATATGTTGATAGTATAACTATCCTTAAAATACCAAGTTTGGTTGTACAAGTTATAAAAAAAATTACATGAATATGCACTAGATTGAACTGTAGTAAAAAGAAATATCGTATATAAAAAAAAAAAACGACACTACAGTAAAAAAAAAATGTTCAAATATGTCTGATTTGCAAAAATATAAATATACACTACAAATTTAATTCAGATACATAGTTGTATATAAAGGGGACTTTACGCTTCTGTAAAGAAAAACTACAAGGCCAAAAATACCAAGCGTATACAAAATAATATAGTTATAAATTGAAAAAGTCATTGCATATTCACATAAAATACATAAATTGTACAGCCAAAATGTGTATAGAATGTGTATTAAAATGTGACAAGTTTGAAAAACCACAAGTTTCGGAATGGTGAATTAAATAAATTATACAAATAAAATATACTTAGATACAATCAGATAGAAACCATTAATTCGCCTATTCGATACTTCAGCACAATCCATAATAAATATTCAATTTGTAAATTGAAGAAATAAAAATTCAAAATACCATCTGATTAATTCATGTGAGACAACTACTTTTAGTAACTGTCTGAGCCAACTAATTTTAGTAACTGTCTTGAGACAAGTACTTTTTGTAACTGATTTGAAATATGTGCGGAAATATCGAAGTAAGCTTGGATATACGCAAGTCATATCCGATCTAAGTAAATGTTTGTTGAAATTATGTAAATTCTCAACTCGCATAAACCAATAATTATATAAATTATTATTTTTTGAATAATAATAATATGAAAACAAAATAATAATAAATTTTAAACAGTGGAGTACTAAAAAAAATTATTCTCCAGTAATAAAATCTTTAATCACAGTTTTATCCTACCTCATATTAACGTTTCGAATTGAAACTTCTATTGTATATGTAGTTTAAATGATAAAACTGTAATTTGGTATCTTGGAGCTAAATTTCAAACAGATCAATTTGAATTTATGCACACCAGATCGAAAACTACACACATATATTCGACAAAAGAATCAAATACCATCGTCATTGGGGAAGTTAACAAAATCTACAAAATATTGACCAGAAATAAGAAAAAATATATATACAATTTAAGAGTATAACCTATCTACCTTTATTAAATTATGTATCTTACTAGACTAGACCAACTGTTTTTGACTTGCATCCGCAAAAATAACCAATTTTTAACCAGGATATCAGAAATTTTTAATTAAAACAGTTTTGTTATGTTTTCCTAGTGTTATGTTATTCCATTTGAGATGCCAGTTTTTATACTCTTTATTTAGACTTCACTTGTAACCAACTAACTAACTAACAATGTAATAAAATCTTTGTACACATTTTTATCCTACCTCATATTACAAACAATGTAATAAAATCTTTGTTCACAGTTTTATTCTACCTCATATTAACGTTTCGAAATGAAACTTCTATTGTATATGTAGTTCATATGATAAAACTGTAATTTGGTATCTTGGAGCTAAATTTCAAACAGATCAATTTGAATTTATGCACACCAGATCGAAAACTACACACATATATTCGACAAAAGAATCAAATACCATCGTCATTGGGGAAGTTAACAAAATCTACAAAATATTGACCAGAAATAAGAAAAAATATATATACAATTTAAGAGTATTACCTATCTACCTTTATTAAATAATGTATCTTACAAGACTAGACCTACTGTTTTTGACTTGCATCCGCAAAAATAACCAATTTTAACCAGGATATCAGAAATTTTTAATTAAAACAGTTTTGTTATGTTTTCCTAGTGTTAAGATAATCCATTTGAGATGCCAGTTTTTATACTCTTTATTTAGACTCACTTGTAATCAACTAACTAACAACGTAATAAAATCTTTGTTCACAGTTTTATCCTACCTCATATTAACGTTTCGAATTGAAACTTCTATTGTATATGTAGTTCAAATGATAAAACTGTAATTTGGTATCTTGGAGCTAAATTTCAAACAGATCAATTTGAATTTATGCACACCAAATCGAAAACTACACACATATATTCGACAAAAGAATCAAATACCATCGTCATTGGGGAAGTTAACAAAATCTACAAAATATTGACCAGAAATAAGAAAAAATATATATACAATTTAAGAATATTACCTATCTACCTTTATTAAATTATGTATCTTACTAGACTAGACCAACTGTTTTTGACTTACATCCGCAAAAATAACCAAATTTTAACCAAGACATCAGAAATTTTTAATTAAAACAGTTTTCTTATGTTTTCCTAGTGTTATGTTATTCCATTTGAGATGCTAGTTTTTATACTTTTTATTTAGACTTCACTTGTAACCAACTAACTAACTAACAATGTAATAAAATCTTTGTACACAGTTCTATCCTACCTCATATTACTAACAATGTAACAAAATCTTTGTTCACAGTTTTATTCTACCTCATATTAACGTTTCGAAATGAAACTTCTATTGTATATGTAGTTCAAATGATAAAACTGTAATTTGGTATCTTGGAGCTAAATTTCAAACAGATCAATTTGAATTTATGCACACCAGATCGAAAACTACACACATATATTCGACAAAAGAATCAAATACCATTGTCATTAGGGAAGTTAACAAAATCTACAAAATATTGACCAGAAATAAGAAAAAATATATATACAATTTAAGAGTATTACCTATCTACCTTTATTAAATTATGTATCTTACAAGACTAGACCTACTGTTTTTGACTTACATCCGCAAAAATAACCAAATTTTAACCAGGATATCAGAAATTTTTAATTAAAACAGTTTTGTTATGTTTTCCTAGTGTTAAGATATTCCATTTGAGATGCCAGTTTTTATACTCTTTATTTAGACTCACTTGTAATCAACTAACTAACAATGTAATAAAATCTTTGTTCACAGTTTTATCCTACCTCATATTAACGTTTCGAATTGAAACTTCTATTGTATATGTAGTTCAAATGATAAAACTGTAATTTGGTATCTTGGAGCTAAATTTCGTACACATCAATTTGAATTTATGCACACCAGATCGAGAACTACACACATATATTCGAAAAAAGATTCAAATACCATCGTCATTGGGGAAGTTAACAAAATCTACAAAATATTGACCAGAAATAAGAAAAAATATATATACAATTTAAGAGTATTACCTATCTACCTTTAATAAATTATGTATCTTACTAGACTAGACCTACTGTTTTTGACTTGCATCCGCAAAAATAACCAAATTTTAACCAGGATATCAGATATGTTTAATTAAAATAGTTTTGTTATGTTTTCCTAGTGTTCAGTTATTCCATTTGAGATGCTAGTTTTTATACTTTTTATTTAGACTCACTTGTAACCAACTCACTAACTAACATTGTAATAAAATCTTTGTACACAGTTTTGTCCTACCTCATATTACAAACAATGTAATAAAATCTTTGTTCACAGTTTTATTCTACCTCATATTAACGTTTCGAAATGAAACTTCTATTGTATATGTAGTTCAAATGATAAAACTGTAATTTGGTATCTTGGAGCTAAATTTCAAACAGATCAATTTGAATTTATGCACACCAGATCGAAAACTACACACATATATTCGACAAAAGAATCAAATACCATCGTCATTGGGGAAGTTAACAAAATCTACAAAATATTGACCAGAAATAAGAAAAAATATATATATAATTTAAGAGTATTACCTATCTACCTTTATTAAATTATGTATCTTACAAGACTAGACCTACTGTTTTTGACTTGCATCCGCAAAAATAACCAATTTTAACCAGGATATCAGAAATTTTTAATTAAAACAGTTTTGTTATGTTTTCCTAGTGTTAAGATATTCCATTTGAGATGCCAGTTTTTATACTCTTTATTTAGACTCACTTGTAATCAACTAACTAACAACGTAATAAAATCTTTGTTCACAGTTTTATCCTACCTCATATTAACGTTTCGAATTGAAACTTCTATTGTATATGTAGTTCAAATGATAAAACTGTAATTTGGTATCTTGGAGCTAAATTTCAAACAGATCAATTTGAATTTATGCACACCAAATCGAAAACTACACACATATATTCGACAAAAGAATCAAATACCATCGTCATTGGGGAAGTTAACAAAATCTACAAAATATTGACCAGAAATAAGAAAAAATATATATACAATTTAAGAGTATTACCTATCTACCTTTAATAAATTATGTATCTTACTAGACTAGACCTACTGTTTTTGACTTGCATCCGCAAAAATAACCAAATTTTAACCAGGATATCAGATATGTTTAATTAAAACAGTTTTGTTATGTTTTTCTAGTGTTATGTTATTCCATTTGAGATGCCAGTTTTTATACTCTTTATTTAGACTTCACTTGTAACCAACTAACTAACTAACAATGTAATAAAATCTTTGTACACAGTTTTATCCTACCTCATATTACTAACAATGTAATAAAATCTTTGTTCACAGTTTTAACCTACCTCATATTAACGTTTCGAAATGAAACTTCTATTGTATACGTAGTTCAAATGATAAAACTGTAATTTGGTATCTTGGAGCTAAATTTCAAACAGATCAATTTGAATTTATGCACACCAGATCGAAAACTACACACATATATTCGACAAAAGATTCAAATACCATCGTCATTGGGGAAGTTAACAAAATCTACAAAATATTGACCAGAAATAAGAAGAAATATATATACAATTTAAGAGTATTACCTATCTACCTTTATTAAATTATGTATCTTACAAGACTAGACCTACTGTTTTTGACTTGCATCCGCAAAAATAACCAAATTTTAACCAGGATATCAGATATTTTAAATTAAAACAGTTTTGTTATGTTTTCCTAGTGTTATGTTATTCCATTTGAGATGTCAGTTTTTATACTCTTTATTTAGACTCACTTGTAACCAATTAACTAACTAACAATGTAATAAAATCTTTGTACACAGTTTTATCCTACCTCATATTAACGTTTCGAAATGAAACTTCAATTGTATATGTAGTTCAAATGATAAAACTGTAATTTGGTATCTTGGAGCTAAATTTCATACACATCAATTTGAATTTATGCACACCAGATCGAGAACTACACACACATATTCGAAAAATGATTCAAATACCATCGTCATTAGAGAAGTTAACAAAATCTACCAAATATTGACCAGAAATATGAAACAATATATACAATTTAAGAGTATTATCTATCTACTTTTATTAAATTATGTATCTTACTAGACTCGACTTACTGTTTTTGACTTTGCAAAAATAACAAAATTTTGACCAGGATATCAGATATTTTAAATTAAAACAGTTTTGTTATGTTTTCCTAGTGTTATGTTATTCCATTTGAGATGCCAGTTTTTATACTCTTTATTTAGACTCACTTGTAACCAACTAACTAACTAACAATGTAATAAAATCTTTGTACACAGTTTTATCCTACCTCATATTAACGTTTCGAAATGAAACTTCAATTGTATATGTAGTTCAAATGATAAAACTGTAATTTGGTATCTTGGAGCTAAATTTCGTACACATCAATTTGAATTTATGCACACCAGATCGAGAACTACACACATATATTCGAAAAAAGATTCAAATACCATCGTCATTGGGGAAGTTTACAAAATCTACAAAATATTGACCAGAAATATGAAACAATATATACAATTTAAAAGTATTATCTATCTACCTTTATTAAATGATGTATCTTACTAGACTCGACTTTCTGTTTTTGACTTGCATCCGCAAAAATAACAAAATTTTAACCAGGATATCAGATATGAATAATTAAAACAGTTTTGTTATGTTTTCCTAGTGTTAAGTAATTCCATTTGAGATGCCTGTTTTTATACTCTTCATTTAGACTCACTTGTAACCAACTAACTAACTAACAATGTAATAAAATCGTTGTACACAGTTTTATACTACCTCATATTAACGTTTCGAAATGAAACTTCTATTGTTTATGATGTTCGAATGATAAAACTGTAATTTGGTATCTTGGAGCTAAATTTCGTACACATCAATTTGAATTTATGCACACCAGATCGAGAACTACACACATATATTCGAAAAAAGATTCAAATACCATCGTCATTGGGGAAGTTTACAAAATCTACAAAATATTGACCAGAAATATGAAACAATATATACAATTTAAAAGTATTATCTATCTACCTTTATTAAATTATGTATCTTACTAGACTCGACTTACTGTTTTTGACTTGCATTTGCAAAAATAACCCAATTTTAACCAGGATATCAGATATTTTAAATTAAAACAGTTTTGTTCTGTTTTCCTAGTGTTCAGTTATTCCATTTGAGATGCCTGTTTTTATACTCTTCATTTAGACTCACTTGTAACCAACTAACTAACTAACAATGTAATAAAATCGTTGTACACAGTTTTATACTACCTCATATTAACGTTTCGAAATGAAACTTCTATTGTTTATGATGTTCGAATGATAAAACTGTAATTTGGTATCTTGGAGCTAAATTTCGTACACATCAATTTGAATTTATGCACACCAGATCGAGAACTACACACATATATTCGAAAAAAGATTCAAATACCATCGTCATTGGGGAAGTTTACAAAATCTACAAAATATTGACCAGAAATATGAAACAATATATACAATTTAAAAGTATTATCTATCTACCTTTATTAAATTATGTATCTTACTAGACTCGACTTACTGTTTTTGACTTGCATTTGCAAAAATAACCCAATTTTAACCAGGATATCAGATATTTTAAATTAAAACTGTTTTGTTATGTTTTCCTAGTGTTCAGTTATTCCATTTGAGATGCTAGTTTTTATACTTTTTATTTAGACTCACTTGTAACCAACTCACTAACTAACATTGTAATAAAATCTTTGTACACAGTTTTGTCCTACCTCATATTAACGTTTCGAAATGAAACTTCTATTGTATATGTAGTTCGAATGATAAAACTGTAATTTGGTATCTTGGAGCTAAATTTCATACACAATTATTTGAATTTATGCACACTAGATCGAGAACTACACACATATATTCGAAAAAAGATTCAAATACCATCGTCATTGGGGAAGTTTACAAAATCTACAAAATATTGACCAGAAATATGAAACAATATATACAATTTAAAAGTATTATCTATCTACCTTTATTAAATTATGTATCTTACTAGACTCGAATTACTGTTTTTGACTTGCATTTGCAAAAATAACCCAATTTTAACCAGGATATCAGATATTTTAAATTAAAACAGTTTTGTTCTGTTTTCCTAGTGTTAAGTTATTCCATTTGAGATGCCAGTTTTTATACTCTTTATTTAGACTCACTTGTACCCAACGAACTAACTAACAATGAAATAAAATCTTTGTACACAGTTTTATCCTACCTCATATTAACGTTTCGAAATGAAACTTCAATTGTATATGTAGTTCAAATGATAAAACTGTAATTTGGTATCTTGGAGCAAAATTTCGTACACATTAATTTGAATTTATGCACACCAGATCGAGAACTACACACATATATTCGAAAAAAGATTCAAATACCATCGTCATTGGGGAAGTTTACAAAATCTACAAAATATTGACCAGAAATATGAAACAATATATACAATTTAAAAGTATTATCTATCTACCTTTATTAAATTATGTATCTTACTAGACTCGACTTACTGTTTTTGACTTGCATTTGCAAAAATAACCCAATTTTAACTAGGATATCAGATATTTTAAATTAAAACAGTTTTGTTCTGTTTTCCTAGTGTTAAGTTATTCCATTTGAGATGCCAGTTTTTATACTCTTTATTTAGACTCACTTGTACCCAACGAACTAACTAACAATGAAATAAAATCTTTGTTCACAGTTTTATCCTACCTCATATTAACGTTTCGAATTGAAACTTCTATTGTATATGTAGTTCAAATGATAAAACTGTAATTTGGTATCTTGGAGCTAAATTTCGTACACATCAATTTGAATTTATGCACACCAGATCGAGAACTACACACATATATTCGAAAAAAGATTCAAATACCATCGTCATTGGGGAAGTTAACAAAATCTACAAAATATTGACCAGAAATAAGAAAAAATATATATACAATTTAAGAGTATTACCTATCTACCTTTAATAAATTATGTATCTTACTAGACTAGACCTACTGTTTTTGACTTGCATCCGCAAAAATAACCAAATTTTAACCAGGATATCAGATATGTTTAATTAAAACAGTTTTGTTATGTTTTCCTAGTGTTCAGTTATTCCATTTGAGATGCTAGTTTTTATACTTTTTATTTAGACTCACTTGTAACCAACTCACTAACTAACATTGTAATAAAATCTTTGTACACAGTTTTGTCCTACCTCATATTACAAACAATGTAATAAAATCTTTGTTCACAGTTTTATTCTACCTCATATTAACGTTTCGAAATGAAACTTCTATTGTATATGTAGTTCAAATGATAAAACTGTAATTTGGTATCTTGGAGCTAAATTTCAAACAGATCAATTTGAATTTATGCACACCAGATCGAAAACTACACACATATATTCGACAAAAGAATCAAATACCATCGTCATTGGGGAAGTTAACAAAATCTACAAAATATTGACCAGAAATAAGAAAAAATATATATATAATTTAAGAGTATTACCTATCTACCTTTATTAAATTATGTATCTTACAAGACTAGACCTACTGTTTTTGACTTGCATCCGCAAAAATAACCAATTTTAACCAGGATATCAGAAATTTTTAATTAAAACAGTTTTGTTATGTTTTCCTAGTGTTAAGATATTCCATTTGAGATGCCAGTTTTTATACTCTTTATTTAGACTCACTTGTAATCAACTAACTAACAACGTAATAAAATCTTTGTTCACAGTTTTATCCTACCTCATATTAACGTTTCGAATTGAAACTTCTATTGTATATGTAGTTCAAATGATAAAACTGTAATTTGGTATCTTGGAGCTAAATTTCAAACAGATCAATTTGAATTTATGCACACCAAATCGAAAACTACACACATATATTCGACAAAAGAATCAAATACCATCGTCATTGGGGAAGTTAACAAAATCTACAAAATATTGACCAGAAATAAGAAAAAATATATATACAATTTAAGAGTATTACCTATCTACCTTTAATAAATTATGTATCTTACTAGACTAGACCTACTGTTTTTGACTTGCATCCGCAAAAATAACCAAATTTTAACCAGGATATCAGATATGTTTAATTAAAACAGTTTTGTTATGTTTTTCTAGTGTTATGTTATTCCATTTGAGATGCCAGTTTTTATACTCTTTATTTAGACTTCACTTGTAACCAACTAACTAACTAACAATGTAATAAAATCTTTGTACACAGTTTTATCCTACCTCATATTACTAACAATGTAATAAAATCTTTGTTCACAGTTTTAACCTACCTCATATTAACGTTTCGAAATGAAACTTCTATTGTATACGTAGTTCAAATGATAAAACTGTAATTTGGTATCTTGGAGCTAAATTTCAAACAGATCAATTTGAATTTATGCACACCAGATCGAAAACTACACACATATATTCGACAAAAGATTCAAATACCATCGTCATTGGGGAAGTTAACAAAATCTACAAAATATTGACCAGAAATAAGAAGAAATATATATACAATTTAAGAGTATTACCTATCTACCTTTATTAAATTATGTATCTTACAAGACTAGACCTACTGTTTTTGACTTGCATCCGCAAAAATAACCAAATTTTAACCAGGATATCAGATATTTTAAATTAAAACAGTTTTGTTATGTTTTCCTAGTGTTATGTTATTCCATTTGAGATGCCAGTTTTTATACTCTTTATTTAGACTCACTTGTAACCAACTAACTAACTAACAATGTAATAAAATCTTTGTACACAGTTTTATCCTACCTCATATTAACGTTTCGAAATGAAACTTCAATTGTATATGTAGTTCAAATGATAAAACTGTAATTTGGTATCTTGGAGCTAAATTTCATACACATCAATTTGAATTTATGCACACCAGATCGAGAACTACACACACATATTCGAAAAATGATTCAAATACCATCGTCATTAGAGAAGTTAACAAAATCTACCAAATATTGACCAGAAATATGAAACAATATATACAATTTAAGAGTATTATCTATCTACTTTTATTAAATTATGTATCTTACTAGACTCGACTTACTGTTTTTGACTTTGCAAAAATAACAAAATTTTGACCAGGATATCAGATATTTTAAATTAAAACAGTTTTGTTATGTTTTCCTAGTGTTATGTTATTCCATTTGAGATGCCAGTTTTTATACTCTTTATTTAGACTCACTTGTAACCAACTAACTAACTAACAATGTAATAAAATCTTTGTACACAGTTTTATCCTACCTCATATTAACGTTTCGAAATGAAACTTCAATTGTATATGTAGTTCAAATGATAAAACTGTAATTTGGTATCTTGGAGCTAAATTTCGTACACATCAATTTGAATTTATGCACACCAGATCGAGAACTACACACATATATTCGAAAAAAGATTCAAATACCATCGTCATTGGGGAAGTTTACAAAATCTACAAAATATTGACCAGAAATATGAAACAATATATACAATTTAAAAGTATTATCTATCTACCTTTATTAAATGATGTATCTTACTAGACTCGACTTTCTGTTTTTGACTTGCATCCGCAAAAATAACAAAATTTTAACCAGGATATCAGATATGAATAATTAAAACAGTTTTGTTATGTTTTCCTAGTGTTAAGTTATTCCATTTGAGATGCCTGTTTTTATACTCTTCATTTAGACTCACTTGTAACCAACTAACTAACTAACAATGTAATAAAATCGTTGTACACAGTTTTATACTACCTCATATTAACGTTTCGAAATGAAACTTCTATTGTTTATGATGTTCGAATGATAAAACTGTAATTTGGTATCTTGGAGCTAAATTTCGTACACATCAATTTGAATTTATGCACACCAGATCGAGAACTACACACATATATTCGAAAAAAGATTCAAATACCATCGTCATTGGGGAAGTTTACAAAATCTACAAAATATTGACCAGAAATATGAAACAATATATACAATTTAAAAGTATTATCTATCTACCTTTATTAAATTATGTATCTTACTAGACTCGACTTACTGTTTTTGACTTGCATTTGCAAAAATAACCCAATTTTAACCAGGATATCAGATATTTTAAATTAAAACTGTTTTGTTATGTTTTCCTAGTGTTCAGTTATTCCATTTGAGATGCTAGTTTTTATACTTTTTATTTAGACTCACTTGTAACCAACTCACTAACTAACATTGTAATAAAATCTTTGTACACAGTTTTGTCCTACCTCATATTAACGTTTCGAAATGAAACTTCTATTGTATATGTAGTTCGAATGATAAAACTGTAATTTGGTATCTTGGAGCTAAATTTCATACACATCAATTTGAATTTATGCACACCAGATCGAGAACTACACACACATATTCGAAAAATGATTCAAATACCATCGTCATTAGAAAAGTTAACAAAATCTACAAAATATTGACCAGAAATATGAAACAATATATACATTTTAAAAGTATTATCTATCTACCTTTATTAAATTATGTATCTTACTAGACTCGACTTACTGTTTTTGACTTTGCAAAAATAACCAAATTTTAACCAGGATATCAGATATTTTAAATAAAAACAGTTTTGTTATGTTTTCCTAGTGTTAAGTTATTCCATTTGAGATGCCAGTTTTTATACTCTTTATTTAGACTCACTTGTAACCATCTAACTAACAATGAAATAAAATCTTTGTACACAGTTTTATCCTACCTCATATTAACGTTTCGAAATGAAACTTCTATTGTATATGTAGTTCGAATGATAAAACTGTAATTTGGTATCTTGGAGCTAAATTTCGTACACATCAATTTGAATTTATGCACACCAGATCGAGAACTACACACATATATTCGAAAAAAGATTCAAATACCATCGTCATTGGGGAAGTTTACAAAATCTACAAAATATTGACCAGAAATATGAAACAAAATATACAATTTAAAAGTATTATCTATCTACCTTTATTAAATTATGTATCTTACTAGACTCGACTTTCTGTTTTTGACTTGCATCCGCAAAAATAACAAAATTTTAACCAGGATATCAGATATGAATAATTAAAACAGTTTTGTTATGTTTTCCTAGTGTTAAGTTATTCCATTTGAGATGCCAGATTTTATACTCTGTATTTAGACTCACTTGTAACCATCTAACTAACAATGAAATAAAATCGTTGTACACAGTTTTATCCTACCTCATATTAACGTTTCGAAATGAAACTTCTATTGTATATGTAGTTCGAATGATAAAACTGTAATTTGGTATCTTGGAGCTAAATTTCATACACATCAATTTGAATTTATGCACACCAGATCGAGAACTACACACACATATTCGAAAAATGATTCAAATACCATCGTCATTAGAAAAGTTAACAAAATCTACAAAATATTGACCAGAAATATGAAACAATATATACATTTTAAAAGTATTATCTATCTACCTTTATTAAATTATGTATCTTACTAGACTCGACTTACTGTTTTTGACTTTGCAAAAATAACCAAATTTTAACCAGGATATCAGATATTTTAAATAAAAACAGTTTTGTTATGTTTTCCTAGTGTTAAGTTATTCCATTTGAGATGCCAGTTTTTATACTCTTTATTTAGACTCACTTGTAACCATCTAACTAACAATGAAATAAAATCTTTGTACACAGTTTTATCCTACCTCATATTAACGTTTCGAAATGAAACTTCTATTGTATATGTAGTTCGAATGATAAAACTGTAATTTGGTATCTTGGAGCTAAATTTCGTACACATCAATTTGAATTTATGCACACCAGATCGAGAACTACACACATATATTCGAAAAAAGATTCAAATACCATCGTCATTGGGGAAGTTTACAAAATCTACAAAATATTGACCAGAAATATGAAACAAAATATACAATTTAAAAGTATTATCTATCTACCTTTATTAAATTATGTATCTTACTAGACTCGACTTTCTGTTTTTGACTTGCATCCGCAAAAATAACAAAATTTTAACCAGGATATCAGATATGAATAATTAAAACAGTTTTGTTATGTTTTCCTAGTGTTAAGTTATTCCATTTGAGATGCCAGATTTTATACTCTGTATTTAGACTCACTTGTAACCATCTAACTAACAATGAAATAAAATCGTTGTACACAGTTTTATCCTACCTCATATTAACGTTTCGAAATGAAACTTTTATTGTATATGTAGTTCGAATGATAAAACTGTAATTTGGTATCTTGGAGCTAAATTTCATACACATCAATTTGAATTTATGCACACCAGATCGAGAACTACACACACATATTCGAAAAATGATTCAAATACCATCGTCATTAGAAAAGTTAACAAAATCTACAAAATATTGACCAGAAATATGAAACAATATATACATTTTAAAAGTATTATCTATCTACCTTTATTAAATTATGTATCTTACTAGACTCGACTTACTGTTTTTGACTTTGCAAAAATAACCAAATTTTAACCAGGATATCAGATATTTTAAATAAAAACAGTTTTGTTATGTTTTCCTAGTGTTAAGTTATTCCATTTGAGATGCCAGTTTTTATACTCTTTATTTAGACTCACTTGTAACCATCTAACTAACAATGAAATAAAATCTTTGTACACAGTTTTATCCTACCTCATATTAACGTTTCGAAATGAAACTTCTATTGTATATGTAGTTCGAATGATAAAACTGTAATTTGGTATCTTGGAGCTAAATTTCATACACATCAATTTGAATTTATGCACACCAGATCGAGAACTACACACATATATTCGAAAAAAGACTCAAATACCATCGTTATTAGAGAAGTCAACAAAATCTACAAAATATTGACCAGAAATATGAAACAATATATACAATTTAAGAGTATTATCTATCTACCTTTATTAAATTATGTATCTTACTAGACTCGACTTACAGTTTTTACAGTTTTTACAGTTTTTTTTTTTTTTTTTGCCTAAAAACAAACAATCAAGTACACACAGACCCAACTGCAATTGCCGACGAATTTGGTAAACACTTTTCAACAATTTCCAACAACACCCACTATACTGCTGAATTTCTTAATTACAAAAAGACGAGAGAGGAAGAAACTATTAATTTCAATCCCAACCTGAATCTTAACTACAACTCACCATTTTCTGACTTTGAGTTAAAAAGACAACTAGCTCAATTAAAGAAATCAACTCCAGGGCCTGACAATATACACGTGGAAATGATTCAAAACCTACATGACTCAGCTTTAAAAATACTTCTAAAAATTTACAACCAAGTCTGGAGTTCAGCCTACATCCCAAAGATCTGGAAAAAATCAATCATCATTCCAAGACTCAAAACTGGAAATCCCAACACAGACCCCAACAGTTATAGACCCATATCACTAACGAACCACTTCTGTAAGATATTACAGCGTATGGTATCAAAGCGTCTCACATGGATCCTAGATGACAAAGTATTAATAAACAGATCTCTATTTGGCTTTAGGAAAAATCATTCTACCTTAGACTGCTTAGCATTATTTGACAATGACATCAAAAACTCCATGTACTCTGGTAAGGTCCTCGATACCATTTTTATTGACTTTGAAAAGGCTTTTGACACCGTATGGCGCAAAAAAATTAGTTTTCAAATGAAAAAAATGGGGTCTAGAAGGAAATCTACCGAAATTTATTGACAACTTCCTAACAGATCGCTCATTTTCTGTTAAAATACATAGCTCCATATCTGGCACCTTTCCGCTAGAAAATGGTATTCCACAAGGCTCAGTTCTAAGTGCAACCCTATTTAATATAGCCATAAATGATATCACAGAAAACATTCCACGTCTAGTAAAAGTCAATTTATATGCAGATGATTTAACAATATACTCGTCGAGCCAAAACTCAAAATATACACAGAAATACCTTCAATAAGCACTTGATGCTATACAAGATTGGTGCAAAGTAAATGGACTGAAAATTTCCACAACAAAAAACCACTTACATGTCCTTTTCCAAAAGAAAAAATCACACCTTACATTTACATCTAAATAACTCACTAATTAAAAAATCGACAACGCACAAATTTCTAGGTCAATTCAATTCAAAATCTCTGTCATAGGCTTATTAGTGGAGCCCACCGTACAAGTCCAATAATAAGTCTAAACTGTGAAATGGGCGAGCTCACATTGGAAGAACGGCGAAATTATCTCACATCAAAATATATTAATAAAATACACCAAAATCCGTTATCATCAATACATAAAATATTACTAACTCCATTTCAAGCGGTAACTGAAAAGAAAAAACACCTTCCAAAGCCACTACCCACCATCCATTCAACATTTGTAACTTCCATAAACGTTCCTTTAAACCTATTTGAAGACACGATCATCCTTAAAAATCTTAAAAATATACCACCCTGGATAGAGAAATTAACTGAATTTAATTTTAAAATGAACACAAAGAATAAAAACTCAACTTCTCCTCAAGAATATAAACAATTATTTAACAAAATTATAAATACATATAGTGATTATATAAAAATATATACGGACGCATCCAAATCAAATGTTTCAACAGCCTGTGCAATTATTTTTAAAGACACAATCTATAAATATAAATTAAATCATATAAATTCAATTTTTTCGGCAGAAGCCATAGCGATACTACATACGCTATCCCTCATAAATAGTGATCATAATATTCACAAATTTAAATATTTAATAATAAGTGATTCGTTTAATGTTCTAAAAGCTATCGAAAATAAAAATAACAAAAGCACACTAATAAAAAACATCATACACACTATATTTCGATTATCGTATAGTAATAAGATCTTTCAGTTCCTATGGGTCCCAAGTCATGTGGGTATCTCTGGCAATGAAGACGTGGATCGAGCTGCTGATGACGCCCACTTATCTGGCACAGTAATACCTAAAATTGACTCCAAAGATCTATTAAAATACGTACAACAAAACCAGTACAAAAATGCAGACATTAAATGGCTGGCTATAAATCCACAAAACAATCACCTTCGAAAAATCAAGAACACATACCAACAATGGGAAACCTCAAATCAAGACAATCGCAAATTTGAAGTGGCTTTGACCAGACTACATATAGGACACACTAAACTAACTCACTCCTATTTAATGAGCAAAACCATCCCCCCGACATGTAGTCTCTGCAACATACCACTCACAATACAACATCTTCTGACATGCACCAAACATGAAGACACAAGAAGGCTCACCAATGCATCTCCAAATCTAAATAAAATATTAGGAAATCAACAACAAGATCTAAATAACCACTTTAAATATCTGAAGCAAACTAAATTACTTCACCAAATCTGATCAGATAATGTAATTTTATTGAACGCATACTGCGTAATGACCGTAGTAGTTAAAAACGCAGTATAATTTAAAAAAAAAAAAAAAAACATATCTGATATCCTGGTTAAAATTTGGTTATTTTTGCAAATGCAAGTCAAAAACAGTAAGTCAAAAACAGTAAGTCGAGTCTAGTAAGATACATAATTTAATAAAGGTAGATAGATAATACTCTTAAATTGTATATATTGTTTCATATTTCTGGTCAATATTTTGTAGATTTTGTTGACTTCGCTAATAACGATGGTATTTGAGTCTTTTTTCGAATATATGTGTGTAGTTCTCGATCTGGTGTGCATAAATTCAAATTGATGTGTATGAAATTTAGCTCCAAGATACCAAATTACAGTTTTATCATTCTAACTACATATACAATAGAAGTTTCATTTCGAAACGTTAATTTGAAGTAGGATAAAACTGTGTACAAAGATTTTATTTCATTGTTAGTTAGTTAGTTCGTTACAAGTGAGTCTAAATAAAGAGTATAAAAACTGGCATCTCAAATGGAATAACTTAACACTAGGAAAACATAACAAAACTGTTTTACTTAAAAATATCTGATATCCTGGTTAAAATTTGGTTATTTTTGCAAATGCAAATCAAAAACAGTACGTCGATTCTAGTAAGATACATAATTTAATAAAGGTAGATAGATAATACTCTTAAATTGTATGTATTGTTTCATATTTCTGGTCAATATTTTGTAGATTTTGTTAACTTCCCTAATGACGATGGTATTTGAATCTTTTTTCGAATATATGTGTGTAGTTCTCGATCTGGTGTGCATAAATTCAAATTGATGTGAATGAAATTTAGCTCCAAGATACCAAATTACAGTTTTATCATTCAAACTACATATACAATAGAAGTTTCATTTCGAAACGTTAATTTGAGGTAGGATAAAACTATGTACAAAGATTTTATTTCATTGTTAGTTAGTTAGTTGGTTACAAGTGAGTCTAAATAAAGAGTATAAAAACTGGCATCTCAAATGGAATAACTTAACGCTAGGAAAACCAAACAATCGCTAACTACACTCCACAATATAAGCCAAATACTACAACATCCCCTTCAGAAATGGATAATTCAACATCCACTGAAAAAAAAAATCAGAAAAGACATTTATCGAGTAGTTCACAAGAAACTGACTCTGATCCCTCTTAACTACAAAAAAAACAACTGCAAATCACAGAAAATCAAAACATTTTATCACAAACAAAAATAATAGAACCAGCACCATACAAATAAATTCAATCAGGACCCCTCAAAACTTAAAAATCAAAAATACAGAATTCTAAAAATAGTTTAAGCGAGTTAATTGAGCCATAAAGACACAACGTAGAAAAAGATGCTGACACCTACCCTCTAAGTTTTGATCGATTACAGCAATTTATCAATGATTCAAAAGGAAATAAAAACATTACACAAATAATTGGTAAATATTCGATTCAACCTGACCAACTATCAGAAATGTTGAAATCTATTCATGCAATGTCCACAGACAGAATAGCAAAATCTTTACTCACGAAACTAGTATACAGACTGGACCAAAATATTCAATCCTCGGAATCAGAAATCACTGACAAATAAAAACAAAAATAACACAGCAATCGATAAACACTCTCATAATATTAGAACCGAAAATAATTTAAATATACTCCAATGGAATGTAAATGGCGTCTTTACCAGGCTATAAGAACTAAAAATGTTAATTGCCGAACTGCAACCTAAAATCATCTGTTTGCAAGAATCCCGCCTATACCCTAGCTATACAAAAAAATTAATTTCCAATTATAAAGAGTTTAGACATGATCACCTAGAAGGACGAATAGCTTCAGGTGGTGTAGTAACCCTTGTTGACCAAAAGCTACACTCTGAAAACATCGCAATAAATACACACTTACAAACTGTTACTACCTCAATTCACCTAACATCAAACACCTTAATAACAATCTGTAATATATATATTCCCCCAAATAAACAATTCAATACCTCAGATATCAGTAATATCACACAACAATTAAGGAAGCCATTTATACTATTAGGAGACATAAATGCGCACAGCCCCACATGGGGAAGTGCATACTCTGGCACGGTGCTAAAATTGAAAAACTTCTTCTGAAAACCGAAGAACTAATTATTTTAAACTCTGGTAAACCTACTCACTTCTCCTCTAGTACTGGAAGACTAACAGCAATTGATCTCAGCTTTTCCTCATCTTGTATTGTCGATAGATTGAATTGGGATACCCATGATGATCTATGTTCTAGCGATCACTACCCAATAATAATAACATTACCACATTCTATTCACTGCAATAATTATGAGAAAATCAACATAAAAAAGGCTGACTGGGATTTATTTAAAGTATATACTGAAATTAAAGAAAATAATCATGTAAGCATTGAAAATCAGTTAGACAATCTCTATAACACCATATATCATGCAACTCAACAATCAATCCCTAAAATCCACGTATCAACAAATATTAAACGAGTGCCTTGGTGGACAAATGAAATATCAAAACTGATAAAAGAACGCAAAAAACACCTCCGCAAATATAAAAAGACAAGAATGTTCCAACATCTTATCCTATACAAATTATCCAGAGCAAAGGTTAGAAGAGAAATTAATAGTCAAAAACAAAAATGCTGGAACGAATTTACAAATTCAATAGATAGTCAAAATCCAACTAACTAACAATGAAATAAAATCGTTTTACACAGTTTTATCCTACCTCATATTAACGTCTCGAAATGAAACTTCTATTGTATATGTAGTTCGAATGATAAAACTGTAATTTGGTATCTTGGAGCAAAATTTCATACACATCAATTTGAATTTATGCACACCAGATCGAGAACTACACACATATATTCGAAAAAAGATTCAAATACCATCCTCATTAGGGAAGTTTACAAAATCTACAAAATATTGACCAGAAATATGAAACAATACATACAATTTAAGAGTATTATCTATCTACTTTTATTAAATTTTGTATCTTACTAGAATCGACTTACTGTTTTTGATTTGCATTTGCAAAAATAACTAAATTTTAACCAGGATATCAGATATTTTTAATTAAAACAGTTTTGTTATGTTTTCCTAGTGTTAAGTTATTCCATTTGAGATGCCAGTTTTTATACTCTTTATTTACACTCACTTGTAACCAACTAACTAACAATGAAATAAAATCGTTTTACACAGTTTTATCCTACCTCATATTAACGTCTCGAAATGAAACTTCTATTGTATATGTAGTTCGAATGATAAAACTGTAATTTGGTATCTTGGAGCTAAATTTCATACACATCAATTTGAATTTATGCACACCAGATCGAGAACTACACACTTATATTCGAAAAAAGATTCAAATACCATCGTCATTAGGGAAGTTAACAAAATCTACAAAATTTTGACCAGAAATATGAAACAATACATACAATTTAAAAGTATTATCTATCTACCTTTATTAAATTATGTATCTTACTAGAATCGACTTACTGTTTTTGATTTGCATTTGCGAAAATAATCCAATTTTAACCAGGATATCAGATATTTTTAATTAAAACAGTTTTTTTATGTTTTTCTAGTGTTAAAATATTCCATTTGAGATGCAAGTTTTTATACGCTTCATTTAGACTCACTTGTAACCAACTAACTAACTAACAATGAAATAAAATCTTTGTACACAGTTTTATCCTACCTCAAATTAACGTTTCGAAATGAAACTTCTATTGTATATGTAGTTTGAATGATAAAACTGTAATTTGGTATTTTGGAGCTAAATTTCATACACATCAATTTGAATTTATGCACACCAGATCGAGAACTACACACATATATTCGAAAAAAGATTCAAATACCATCGTCATTAGGGAAGTCAACAAAATCTACAAAATATTGACCAGAAATATGAAACAATATATACAATTTAAGAGTATTATCTATCTACCTTTATTAAATTATGTATCATCTTACTAGACTCGACTTACTGTTTTTGACTTGCATTTGCAAAAATAACCAAATTTTAACCTGGATATCAGATATTTTTAATTAAAACAGTTTTGTTATGTTTTCCTAGTGTTAAGTTATTCCATTTGAGATGCCAGTTTTTATACGCTTCATTTAGACTCACTTGTAACCAACTAACTAACAATGAAATAAAATCTTTGTACACAGTTTTATCCTACCTCAAATTAACGTTTCGAAATGAAACTTCTATTGTATATGTAGTTCGAATGATAAAACTGTAATTTGGTATCTTGGAACTAAATTTTATACACATCAATTTGAATTTATGCACACCAGATCGAGAACTACACACATATATTCGAAAAATGATTCAAATACCATCGTCATTAGGGAAGTTAACAAAATCTACAAAATATTGACCAGTAATATGAAACAATATATACAATTTAATTAATTAATAATTAATTTTATCTATCTACCTTTATTAAATTTGTAACGTTTTGTTTTTCATACGGTTGTAACGTTTTGTTTTTTTGTCACTTTTCACCCAATGCTCGTTCGTTTAGTTATCACCCTGAAAATTTAAAATTTTGGGTTTTGATTTGAAAGGAAGAGAGTTCATTTGGGGTGAATGTTAATGGTTTTTATTGATCTGATTTATTTTTTTTAAATTTTACCTCACGTAAAGTTTTAATTTGACGTTTTTGCTGAAAATAGAATATATAAAAAAAAAGAAAGAAAGATTTAAAATTAAAAGTTTTATTTAATAAAAAGTTAACTTGGAATAATTTCTGTGATTACATAAAATAAACAACACAGAAATGATTCACAACAACAACAAATTTTTATATACTTTTGAGTAGCAGAAAACAAAATTTTTTGAGAGAGATAGCAGATGATTTGAGAATTCTGAATGGATATGAGAGATAAAAAGGGGGGTGATAGTAGGAAGCTAGGTGATGAAAAAAAAAAACAGTTTTTTTTTGGGAGCGGATTTCGGGGGAGACGGATGTATGGTTGAAGACTGACGATTAGAATAATTTTGAGTAAAGTAAAAATATAAGAATTTAAAATAGAGTGTGAGCGTAAAAAGAAAAATAAAAAGATAAGTGAAAGTGGTGAGCTGCATCGACTATAGTAATTTGGAAAAATTTTGGGCTGGAAATTCTGAAAAAAAAAGAAGTATAATTTTGGATCTTCTTGTTACTCGCCTGCGGGTGCAGCTGATTTTCAGCAAATAAGAATAATAGAAAAATAAGTGTATCGAGTTGCTGGCGATTTTTGTTGAAGAAATCTTTATGATTTTGTGGAAAATATATTATCGATCTCCATGCATGTAGGAGGCCATCTTGGTGTGAGTAAAAATCCTAGGTAAACAACCATATATAAAATATATCACAGCTTCTTTGAACAAAATATCACACAATAAAAACAAAATTTTTTAATAGACAGGCTTACCATTATATGAATAAACTTGTTCAGCAAATTAATTCTAAAGTGTTATACACAAAGGTGTTATATTTAAGAACTGTATTAGACACTATACATAAAATAGTTACACATTTTTAACTTTCGTTAAATATATATAGTTACAAATCATTTAAATGGTCGAATTTGAAACAAATGTTTCTTTGGGATATCCAATTTTGATATCAATTTTTTTTAAATAAAAATTAGAATTTATATGTCAGTATCTGCTTGAACCAAATCCCTAGATATGGAATTTTTGATTATTAGTTTTTTTCATTAGTTGTTTTCAGAATTTTATTTTTTGTATTGAATTTTTTTTATAATTTACTTGTTTTCTAAACTTCATTTTCAGTTTTTTGGTATTCAAATTTTTTTATTAATTAGTTGTTTCCTGAATTTTATTTTATTGTATTCAATTTTTATTATAAATTACTTGTTTTCAGAATTTCATTTTCATTTTTTTGTATTCAAATTTTTTATTATAATTTAGTTGTTTCTGAACTTAATTTTGAATTTTTTTATTAAATTTTTCTATCATAAAGTAGTTGTTTTATAAAATTAGTTGATTCTTAAGAGTACTAAATACTAAATAAATAGTATTAAATAGTACTAACTCAGAAGTACTAACTAAATACTTTTTTTTGTTTAAAAACCATTAACCAACACCGAATAGTGGATGAGTACTTTAGGTTTTCTAGTTTTTTTCCTATAACAAAAAGAACTGGTGGCGCTCAACCAAAAATTTTGAACCCAACCCCGCAATCCGAAGACAATATTGACTAGTACGGGACACAAATGGCGCCCAACGTGGGGCGTATTCAATAACTACTGGGGCCTATTCAATACCTAATAGGGCCATTTTAATTATTAAACGCGGTTTGGGATACTGAATGTGTCACATATTTTTTTAGAGTTTTGCTTTTCTACAATTTGTATAATGGAGGTGAATCGACTAGCGAAAGATGAATTGTCGTATGAGTTAACCATTAGGGGAGTAAAGGATTTGGACAATGTCGACGATATGAGAAAGTGTTTTAGAGAATTGTTAAGGGTTGAGAAGGTTACTGGACATAATGCTAGTTCTTCTTTTTTGGGAACTTTAGTTATGAGTCAAGAATGGGATGAATGTGAAAAAAAATTACAGGAGTTATCGCTGGCCGTGAAAAATTTTTCTGGAGTTAAAGGGGATTCCCTATATAGATCACTTGAAACGAAGCTCATACATGTTTCGGGTAGGCCGAATTGACACGTCCCAATTAACTGTTCCGGTGGACTTAGTCGGGTAAAATAATTGAGGTGACAACACTTTTGGGTAAATTGACCGATACGGCAACGGATGCTTGGGTAAATAATAGCATAGGTGACTTGAACAGGTCTGCCGATCAGGATGTTTTTGACCTTACGGGGACTGGCGACGTTGCGACGAATAGAAATCGTGCCAGCACCCCTACTCGGGCTACTGAGTCCCGACCTGAACACCCGGTTCAAATACCGAGTGGAAAACCTTACCCAGTGTATAAATGGGGGTTGAAATTTAATGGGGATATTTCTAAGACCAGCTTAGCATCTTTTATAGAAAGAGTGGAAGAGTTTGTTGTAATGAAAATTATTAAATAATTTTTTTTTTGATCCAACACACATTTTAATTATGAAAGTAAAATATTACGAAAAATATTTAACAAAATAATATTTTTCTCCTTGCAAAAAGAAGGAGTTTTTTTTAGTATAAAAAGTACAAAAAGAAAATAATGTAGCTCGATTTATTTTTTTTCTTAAACTAAGTTTTTTTTTAAGTCGAAAAATGATAATAAGATTAATTGTTGCTTTTGATTTAAAGTTTTTTCTATTTAAAAAAAAAAATCAAAAATTTAAATAAAATTATTACATTTAATCAAAAGTCATACAAATTGAATGTTTTTCAAAATAACAGATCACAAATAAATAATTTTGTAAAAACAAGATAATTTTTGTAAAACAAATAAACAGAAGTAAGCTAGCTTACAGTTATGAATGTATCATAAAATTTGTATATAGATTTTGAGTTGACACTGGCCGTGTCCATTAAGTCTCTGCTTAAATATCAACCAAGCGGGGTATGACTATGGGTCAAACCCAAGTAGAGGTATAATTTTTAATTAATTTTATAAATAGTCTGAACACTCCGACTACGTCCATGGGTGTTGATATACTAAAATATTCTAGCAGCCTCCATGCGAAAATATATTGTCAAAAACAAAATATTTATTCAAAAACACAATCATATTCTAGAACGACCCATAGCGGGTATATAAACCGTGACCAGTGTCGATTCAAATCAGTTTTAAATCGTGTCTGATGAGTTTTTAAATCGATCATTGTGCGATTAGTATCAAAGTTGAAATCAAGTATTGTCTGATTAAGTCAAAGTATATAATTGTTGTTCAATCCAGATCAAGATAAAGTTGGAATTTGTACAAGTAATTTGATCAAGTAATTCAAAGTTTGACATTGTGTGAAAAAAATTAAAACAATTGTTGAAAAAGAAATTGGATAATCATTTTTTTTTTTAAAGCAATAAAATCAGGTTTTTTTTTTGTTTCGTAAAAACTTGTGTTTAATTTAATTTTTTTTTTCTTTTCTTTAAACAAAAACGTGCGTGTTGTTTCAATTACAAAATATTTAGTAATATCATTTACTAATATATTTTTTTTTGTTTTTGTCGAGTATCGGAATCATTGCAGGTTCGGGCAGCGCTCCTTTGAGGATAAAGAGAGCCAGGATACCGCGACAAGTGGCGACCATGACAGGACCAGGAGACGCACGGAAGAAGAAAGGAATTACAATGGCAAGCCGCAGCATTCCCATGCCACGTCTGCGTGAGATGATGGAGGCCGAAGGGCTGGACAGCACTGGCACTAGAGAGGTCTTACAGGCAAGATGGGAGGAGCACCAATCTAGGCAACAAGGAACACCAACTTCAAGGACTCAAGGACCAGCCAACCCTACATCGGAACGACAAAGAAGTGTGGTATCAGACCCGGAGGAGCCAATTTCATCAACAATGGAAAAGATTTTCGCGGCTATGATGTCAAACTTCAAAAATTTGGATGAAAGAATGGGTGATCGACTCAAAGGATCTGAAGAACGGATGGATGAACGACTTGGAAGTCGACTTCAAGAGTCCGAAGAGAGGATGACCAACAGACTTCAAGGATCAAATGAGCAAATGGACAACCAATTGGAAGAAAGAATACAAACCATACTATACGAGTTGGGGGAGCGAATGGTGGATCTGAGAGACGCGTGCATACAGCGGATCGACCAAATAACCACGGATGTCGAGACCGTGAAAACCGACATCGCGAACATGAAAACCGATGTCATACAGAATCGCACTCAAATCAAAGGCTTGGAGACAAAGATGCACGAACAATACAATAAAGTCGTGGATGACATTATACGAATCGAAGAGCGTCAAACACAGCAACTTCAAGACATGCGTATTGATCCTCAAGAAGTGAACACAGTCATTCGCTCCGCCGCATTAGACACAACGACGCTTCTGTCCATCATGCCGGAGTTCAGTGGTAGACCGGCCGAAGATCCAGTATTTTGTTTGAACAGAGCAACTGCATTACTACGACAAACGCATCTGCCCGTAGACTGTTGGATTGATATGGTCACAAAAAAATTAACAGGACCAGCCAGAGATTGGGCATTGATGAACCGTGGGTTGGGCTACACCTTCGATGAATGGAAGTGGCAGTTGGAAAGCTTCTTCAACAGTGTCGGAAGAAAAGCTAAAGCCGAACTGGAATTGATGACCGTTTCCCAACCCACAGGATTAAAGACGGAAGCGTTCGTAAATATGAAGGTGCAGCTTTTCAGAAGAGTGCACGCCGACAGGAATATAGATGATGTGGTGCCAATCATATTAAGTTTATTACGCAACAACATACGTCCACTAGTAAAAATTTCGAATCCAAGATCAGTGGACGAGTTACGCACCACGGTTCGAACTCTGGACAAAGAGCCAGGATCAATAATGGAGGAGATTGGTTCTGGAGAAAATATTAACCTCCACAAAACCACACAACATCGGCGTGAACACCAACAACTACCGGTCCATTTAACAACAATGGAGACCAAGAACTCACACCAGAATGGGCCAATTGTGGAAGTTGATGTGCGTGGAAGATCAATATTGGCACTGATCGATAGTCAAGCATCACACAATTTCATAAGTGAAGAATTGGCAAGAAGTATTGGTAAATGGCACCCTGTCAGGGATAGTACAGGGAGTGGAGCCACATGTAATAATACTTTTAAGATTCTTGGAAAAATGTGGATGGATGTGATGATATCAAGAATGAAGTTCAATGTTGAAGTAATGGTTGTACCTGGCCTACGGAACCACTTAATACTTGGTCATGAATTTTTAACAAAAAATGGTGTGAGCATAGATTACCGGAGTGGTATAATTTACTTGGGGTGTGATAAGAGAGTCCGCATTGCATGGAGAAAACCAGATGGAGCCCATAGAGAAGTGGCAACAATTAACAACGCATTGGGCGAGTTACAAATAAAATTCCTCGAGAACCAAGAGCAGTTAAAAGATGTCATTCGGCGACATCCCAGCGTTTTCGGCAAAGTTGGAAGGACAAAAACGATCACACACAAGATTGAGATTACGAAGAATTCCCCCATTAAATTACGATCATACCCGTACAACAATGAGAAGCAACGGGTATTAGAAGAGATGATTGAAGAGATGGAGGGCGATGGCATTATAGAACCATCCACATCGCCTTGGGCCGCACCCGTCGTATTGCCGAAGAAAAAAGATGGTACTTTTCGATTGTGCGTCGATTACAGAAAATTGAATGATATTACAAAGAGCAATGCGTTTCCGATTCCAGATCTGCAAGAAATGTTGAGAAAAGTCAATGGAGCCAAAATATTTTCTACATTGGATCTTCAGACTGGTTATTGGCAAATTGAGATGGAGCCACAATCGAAAGAGTACACAGCATTTACCACCCCGAGAGGTCTCTATCAATTTCGCGTCATGCCGTTTGGACTGAAGAATGCTCCAGCTACGTTCCAGAGTTTAATGAACGAAGTTTTATCTGGATACATCGAAGATTTCTGCCAAGTTTACCTGGATGACATACTAATCTACAGTCGATCAGTCAAGGAACATTTACATCACCTGGATCTTGTACTTGAAAGACTAGAACAACATGGATTAACTTGTAAACCAAGCAAATGTGTCATTGGCAGCAACAAAGTCAAATACCTGGGACATATTTTGAGCGAAGACGGCATTGACAGAGAGGAAGAGAAGAATGAAGCTATCAGTAATCACCCTGTACCAAGAACACGAAGACAATTACGACAATTTTTGGGATTATGTGGTTGGTACAGGAGCTTCGTGAAGAACTACGAAGATATAGCTGCACCTCTAAGCGAAATGCTCAAGAAGAACATAAAGTGGCGCTGGCTAACATTGCATCAGAAGGCGTTCGAAAATCTGAAATCATCGATTGTGAATGCACCGAAACTAGCACATCCAGATTTTCAGAAGACATTTTGTTTAAATACGGATGCTAGTGACGTCGGACTGGGTGCAATATTGTTTCAAATAGAAGAAGATGGCAAGACAAGACGAATAATAAACTACGCCAGCAAGAAACTAGGACCAACAGAAAAAAAGTACGCCACGACAGAAAAGGAATGTCTCTCGATAATCTGGGCATTGAGGAAGTTTCGAGGATATCTTGAAGGAAGACATTTTAAATTATACACAGATCATGCAGCGCTCCAATGGCTGAACAAAACTAAAGATAGTCGAGCAAAATTGACAAGATGGGCATAAGCATTGGGAGCCTATGATTATGAAATAATTCACGTCCCCGGAAAAGATAATCAAGCCGCCGACTCCTTGTTCAGACAACCACAGGGCAAGGCTGAAGACGAAGAAGTGGAGGACATTCCAGAGTGGGTGATTGAAAAGAGGGCAAAAACACCGATAACCCTCAACGTAATTGAAGTGGAAACACCCACACTCGACGATATTAGACGATGGCAGGATGAAGATCGTGATGTGACTGCCATCAGAAGATACATCGTTGATAACACAAGTCCACTGAGAAGCAATCTACGTCGACGAGTGGACAGAACAAGAGTTAATTACACCGTAGCTGACGGGATCCTCTGGTACCATAGTCAACAGATGGTACAAGAAGTGCCAGTGGTTCCCGAAGAACGCCGACTTGGTTTTCTGAGGAGATATCACGATAGTGATGAAGCAGCACACCCAGGATGGAGAGAAACGTATCGTCAAATCCGTAACCGCGTCTACTGGTATGGGATGCAAGATGACATACGCAGATATGTAAAAGGGTGTGACACGTGTGCTAGAGTGAAGCCACTGAATAAGAAACCAAGTCCAGCAATGAGAAGTCGAAGACCTACTTCACCATGGGAGGTAGTCAGCATCGACTTGATGGGTCCATACCCACGCACATCACGTGGAAAAACAAATATATTGGTTGTGACTGATCTTTTCACTAGATGGATCGAAGCATTTCCATTGGGGGCCACGTCGACCTCGAAGATAGCCCAAGTACTGAAAGACGAAGTATTTAGTCGTTATGGATATCCAAGAGCAGTACTAAGTGATAATGGTCCCCAGTTCAGATCAAAAGAATGGAAAGCAGTGAACAGAGATTGGAACACAGAGATATGGACAACACCAATATACCATCCACGAGCCAACCCCACGGAACGACAAAACCAGGAGTTGAAGAAGTTATTACGATTACATTTGTTGGATCAAGAACATAAAAACTGGGATCAACAACTGCACAAATCACTATTTGCAATACGTAATAGAGCAAACAGAACAACTGGTTTTTCGCCTGCCCAATTGTTACTGGGGGCAGAAATGAAGAAGCCTGGGAATTGGCAGATACAAGTTAATGAAGAGCCTCAAGAAATTCAAGATTGGGTTAACGAGAGAGGCCATGGACGTCAACAGAATGTTGAAAGAGCTCGGCAAACAATATTGGCCAATGCCGAAGAAAATGACCAAGTGGAGACGGGACTCAGTTATCAACCAGGAGAGTCCGTCTGGATGCGCAATCAAGTGCTCAGCAGTAAGGTGGAGGGTGTCCATAGTGGATTGGCACCGAAGTGGAAAGGGCCTTACAGAGTGCTGAGGAGTTTACCAGCTGGAATATATGTTGTGGATACAGTGCCTCCCACGAAGATACATGGAGGTCTCTTGAAGCCGGCCAATGCAAGGACCGCCGCCAATGGGAATCTGGGAAGATTGAGTGTGGGGAACGAGGTGTTCGGCCAACTACTTCCAGATCGATTGGGGGGTCAATGGCATGGAGGTGATGGAAGACGACGGGATGTACCAAGTGTGGACGAGCCAGAGGCCAGAGCATTAGAGCCAGGGTACAACTTGCGGCCCAGACGACCGGCAACCAACAACAGGCGCCGTTGATGAAGAATGAAGAACTAATATGTACGTACACTTTTAAGTCATGCTAGCTAGCTAAATGTACTAGTACAGTTCAAATAGTTCTTAAGTTAGAAATTGGTCGACCAAATATAATAAGCAAATTAGAAAATGTGTGTTGGAATCTAGAGGGGGAGATTTTGTTGTAATGAAAATTATTAAATAATTTTTTTTTTATCCAACACACATTTTAATTATGAAAGTAAAATATTACGAAAAATATTTAACAAAATAATATTTTTCTCCTTGCAAAAAGAAGGAGTTTTTTTTAGTATAAAAAGTACAAAAAGAAAATAATATAGCTCGATTAAGTTTTTTTTTTAAGTCGAAAAATGATAATAAGATTAATTGTTGCTTTTGATTTAAAGTTTTTTCTATTTAAAAAAAAAAATCAAAAATTTAAATAAAATTATTACATTTAATCAAAAGTCATACAAATTGAATGTTTTTCAAAATAACAGATCACAAATAAATAATTTTGTAAAAACAAGATAATTTTTGTAAAACAAATAAACAGAAGTAAGCTAGCTTACAGTTATGAATGTATCATAAAATTTGTATATAGATTTTGAGTTGACACTGGCCGTGTCCATTAAGTCTCTGCTTAAATATCAACCAAGCGGGGTATGACTATGGGTCAAACCCAAGTAGAGGTATAATTTTTAATTAATTTTATAAATAGTCTGAACACTCCGACTACGTCCATGGGTGTTGATATACTAAAATATTCTAGAAGCCTCCATGCGAAAATATATTGTCAAAAACAAAATATTTATTCAAAAACACAATCATATTCTAGAACGACCCATAGCGGGTATATAAACCGTGACCAGTGTCGATTCAAATCAGTTTTAAATCGTGTCTGATGAGTTTTTAAATCGATCATTGTGCGATTAGTATCAAAGTTGAAATCAAGTATTGTCTGATTAAGTCAAAGTATATAATTGTTGTTCAATCCAGATCAAGATAAAGTTGAAATTTGTACAAGTAATTTGATCAAGTAATTCAAAGTTTGACATAGTGTGAAAAAAATTAAAACAATTGTTGAAAAAGAAATTGGATAATCATTTTTTTTTTAAAGCAATAAAATCAGGTTTTTTTTTTGTTTCGTAAAAACTTGTGTTTAATTTAATTTTTTTTTTCTTTTCTTTAAACAAAAACGTGCGTGTTGTTTCAATTACAAAATATTTAGTAATATCATTTACTAATATATTTTTTTTTGTTTTTGTCGAGTATCGGAATCATTGCAGGTTCGGGCAGCGCTCCTTTGAGGATAAAGAGAGCCAGGATACCGCGACAAGTTGAGTGTTGCTCGGGGAACTAGTTATGCCGAACTGTACACTTGCGCAATAGATTTATTTGAGGGATCGGCATTGAATTGGTACCGCGGTATTCGAAGGGAGGTCCACAATTGGAATGAGCTGAAGGCATTATTGAAAAAGGATTTTCAACCCGAATGTAATGAAGAGGATTTATGGGAAGAAATACGGAATCGTAAACAAGGTAAAGCCGAACGCGTGGTAACATTTTTTGCGATTATGGAAAATTTGTTCCGTCGGCTAAATAATTACCCACCGGAACCCAAACGGTTGGCAGTGCTACAGAAAAATATTCTCCCTGCATACATTGATCAACTAGCACTTCATCCTATAAGTACTGTTGTTGAACTCAAACGAGCTTGTGTTAAACTTGAGGAGGTTTTACAAAAGGTCGGGGGTCTCCAAATAAATAAATTGTCTGAAGCATTTGTCCTGGAACCTGATTTATAAGATACACTCCCACCTCGACAAACCTCTGTGAATATAATCTCTCCCAGTTCTAATACATCTTCTTCCCTATTAAAATGTTGGAACTGTTTTGAAAAGGGGCATAGGTTTAGCCAATGTCCTAGGCCCAGATCTAGGAATCTCTTTTGCTTTAGGTGTGGTGCACGTGATGTTACTGCGGTTAACTGTTTGCGATGCAATACGGGAAATGGATCAGGGGAACGCGTACAATCTGGAGTCAACGACGGCGCTCCCCTGTGAATCCGACTCCGCGTGACGGGAGAGAGTGGGCTGACTGGTTGCAAGTGGTTCGAAATTTTAAACTTCACCATTCTCATGTCCAATCCATCTCTTCTGGTGGATAATGTTACTGGCGATAATAGGCCATACGTTAGGCTTATATTAGGCAGCAAAGAGGTGGTCGGGTTATTGGATTCAGGAGCGACAATTTCTATTTTAGGGGATGCAATTTTTAAAAGTTTGAGGGTTTTGGGATATAGAGTGACTCCTTGTGCTGTGAATTCGGTGAATACAGCGGACGGAATTCGGCATCATGTAGAGGGTTCGGTGGAAGTGCCAGTCTCTGTGAGCAACACTACTCAAAAATTATGTTTCCTGGTCGTACCTGCGTTGAAGGATAAAATTATTTTGGGAGTGGATTTCTGGAAAAAGTTTAAAATAACCTTAGATACTAAGGGTACAGAATTTGTGTTGACCTGGACCCCGAGGAGAGTTCGATACCTGCGAAAGTTTCCGCTATTCAAGACAATAATAGCCTTAGTGCGGGGCAGAAGGCTAGTCTCGGTGAAATTATACGGCTTTATAAAGACTGAGATGGAAAATTGGGTCGAACCACGCTGACCCGTCACCATATCGAAACTGGGGATTCAGTGCCAATCAAACAAAGGTATTATCCTTTGTCACCATATATGCTAAAAAAGGTTAACGTTGTTTTAGATCAGATGTTCGCGGACGATTTAATAGAGCCCTCAAACAGCCCATGGTCTTCACCAACGGTTATCGTGAACAAGCCCTCCGGGAAAATTAGATTATGTTTCGACGGACGGGCTCTGAATAAGGTCACCAAAAAGGACGCATATACCGTTCGTTCAAAATATTGATCAGAAATATGAAAAAATATATATACAATTTAAGAGTATAATCTATCAACCTTTATTAAATTATGTATCTTACTAGACTCGATCTACTATTTTTGACTTGCATTTGCAAAAATAACCAATTTTTAACCAGGATATCAGATATTTTTAATTAAAACAGTTTTGTTATGTTTTCTTAGTGTTAAGTTATTCCCCTTGAGATGCCAGTTCTTATACTCTTTATTTAGACTCACTTGTAACCAACTAACTAACTACCAATGAAATCAAATCTTTGTACACAGTTTTATCCTACCTCATATTAACGTTTCGAAATGAAACTTCAATTGTATATGTAGTTCGAATGATAAAACTGTAATTTGGTATTTAGGAGCTAAATTTCATACACATCAATTTGAATTTATGCACACCAGATCGAGAACTACACACACATATTCGAAAAATGATTCAAATACCATCGTCATTAGGAAAGATAACCAAATCTACAAAATATTGACCAGAAATATGAAACAATATATACAATTTAAGAGTATTATCTATCTTCTTTTATTAAAATATGTATCTTACTAGACTCGACTTACTGTTTTTGACTTGGGTTTGCAAAAATAACCAAATTTTAACCAGGATATCAGATATTTTTAATTAAAACAGTTTTGTTATGTTTTCTTAGTGTTAAATTATTCCCTTTGAGATGCCAGTTTTTATACTCTTTATTTAGACTCACTTGTAACCAACTAACTAACTAACAATGAAATCAAATCTTTGTACACAGTTTTATCCTACCTCATATTAACGTTTCGAAATGAAACTTCTATTGTATATGTAGTTCGAATGAAAAACCTGTAATTTGGTATCTTGGAGCTAAATTTCATACACATCAATTTGAATTTATGCACACCAGATCGAGAACTACACACATATATTCGAAAAAAGATTCAAATACCATCGTCATTAGGGAAGTCAACAAAATCTACAAAATATTGACCAGAAATATGAAACAATATATACAATTTAAGAGTATTATCTATCTTTTTTTATTAAAATATGTATCTTACTAGACTCGACTTACTGTTTTTGACTTGGGTTTGCAAAAATAACCAAATTTTAACCAGGATATCAGATATTTTTAATTAAAACAGTTTTGTTATGTTTTCTTAGTGTTAAATTATTCCCTTTGAGATGCCAGTTTTTATACTCTTTATTTAGACTCACTTGTAACCAACTTACTAACTAACAATGAAATCAAATCTTTGTACACAGTTTTATCCTACCTCATATTAACGTTTCGAAATGAAACTTCTATTGTATATGTAGTTCGAATGAAAAACCTGTAATTTGGTATCTTGGAGCTAAATTTCATACACATCAATTTGAATTTATGCACACCAGATCGAGAACTACACACATATATTCGAAAAAAGATTCAAATACCATCGTCATTAGGGAAGTCAACAAAATCTACAAAATATTGACCAGAAATATGAAACAATATATACAATTTAAGAGTATTATCTATCTTCTTTTATTAAAATAGGTATCTTACTAGACTCGACTTACTGTTTTTGACTTGGGTTTGCAAAAATAACCAAATTTTAACCAGGATATCAGATATTTTTAATTAAAACAGTTTTGTTATGTTTTCTTAGTGTTAAATTATTCCTTTTGAGATGCCAGTTTTTATACTCTTTATTTAGACTCACTTGTAACCAACTAACTAACTAACAATGAAATCAAATCTTTGTACACAGTTTTATCCTACCTCATATTATCGTTTCGAAATAAAACTTCTATTGTATATGTAGTTCGAATGTAAAACTGGAATTTGGTATCTTGGAGCTAAATTTCATACACATCAATTTGAATTTATGCACACCAGATCGAGAACTACACACATATATTCGATAAAAGATTCAAATACCATCGTCATTAGGGAAGTCAACAAAATCTACAAAATATTGACCAGAAATATGAAACAATATATACAATTTAAGAGTATTATCTATCTACGTTTATTAAGTTATGTAATTTACTAGATTCTACTTACTGTTTTTGACTTGCATTTGCAAAAATAACCAAATTTTAACCAGGATATCAGATATTTTTAATTAAAACAGTTTTGTTATGTTTTCTTAGTGTTAAATTATTCCCTTTGAGATGCCAGTTTTTATACTCTTTATTTAGACTCACTTGTAACCAACTAACTAACTAACAATGAAATAAAATCTTTGTACACAGTTTTATCCTACCTCATATTAACGTTTCGAAATGAAACTTCTATTGTATATGTAGTTCGAATGATGAAACAGTTGAATAAGAACAGTTGAATAGTTCGAATGATAAAACAAATATAGAATAAACGAATCACTTCAAAAAGAAGTAAATACTGTCTAATTAGAATAATATGAAAAAGTTGGCTGTCGCATCACAATCGTCTTTGGTGTAGAGGAAGCATACTGGACTAGTTATCCAGAGGCCCGAGGTTCGATTCCTGGTTGACGAGTTAATTTTTTCATATCAGTATGTAACGTAATTAGTATATTCAATGACAAATTTCATTGTCATTGAATTTTATTAAGTAAATTAAATACTTATATGAAAAATTAACTCGTCAACCAGGAATCGAATCTCGGGCCTCTGGATGACTAGTCCAGTGTGCTTTCCTCTACACCAAAGACGATTGTGATGTGACAGCCAACTTTTTCATATTTTTCTAATTTTTTATTTATTAGATAGAATTTACTCCTTTCTGAAGTGATTTGTTTATTAATATTTGCTTGTTTGTGTATACTTTCGTGTCCACATAACGTTGTTTGTCCAAATTCCTTTCGAATACGTATGCCAAACTGTAAAAGACTATAGCGTATACTACGACAATTTTTATTGTCATTGAATTTTATTAATTAAATTAAATACTTATATGAAAAATTAACTCGTCTAACAGGAATCGAACCTCGGGCCTCTGGATAACTAGTCCAGTGTGCTTTCCTCGTAAAAAACGTAATTTTGGGGGTTTTTTAGATTTTCCGGGGAGTTGCAATGAAATTTTAAGTATTTTGTATAAACTTCCTAATTTTTAGCTATTTAGCGTCAATTGCAAAAAACTGCATCTTTCTAGTCTACTAAGTTTTTTTTTCTATGCCTGTTTAAAGACAATCGTTCTTAAGGAGTAAGCTCCGTGCGTCGGAGCTGACACATACACTTTTCTTTTATGCATTTTTTATTCGTGAAAAAAAAAATTTGTAACTGGTTCTAAAACTGAAATATCTCGAAAACCAGTAGAGATATCGAAAAACAATAGAAATTTCAATCGCATTATGTTAACATAGTCCACAAAATTTATATACCACATCTGAATAACAAAATTTTCGGGCCATGTGAATTTTCGGACGTGCCGAATTAATGAGAAGTTTTACATGAAACTTAATTAACTCCGAAACTCCAAATCGGATTAAAGAAGTCCAAAAAAATTCCGAAGAAACATTCATACATTATCCAGAGAACCTAAATCATAAGTTTCATAACTGTAGGGGAACTCTGAAATTTTTTTTTTTTTTTTAAGATTTTGACTGGTGTTTTTAATCTCTGAACGTAATTTTGGAGAAAAAAAATCGAACCCACTTCTAGACACGATAGAAGGATGTAGTATTATGCATTTGACGCGGAATAACTTGAAAAACATAACAAAGATCGGAAAACATAAATTTTCCGAACGTAAAATCCCCCAAAATGAGAATAAATCTAAAAAATTACCTTTTGTACTTCTATTCACGCTAGAAGGTAACAATTTTTTTAAATATTTCTTCCCATTTCTTCCCAGTTTTTTCGAATCAATTTCTTTATTTATAGCTATTCAGCGTGGAATGCAAAAAATTGCATCTTTGTAGCAAGTATAAAAAAAAGGGCTAGTTTTGGGGGTATTAATCCCATTTATTTATCCTATTAAAATCCCATTTATTTATCCCATCTCGCTTCTTCACTGCTCGCAAGCGTGTTCCCGCCTTAACCTCTTGGCTCCGCGTTACAGAAATTAACATAACATGAATTGTAAAAAAAATCTCCCCAAGAAAATTTTCCCCTTGTCACCCCCCAAATCCTCCTTACCTCCATTGCTCATAGATTGGTCTCACATTATCATTAAGTTTCTCTAATTAACCTCTAAATTTGTCGTTATTCTACGTTGAATGCAAAAAACTGCATCTTTCTAGCTCTACTCGAAGGGGGTTCCAACCTGACCCATGAGCTCCAAGTCACTTCAAAAACATTGAAAAAAATACTTACCAATATGAACTTACCGTTATATAATCAATGGGGGGGGGGCATTTTATGGAAGCTGAATTTGTATGGGGGGAATTTAGAGGGTTTTTTTGGGTTAAGGATGAGGAGTTTGGGGGGACTGCCAATTGATTGGTCTCACATTAAAATTTTCAAGGGATAGCGATGAAAAAATTAAAGTTTATCGAATAACTCTATTAGTTTGAATAAATTATCCACCAAATGCAGCAAACCCCATCTGCCTTCTATGAATAGAAGTTCAAAGAATAGCTTAGGGGGTCGTTTGCCCATTTTTTTAGGGGTGGTGATGAAAAGTTATAAGTTAACGAATTAATTCTTCCTTTGTAACTATTAAGCGTCGAATGCATAAAAACACATCTTTCTAACATGAATAGAAGTGAAAAGGGCAGTTTTAGGGGTGTTTTTCCTCTATTTGGGGATTTCGATGTAGGTTACGAAATTTTTCCATCTTTGTACCATGCATTTGAAGTTAAAAAAGTAGCTTAGGGGGTTGTTTGCCCATTTTGTAAGAGGTATTGATGAAAAACTTTAAGTTTCTGTAATCACCTTCTTAATTTGTAGCTATTAAGCGTCGAATGGAAAAAAACGCAACTTTCTAGCATGGCTAGAAGAAATCGAATGGTTGTAAGGGTGTTTTTTCCCAACTGCAAAGGGTTGTGATTAAAAATTTTCAAATAATCCTGTTATTTTGAAACTGTTCCGCGTCGAATAGAAAAAACCCGATATTTCTACCATGAATAGAAGTTAAAAGAGTTGTTTAGGTGGGTGTTTTTCCATTTTTTGAGAGGGGTGGTGATGAAAATTTTAAGTTTTTCTAATTACCTTCTTAACATGTATTTATTTAGCGTCGAATGCAAAAAACCGCATCTGTCTAGCATGTAAAGAAGAAAAAGGGTAGTTTTCGGGGTGTTGTTCCCGTTTTCGAAGGGTTGCGATGAAAAAATTTACTTTTTTTTAATATTTCTGTTATTTTGAATCTGTTCAACGTTGAATGGAAAACCTCGATGTTTCTAACATGAATAGAAGTGAAAAGGGCAGTCTTTCATTAAAGTTGTTTTTCCTCATTTTATTCCTCATTCCTCAGGGTTGCCTTTCAATCGCTTCTGTTCCTTCTGGGGTAGAGAATTCCGGGACATTACTACACCACACTAACATGTGAAAATGTAGGCTACCGCGATTTTGGAACTCCATTCGGTACCAAAAGTCTTCAATAGGACCGCCAAGCTTTCTTTATTACGCTTTAAGAATCGCAAGAGAGCGTTAACACGCAATGTGGACTGTCGTGCTACCACTACGCTACTCTAAGCTCTTCGAAAATGTTAGGCATTCGGCGTCATTGACATCACGTCCATCGGTGATTAACAAGGCTTTTATCATGTCTGGCGAATTCAGATCATTGCAGGAAAATGTTTAAAACCACGTTGGAGGGCCTAAAGTTCTTACCATTGCAATCAATTCAGAGCTATATTTTTCCCAATATGCCGCTGACACTCTTATATTTCGCAAAGTAAGATGACTGTTATCCATAAGCCCCTAAGGTGTTTGCTGTCCATGACCTTGTCGCATCCTACACGATACACAAACACTTGATTTTGCATGAAAATATTCAACAATAGATAGAGCATAAAATCAATACTCATTTCTGTTGAACCTCTTCTCACCACTCATTACTCGGTTTTGGAAGTAATCAAGGGGAGTAACTGAATTATTTCTTTCCTCACCAAAGCCATTCATGCCATCTGGAAAATGGAAATTCCAATACAATTCCTTCATGCGCCGTTCACGTTCCAGATTCAAGGTGCAGTTTTCCTTGAAACTGCAGCCAATCTCATTGTATCGGTTGAAGAACTATTCATTCTGACAAAACTTTCCAAATTAGGTAAATTATCGTCTATGTATCGGAGCATGCTTGTTGATTCGATATAAATGATCTCGAAGGAATTTTGGATTAGTAACGGTAACTGAATTTCTGGTTCTTGACTTGATTTCTGGCTTGATGCTGTTTGATTCGTTCTTTGGGGAGACTCGATGACTTGTGTTGTTGATTGGAGGTAGTTGCTGTTTGGTGTATAAGTTGGACTCTCTATTCTTACTATTGCCGCTTATTCCAATACGGGTCTAGACGAATGTATTTGGTTGTCTAGAGCTATAATTAATGATGTCAAGGAAAACACATTAAGATTATCACGAAGGTTACCTATATTTTTTTAGCGATGCAAATAAATTGCGTCGCAAAATGGTATGTAAATCATCCATATTGGTAAAACGCATGCAACAGGTGGCACTATTCTTGGGAGATGGATCACCCTGGAGAGTACACGTATCAGAATCAAAAAACCAGTATGTTTGATTTTCAGCTTGTCGCGGTATCTTGGCTCTCTTTATTCCTCAAAGGAGCGCTGTCCGAACTTTCAACAGATTCCGATACTCGACAAAATAAAAATATTAGTAAAAGGTTTTACTAAATATTTTCTATTTGGAATGACACGCACAATTTTTTTAAAGAAAAAAAAACTAAATTAAACAAAAGTTTTTACGAAACAAAAAAAAAACTGATTTTATTGCTTTTTTAAAAAAATGATAATCCAATTTCTTTTTCAACAATTTTCAATTTTTCAACACAATGTCAATTTTCAAACTTTGAACTACTTTTACAAATGCCAACTTTAACTTAATCTTTAACTTGATCTGAATCGAACAACAGTTAATTGTAACTTTGAACTGAATCAAACAATAGTGGATTAGATACTGATTTTGATCAGCGCTGGTCGCGCCTTCTTATACCTGCCATTGATCTCTCTAGAACATGGTTGTTGTTTTGAAGAAATTTTTTTTTTTTTTTAAATATATTATTGCATGGAGGTTTCTCCAACTATTTACTTTATCAACAACCATAGGCGCATTCGGATGTTCCAATTATTTATAAAATTAATTAAAAATTATAATACTCCAAGGCTTGAACCCGAATGATACCCCTCTCACTTAAGTGTTCACTCTATGCACCCGACCAGCGCAAATTCAAAATTTATACACAATTTAACAATACATAAGCTATTCATACCACATAATAACAAGCTTGTTTTTTGAATTATTTTCGTATTTATGTTATCAAAAACATTCGACTTATATTAGACTATTGATTTTTAAATTAAATTATATCTAATAATTCTTTTATAAAAAAAAAAAAAAGAAAAACTTTAAATCAAAAACCGCTATTAATTTCTTTTCAATTTTCGATTTACAAAAAAACTAAATTTTAATAAAAAAAATTAATCGATTTGGATTATTTTCTTTTTGCACTTAAAAAAAAACTCTTTTTCAAGGAGAAAAATATTTTTCTTTAATATTTTTCGTCATATTTTTCGTCATATTTTTCGTCATATAATTAGAACATGTATTGGATCCAGAAAAATTATTCTCAATAATTTTCAAAACAACAAAATCTCCCCCTCTAGACACCAACACATGTTTTCTAATCTTCTATTATCCTTGGTCGACCAATTTTTGACTTAAGAACTATTTGAACTATTTGAATTGTACTAGAACATTTAGCTTAACTTATAGTATACGCGTATATCACTTTGTTTTTCATTCTTCAACGGCGCCTGGTGTTAATTGCCAGTCGCCTGGGCCGCAAGTTGCACCCTAGCTCTATTGCTCTGGCCTCTGGTTCGTCCACACTTGGTACATCCCGTCGTCTTCCATCACCTCAATCCCTTTGACCACCCAATCGAATCGTAAATATTTGGCCGAACACCTCGTTCCCCACACTCAATCTTCCCAGATTCTCATTGGCGGTGGTCCTTGCACTGGCCTGCTTCAAGAGACCTCCATGTATCCTCGTGGGAGGCACTGTATCCAAAACATATATTCCAGCTGGTAAACTTCTCAGCACCCTGTAAGGCCCTTTCCATTTCGGTGCCAATCCACTATGGACACCTTCCACCTTACTGCTGAGCACTTGGTTGCGCATCCAGGTGGACTCTCCAGGTTGATAAATGAGTCCCGTCACCACTTGGTCATTTTCTTCGGCATTGGCCAACATTGTTTGCAGAGTTCTTTCCTCATTCTCTTGACGTTTTTGGCCTCTCTTATTGGCCCAATCTTGAATTTCATGAGGCTCTTCTTCTGCTTGTATCTGCCAATCTTCTTCAGTTCTTCAGCTCTTCTTCAGTTTGTATCCCCAGGCTTCTTCATTTCTGCCCCCAGTAACAATTGGGCAGACGAAAAATCAGTTGTTCTATTTGCTCTGTTACATATTGCAAATAACGCCTTGCTAAGTTGTTGGTCCCAGTTTTTGTGCTGTTGTTCCAAATGATGCAAACGCAACAACATATTGGCGTGGTCCATATTTCTGTATGCCAATCTCTGTTCACTGCTTTCCATTCTTTTGATCTGAACTGGGGACCATTATCACGCAGTACTACTCTCGGATAATCATAACGACTGAATACTTCGTCCTATAAAGTCCAGGCTGACTACCTCCCATGGTGAAGTAGGTGTTCGACTTCTCATATATGAACTTGGTTTCTTATTCTGTGGCTTTACTCTAGCACACGTTTCACACCCTTTTACATATCTGCGTATGTCGTCTTGCATCTCATACCAATACACGCGGTTACGGATCAGACGGTACGTTTCTCTGCATCGTGATATCTTCTAAGAAACCCAAGCCGGCGTTCTTCGGGAACCACTGGTACCCGAACTTTTTGTACCATCACCATCCGTATGTACCATCATACCCGAACAAGTGTACCGATGGTACACTTCTTGTACCATCTGTTGACTATGGTACCAGAGGATTAGTCAGCTACGGTGTAATTAGCTCAAGTTCTGACGACTCGTTGACGTAGATTACTTCTCAGTGGACTTGTGCTATCAACGATGAATCTTCTGGTGGCAGTTACATCACGATCTTCATCCTGCCATCGTCGAATATCATCAAGTGTGGATGTTTCTACTTCAATGACGTTGCGCGTTATTGGTGTTTTTGCCCTCTTTTCAATCACCCACTCTGGAATGTCCTCCACTTGTTCATCTTCAGCCTTGCCCTGTGGTTGTTTGGGCAAGGAGTCGGCGGCTTGATTATCTTTTCCGGGGACGTCAATTATTTCGTAATCATAGGCTCCCAATGCTAATGCTCATCTTGTCAATTTGGCTCGCCTATCCTTGGTTTTAGGATTGGTTCATCTAGGATAGGAAATCCTTCGTTCAGCCTGGATTGGAGCGCTGCACGATCCGTATATAATTTGAAGTATCTTTCTTCCAGATATCCTCGAAACTTCCTCAATGCCCAGATTATAGAGAGACATTCCTTTTCTGTAGTGGCATACTTTCTTTCTGTGGGTCTAAGTTTCTTGCTGGCGTAATTTATTATTCTTCGAGTTCTTCTATCATCTTCCAGTTGAAATAATATTTCACCCAATCCGGCGACACTAGCATCCGTATTTAAACAAAATGTCTTCTTAAAATCTGAACGTACTTGTTTCTGTGCATTTACTATTGATAAATTGAGTTTTTCGAACGCCTTCTGATGCAATGTTAGTCAGCGCCACTTTATGTTCTTCTCTCACATTTCTCTCAGAGGTGCAGCTATGTCTTCATAGTTCTTCACGAACCTCCTGTGCCAACCACAAAATCCAAAATTGTCGTAGTTGTCTTCGTGTTCTTGGTAGAGGGTGATTGCTTATAGCGTCGTTCTTCTCTTCCTCTCTGTCAATGCCATCTTCGCTCAATATACGTCCCAGGTATTTGACTTTGTAGTCTTTCAAGTACACGATACAGGTGGTGTAAATGTTCCTTGACTAATCGACTGTAGATAAGTGTGCCATCCAGGTAAACTTGGCAGAAATTTTCGATATATCCAGATAAAACTTCGTTCATTAAGCTCTGGAACGTAGCTGGAGCATTCTTCAGTCCAATCGGCTTGATGCGAAATTGATAGAGACCTCTTGGGGTGGTAAATGCTTTGTACCCTTTCGATTATGGCTCCATCTCAATTAACCAATAACCAGTCTGAAGATCCAATGTAGAAAATATTTTTGCTTCATTGACTTTTCTCAACATCTCTTGCAGAACTGGAATCGGAAACGCATTGCTCTTTGTGATGTCGTTCAATTTTCTATAATCGACGCACAATTGAAGGGTTTGATCCTTCTTCTTCGGTAATACGACGGGAGCGGCTCAAGGCGATGTGGATAGTTCTATAACAAAATAATTACAATATACTGCTACTTAGATGGCATTTGCAGTCAGTATCCCATTTGAATATTCTCTGATAAAACTTATTAAAGTGTTTTCTAGGTAAGGGATGACATCGGAAATGTTATTATTGTCTAATGTGACCATTAGAATTGATTTTCTCGAGAACTGTGATCTCTAAATTTTGTCTGTTATATATTAGTCTTGGCATAAGATCCCTTACAGCGAGGTATTCGGGGTTTACTTTGCCTGGCACAGGATTATCTCTAGCAACAATGCAGTCATTGTAGTAAAATAAAAAATATAAAATCCCACTCTGAAAAAGAAAAACGGATCTATAAAAATCAGCTCTGAAAAAATGCACTAAAAAGTAAAAAATAATTGCATTAATTATTTACTTCAATTTACTTATAAATATTAATTTTTTTTAAAGTCAATTATTATTAGTTTTGTAGTTGGTGCCAACCGCATCTGCTGTCTTGTAGTCGATTATGAAATGCTTTGAAGTCAAAGTGAAATTAAATACATACTTACTTGTAGCTCGCTACTTCGTTAATGCAAGTATTTTTACAGGTTTGTTAAGTAAAAAATTATATAATAAGATTGTTGTGCAGAAAATTCAATTTAATAAAGAATAATAATAAATAAATAAATACTGTATTTGCAGTTAAGCTTAACAGGGGTGGCTACAGGTGTTTTTACAAAGTATATTATCAATAGCCTTAACTAAAATATTAAATTAAACTAATTAAAATATTCAAACTTAAATTCAATTATTAATAGTATTCTTACGACTACGTATAGTTTTTGTATATTTATTTTTTGTATATTTTATTCTTTTACATGTTTTATTTAATTTTTGAAACTTGAAAAGGCAACATAACAATAGTTTTCGTAATAGATTATGCGTACTGAATGAAACTTCTCATTTTTAATGCGTTGCAAACATAATAGTAAATGTCATTCAGTTTGTTAATTGTAAGGTTTGTCAGCAGATTAATTATTTGGAATTCTAAATTAGAGTTTGAGTCTAAATATTTTTCTAAATAGTATTTTCTAAAAGAATCATAGATCGGACAAGCTAAGAGGTAATGAATAATGGTTTCTGGCTCCTGTCTGTTACAAATGTCACATATTTGGTTTTGAAGTCATTTGTGTGTCATGTTATTTGCGGTGACTTTTATTGTTAAAATGCCTGCCGTCCTTAATTGGCTGATTAATCTGATCTTAACGAAATTTACATTAAACTCAGATATAGTTCGACTGACTCGTTAGTTATCATGTCATGATATAGGAGGCTAAACCTGGATTCCAAAATTCTTTGTTTATCTTTAGTGTGCCATAAGATTTTGTAATCTTTTAGAATTGTTTCTTGTTTTTGTTGCACTATTTCACTGTTTTGCTCGTCCAGGAAGTGTGACCTATCCATTGAATCAAAATCGCTATGAGTTGTCTGAACCAGTTGTATTTCCCAATTGTGTTACCGGAAGAATCTAATTCTCTTAATCTTGTCGCGGTATCTTGGCTCTCTTTATCCTCAAAGGAGCGCTGCCCGAACCTGCAATGATTCCGATACTCGACAAAAACAAAAAAAATATATTAGTAAAAGATATTACTAAATATTTTGTAATTGAAACAACACGCACGTTTTTGTTTAAAGAAAAGAAAAAAAAATTAAATTAAACACAAGTTTTTACGAAACAAAAAAAAACCTGATTTTATTGCTTAAAAAAAAAAAGATTATCCAATTTCTTTTTCAACAATTATTTTAATTTTTTTCACACAATATCAAACTTTGAATTACTTGATCAAATTACTTGTACAAATTCCAACTTTAACTTGATCTGGATTGAACAACAATTTATACTTTGAACTAATCAGACAATACTTGATTTCAACTTTGATATTAAACTTTGATACTAATCGCACAATGATCGATTTAAAACTGATTTGAATCGACACTGGTCACGGTTTATATACCCGCCATGGGTCGTTCTAGAATATGATTGCTTTTTTGAATAAATATTTTGTTTTTGACAATATATTTTTGCATGGAGGCTTCTAGAATATTTTAGTATATCAACACCCATGGACGTAGTCGGAGTGTTCAGACTATTTATAAAATTAATTAAAAATTATACCTCTCCTTGGGTTTGACCCATTGTCACACCCCGCTTGGTCGATATTCAACTAGAGACTTAATGCACACGGCCAGTGTCAATTCAAAATCTATACACAAATTGTATGATACATTACTGTAAGCTAGCTTACTTCTGTTTATTTGTTTTACAAAAACTATCTTGTTTTTACAAAATTATTTATTTGTGATCTATTTATGTTATTTAAAAACATTCAATTTGTATGATTTTGAATTTTTTAAATTAAATTATATGTAATAATTTGTTTTCAATTTTTGATTTTTTTTCAAAAATAGAAAACTTTAAATCAAAAGCATCTTATTATCTTTATTATCTTATTAATCTTATTGTCATTTTTCGACTTAAAAAAAAAAACCTTAGTTTAAGAAAAAAAATAAATCGAGCTACATTATTTTCTTTTTGTACTTTTTATACTAAAAAAAAACTCCTTTTTGCAAGGAGAAAAATATTATTTTGTTAAATATTTTTCGTAATATTTTACTTTCATAATTAAAATGTGTGTTGGATCAAAAAAAATTATTTAATAATTTTATTACAACAATCTATTGTACCATATTTTTTTCAGGCATTTATTATTCATTTTTATTATACTAACCAGCCAATTCAGAGCTAGATCCAAAGCTCTCACGGCCAAATAATTATATAGTTTGACGTAAATTGCCAGTTATACACCGTTTTAAAGAAACAGCCTTGCACTTTCTCTTGTAGAGGTAAAATGATAGTTATAATAAATAATTATTATTTAAATAAATAATAAATATATGTGAAAGATATAATTGATCTTTATTGATTTGATTTATGAAATATTATATTTTTATTTATATGTAAATTACCATGCTTGTAAACATTCAAAGCAACCGTGATAATAGAGGGAAGTTATAGTTGTTATGCAACAAATAAAAATGATGAACAAAATTGTAATAATAATTTAATGAAGAAGCGATACCGCTACATACTTGCCCCCATCAACTAATAAAGAAAAACGACTAGAAAAAGGTTGTAACATAAAACAACCTTGTTCACTCGGAAAAAACTTTAATAATTGATGTAGATCTTATAATTAAATACAAAGTAAATTAAGAAAAGATTAACATTGAAAAAAGTATGCAGGTTTTAGCCTGTCAATTGAAATAGAGATAGGTTTTTTATTGACATCAATAACAAAAAATTTAGGGAATCTTTTGATAACAGAGAAAGGACCTCTATAATTAAAAGATAATGGAGGTTTGACATGATCCTCGCGTTTAAAAACTTTTTTTGATTAATCTAAATCTTTAGGTAAAAATACACTTTTGTTGGTGAACTGTCTGGTAAAGAAAAATTTTGCGTTGATCATTCTATTTTTCAACTCTCGAGTAGATTGTTGAAAAAAATGATATGTATCAACCTTTTCTGAAAAGAAATCATATGGTAATCGTAGAGAAATCCTGAAATCGTAGAGAAATATAAAATTTCTGCAGAAGAAAGGTTAATATCCTCCTTGACCGAGGAGCGCAAATTTTGAAGTACCCAAGGTAAAATTTTGTACCAGTTATTATTTTTTTGACAGCAATTTAAAGAAATTTTGAGTGACCGGTTAAACCGTTCAATAATACCGTTACTGTTAGGGTGATAAGCAGTAGTGGAAATATGCTTAATCCCTAGAGAAGACAAAAAATCTTTCCACATATGTGATTGAAATTGTTTACCATGATCAGTAGTGATCCTCGTAGGTAAATCAAAACGCGAGAACTAAGAAGCAATCAAATTGTTAATAATCTCTTCCGACCTGATAGTTTTGATTGGAATAGCCTCGACCCAACGTGAAAAACGATCAATGATAGTGAAGATATACCGATATCCTTCACTAGGAGGATATCTAAATGTAATATATATATATATATCTAATATCCAACAATATCTAAATGTAAGAAAGAAAATTTGATACTTGGTTCTTCAATTGGCATAAAATCACTTTTAGTGTGACGAGTGATTTTATTTAATTGGCAGATCGGACATGATCTTGTAAAATTTTTGATTCGCGAAATAAGATTAGGGTTAAAAAAGAATGTGCGTACAAACTTATTTTCTTGTGGTGGATTTACAATAATATCTCTAACATGAGAAGTGTAATCCTCAGGTATAGCTAAAGAAGCTAGCGTGAACTTAGTTTCATCGTCAATAATATTTTGAATAATGAAGAAACGAGAAACTTGAATTATCCATAATTCAATGTTTGTTACATTAAATTGTGGAAGTTTTTGTAAATTTGGAAGATTTATTTAAGTATTTAAACAGAAATGAAAGACTTATCTGTTAAATTTGGTGGGTGGTATGCTATATTTAGTAAGAATTACAATATTAAATAATAATTCATCCAAACCAATTATCCAATAGGCATCTGTTGGAAGATTTTGGGAAGATATTTTCTTTAAAAATTTGTTAATTTACCACCCTCTTCGTTTATTTTTCTCGGGCGCCAATTGTAAAGGTAAATGATAGTTATAATAAATAATTATTATTTAAATAAATAATAAATATATGTGAAAGATATAATTGATCATTATTGATTTGATTTATGAAATATTATATTTTTAATTATATGTAAATTACCATGGTTGTAAACATTCAAAGCAACCGTGATAATAAAGGGAAGTTATAGTTGTTATGCAACAAATAAAAATGATGAACAAAATTATAATAATAATTTAATGAAGAAGCGATACCGCTACACTCTAGATCTTCCATATATCTTAGAGACCTAGTCTCGGTACCCTATAGCAAAATTGAAGCAACTATACTATCGAAAATTTTTATTCTAGCATCCCAGCTTTGGAGCTTGGATTTGGCCATCGTATTCCTAATGCTATGAATTGCTATGCTGGATTTTCGGATATTGTTTTTAACAGCTTTGTTGAAAAGACACCAGGAGGATAATATTATACCCAAGTAATTGTATTCATTTACTATCTCTATCGTTTGATCCTCAATTTTGAATGGTGCATTTGACTGAGTCGGCCACTTTTTCTAAAAACAATGATTTTGGTTTTATTTGTATTTAGCTTCAAACAGTTCTGTTTACAATATAAATTTAAAGCGGTTAGGGCTTTTAGCAGGTTGCCATAACTATCGCCAAATAGGGTTAGATCGTCTGCGTATATTAGAAACGGAATCTCGGTAGTACCATTGATGTTAATGCCTCGAATTGTTGTTTTCATAAAGTCATATAAGTCATTAATAAATAAAATGAACAACAGAGGTGATAGTGAATCGCCTTGAATTACTCCTTGTGTTATTTTTATACTATTGCTACATTTTCCATTTTTATAAAATTTAAATGTGGCATTATTGTACAGCGTTTTCCCCGTTCGATGTCCAACAAAAACTGAACTATTTACTTACATACTGTACAAAAAATAAACTAGTCGTCAATATAAAAAAAAACTAAAATCATTGCCTTCAGAAATTCACCGAGATGTAAAAAACTTCCAAACTTTACGTACAATTCAGAGCTGATAGATGTGCAATAAAAATGTGTGTATCTAGGTGTGACACTTAGTTCTACTTGCAAATATCTCCAAGCCACAAATCATGCTATTAACAAGGCAAATGGTGCAAACGTCCGTGTCAGAAGAATATTAAGCAGTTGCAAATCAGACTTCTGGCCAAGCAAATGCCAATTGTTCGATAGTATTTCTCGAGCCACCCTTCTTTATGCTTCAGAAGTCTGGGCATACACCTATATGGAAAGTATGGAATCAGTCCAAATCTGATTTATCAAATCGATTTTATGCCTCGCAAGAAGCACACCTAACTTTATGGTTCGTCTGGAATCGGGAAGGTCAAACTTGTCCATCGAAATCGTAAGAAGAATCTTAAAATACTGGCATCATCTTTTAATAACACCAGACCACAAAATTATCAAAATTTGTTTTAATCAACTATACACTCTTTCCATAGCAGACACATCCTGTGATGCAAATTGGTGTAATCAACTCCGTAACTTATTAACTTATGTGCACAAACAAGATCTTCTAAGCTCTTACCAGATGGGAACCATAAAAAAGGACACTGAATATATGTTATCGACCTATATTCAGTGAAAATGCATAACAACGACCTGAAATTATTACAAGAATCGCATTATAGTAAAATGTTTGACCAGTTATTTGAAGTAAATGACCACAATCAATACTTAAATGTACGTTGCGCTGTATCTAAATTAAGACTTATCTCACAATTAAAAATATCAAGTCGATTCAGCTTCGAATACTAATTGGTAATCAAAGATATACTTTAAAATTATAAAGAAATTTGTCCAATTTGTAACACTGGCGAAACGGATAATCTATTTCACTTTTTTATCACATGCCCTATATTTAAAACATATAGATCACAATATCTCAAGAACTACTTGTCGTCTTTTGGAGAAAAACTAAAACCCTGGTTCAGCCTATTTCACATACAAACGCAAAAACAACTAACTGATATATTTAACTTCACTGTAAACTCTTTTTGTCTAAGAGCATTTGCATTAGACCAATAATGACATAGCACATTTACAAGGGAAAACAAAAGAAAAAAGGGAAGACAGAGAAAAATATAAATTTCTTTCTACGTATTATTCTCTCTGTTTTAACTTCATACAGAAATTTTAAAATATATTTATTTTTGGTACACCAAATTTATGCATTTACTTTAATACATCCTGTATGTTGTTTTTTAGAAATTATTATTCTTCATATTTATTTGCAAATATTTCATAAAATTTTTACATAACCTATGTTTTATCATTGTCGCTACTGTTTTTATAATCGTTATTGTTGATATTTATTTGCAAATGATGAAATTGTTATTTTACTAAGATTTTTATTTCTTTTTACCATGTATTTATAAATATTTTATTAATTGTTATTTTACTGAAATTTTTGTTTATTTATTCTTCTATCATCGGCATTTTTTTTTCTTTGTATTTTTTTTTCCTCACCTTTATTGGATTTCAATTATAGTATCTAAGCCATAACCAATCATTTTAATTAACTCGTATTTTATATGTTTTTATTTTTATTTCTGTTTTTCAACTGAACTCATTGTTATAATCGCTGTGTGGTATTTTAACAAATAAATATAATAATAATAATAAGAAGGCCTCGAATTGTTGTTTTCATAAAGTCATATAAGTCATTAATAAATAAAATGAACAACAGAGGTGATAGTGAATCGCCTTGAATTACTCCTTGTGTTATTTTTATACTATTGCTACATTTTTCATTTTAATAAAATTTAAATGTGGCATTATTGTACAGCGATTTAATGGCATTTATAATTTTACAGCTCATACCAATTTAATATAGCTTCTGCCATAAAATGTTTTGGGGTACTGTGTCGAATGCCTTGCGGAAGTTGACAATAGCGGTGTAAACTATCCGTTTAGGGAGACGGATGTTTATACTAATAGCACTTGTCAGTGTTAAAAAGGCATCGCGACATCTGAGTCCTTTTCTGAACCCGAATTGGTATTCGTTTAAGATATTGTGTGTATCAGCCCATTCTTGTATACGATTACAAATGATTGAAGTGATAATTTTTGCAATGTTATTCGATAGAGAAATTCCTCTGTAATTATTAGAATCTCAACGGTCTCCTTTTTTTTTCAGGTAAATTTGAAAAAATTTCCGCTGAGATTCCGTCAGGACCGGCCGCTTTTCCGTCCTTACATTTTGTAAGCACATTTTATAAGCACATCTATTGAGATATGGCTCATCTAGTGATTTGTTGGTTGTTATCGATACACAAACGCGTAATAGCAAACTTCAAATTTATTTTTAACTGGTTCCAAATCGTGTACCAAGCCATATGTAAAATTTATGCGAATTTTCTTAATTTTGTTTATGTCGTCAACATCTCGAAAGATTTGCTCCACATTACCAATTGAACCATTAACAAGTCCTAAACTGAGATCGACATTTCTTCGTAGCACTACGCGAGCTCCTATTTTTATATTAACTTTTTTCTCTAAACCTGCTGTCATAGATGAATCATCTTCATACTTATCTAATATTTCACGAACTTTTTTAGAAAATGACTATTGACATTCGACCTCATCAATTGCAATTACTTCTATGACCGGCTGTTCAATACATTTTAACATTGCTTCATTAAGTTAAGCACACATATTTCTTAATGGCAGTAAGCAAACCGTGTTGTCAGGTAATGATGAGAGGTGAACAGTCAATTCTTGTAGTCTATCATTAACAGAAGTTGAATTCAATTTCAGTAATCTGGTAAATAATAATTTAGAATCTTCTAACGATATAATTCCTTATTGTAATCGACTCAACAGATTCATAAAATCATTGTCAGTTTTTGTCGCATGTTAATTCAAAGTTCTAAATACCAAAATATGTTTTCCTTCAAACCAGCCATTTTCATTGTCAGAAGTATCAAATATTTTTCAACAAAGGGAATAATTATATGGAAAATTTGTTTTGTCATATAGTTTTTTGAGCAAGATTGTGATTTAAAAAAAAAATTTTCTCAAAAAAATTAGTTTTGTTCAAAAACTACGTTTTAAACCCTTAATCTGTATCTTGGTTGGAGATGGAGAACAATTTGTTTCTCAATATTTTTTCTTTTACCTTCATTACTTCTGCTTCATCAGCAATATCTGAAGTTTTCTCAGCCTCGAACTCGTTATTCGCTGGTTCACTGTTGTATTGAGAAATTTCAAAACAGTCATCGCCTTTATCTTCGTTTTCGTCATTAATGTACATAACTTAACCAAGCGGAAGCTTTTAAACAATTTTCTCCTCTACATACTTTGCACGATCATGTGCATTTCACTTCAGCTTTTCTGCACCCACGTGCTTTGTGTTATATGAAAAATTTTCCATGTAATTATTCCATTTGTTGAAAAATTTTGTTTAAACAAATAGCTAAATAATTAAAATCAACGATTGTGGTATAGTTGTTTACTATCTAAAAACACTGACAACAATCAAACTATATAAAAAAATTTTTGTAACCTCTTTCTTGCCTTTTAGCGAATTTCCTCTAAAGGAAATGCAGCTATTGTTTTTGTACCAATGTTGGAATTTATATATATACACATTTATATGTACTTTTTAAAATGTCTGTGGGCTCTCCAGCGGTCACAGTTATATTCAGATTGGAATGAAATTTGGTATTTGAAGCGCGTTTGTTATTCTATAGGTTAAGTTCGTTAATGGGTCAAATCGGATGAAGGCAAAGGGGCATCGAGGGAGGGGGAAACACAAAATTTGACATATCTCCCTTAACATTTGAAAAATTGAAAAATTTATCAGGAGTTAATTTGTAGGTACTAAGTTTTATTATAATTTAGTTTCTCATCATTTTTCTGTTACACTAATATTTAGAGAAATATTGACAGCTAAAGATTGAAAGTTAAAATTCTAAATACCTCTGTTCACATTAGAGTTTGAGAAAAATGATAAGGTAATGAATTGTAGCAAACTTGATTTTCTAAAACTTTACTCCTTATACATTTTTTGATTATTCAAATATTAAGAGACATATTTTATATTTTGTGTTTGTTTGACACGAATACATGAAATATATTTTATTGTAAAGAACTTAAAAAAAAAATGCAACCGAATAGGAATTATGTTGGAAATCATTGAAACTTCATTTATGATTATGAGTATCATGTTCGATAAATCAGTTCGTAAAACTTTTAAAACTTGATCTGAAAGAGGTTTATTTAGGTATAAATCCATGTTCTACTGGTAGTTGTAATATCCTATGGACAGTTAGCCCGTTAACATTAAACGCTGCAATCCCAGGAGCGCAGTGACAGCCACAGTCTTTTTGAAATTTTTCGACACCCATTGTTTAATTGTATTTATCAGGTAAATTTTACCCGTACCCCCTGTACTACTCACGAAAAGTCTAAGAGTGTTCGAATTTTTGTCCAACGTTTCATGAGTTTTATCAAATATACGTTTTTGGTCTGAATTTAAATTATCAATCATTTCTTTCATTTCTTGATCCGATCTATTTTTAATTAATCGAAAATCATCCATTGCATTAATTTCTTGTACTATCATAAATGGGTGATTTTGGAGGGCGTTTTTCCATTTTCAAGGGGATGGCGATGCAAAAATTAAAGTTTATTCGATAAGTTTATCGAATAACCCCAGTAGTTTGAAGAAATTCTCCACCAAATGTAAAAATTTCATCTTTCTATCATGAATAGAAGTTAAAAGAATAGTTTAGGGCGTTGTTTTCCCATTTTTTCGGGGGTGATGATGAAAAATTTTTAGTTTTTCTAATTATCTTCTTAATTTGTAGCTATTAAGCGTCGAATGCAGAAAACAACATCTTCATAGCAAGTATAGAAGAAAAAGAGTAGTTTTAGGGATGTTTTTTCCCATTTTCAAATGGTTGCGATGCGAAAATTCAACATTATAAAATAATACAGTTATTTTAATCCTGTTCCACGTTGAATAAAAAAGCCTGATCTTTCTTACATGAATAGAAGTGGAAAGGGCAGTTTTAGGGGTGTTTTTCCTCTTTTTAGAGATTTCGATATAAGTTATGAAATTTTCGAGGTGTTCTGTTAATTTGAGTTTATTTCGGGTCGATTGGTGAAAATCCCATCTTTCTACCATGAATAGAAGTTAAAAGGGTTGCTGAGGGGGTGCATTTCCCTTTTTGGGTGGAAGCGATGAAAAGTTTTAAGTTTTTTGAATCACCTTCTTAATTTGTAGCTATTTAGCGTCGAATGAAAAAAACTGCATCTTCTTAGCATGTATACAAGAAAAGGGGTAGATTTAGGGGTGTTTATAACGATGGAAAAATTAATGTTTTTAAAATAACCTGTTATTTTAAACCGGTTCCTCGTATAATAAAAAAAAACCTAATTTTTCTACCATTAAAAGAAGTGAAAAAGGCAGTTTAGGGGAATTTTTCCCATTTTCGGAGGTTTGCGATGTAGGGAATGAAATTTTACAAAGTACTATGTTAATTTGACTTTATAAAGAAAATCCCATCTCTCTTACATGAATTGAAGTGAAATGGTAATTTAACGGGTGTTTTTCCTTTTATGGGGTGGGGGGGGGGTGTATTGCGATGCAGGTAATGAAATTTTTTAAAGTATTCTGTTCACTTGACTTTATTTCGGGTCGATTGGTGAAAATCCCATCATTTCAGCATGTATAGAACTGACAAGCGAAATTTTTGGATTTTCCGGGAGGTTGCAATAAAAAATATTAAAAATATTCTGTTATTTTGAACCTGTTCCACATCGAATGGGAAAAACCCGATCTTTCTATCATGAATAGAAGTGAAAAGGTCATTTTTAGGGATGTAGGTAATGAATTTTTTTTTTTAATTCTATTAATTTGTATATCATAAAACTTAACAAATATACAAACAAAAAATATAAAATATGTCTCTCAATATTTGAACAATCAAAATATATGTAAGAAATAAAGTTGTAGGAAATCAAGTTTGCTACAATTCATCACCCTATCATTTTTGCTCAAACTCTTATGTGTACAGAGATGTTAAGGAATTTAATTTTCAATCTTAAACACATAATTTTAATATTTGATTTTCCATATGTTCCGTTGGGAAAAATAAATTTTTCAAACAATCTTGTTTAAGGTTTCAAAAATTCCGCGTCGAATGAAAAAAACCTCAACCTTCTAGCATTTCTGGAAGTGGAGCAACAAAGTTTTAAAAATCGTGCACAAATCTCACAAGTGGCGTGTGCTACATTTTACTATAAATATAAAATATATAAACTAATCATTGAGCTGCAATATTTCCTGTGTTAATTTTATCAAAACCAAAATGCAAAAGTTTTCCCATTTCCCGCTATAAATTTCTTGATTTCAGAATTTTGCCTGTACCTTGGGTACGAGACCTAACTATATGCCAAATATCATCTTTAAAGGATATCTAGTGTAGGCCCTACGTTTTTATCCTGTCTAATGAAAATTATGGGCGTACCCGCTATTTTACTGTTTTTGAATCGAAATAACTTTTAAATGGTTTATTCCTTAACGGTGATTGAAAAAACAGAAAAAACTCTTATAATTCCCACAGAGCTTATATTCGAAAAATCAGCACTGTTGCTCGTTTCGTTCAGAAGATATTTCGCGGTCTAAGTTTTACTGTAATTTTGATTCTTATCATTTTTTCTGGTACCCAAAAATTTACAGAAATATTGGCGGTTTAAGATTGAAAGTTAAATTTCTCAGTATTTCTGTACACATTAAAGTTTGAGCAAAAATGATAAGGGGATGATTTGTAGCAAACATGATTTTCTACAACTAAATTTCTAACGCATTTTTCGATTGTTCTGATATTAGGACAGATATTTTATATTTTGTGTTTTCTTCTTTCTTTATGCCCCCTTTTCTCCTTGACGTATGTCATTTATTATTAAAATTGGCCTTGTAAATACTAAAATCATATACGACATTTCATTGTGATCAGACTAAAATTGTGACTGCTAGAAATTTATTTATGTATTCTAAAGGAAATTCGCTAAGTTGAAGCAACTCCTGCATTTTTGTTCTAGAACATACACAATTAAATTAGCTGTTTATCTGTTTTCGTTCTTGGGTTATTGTGTCCACAGACAGACGGATGGACATGCGGAAATAGCTGAAATGGGTTTTTTTAAACAAGCATTTATATCAAGGATTAATATCTTCAAACGTTACAAAGTCGGGACTAAACTTAATATACCATGTATATTTACATATACTGGGAAAATAAAAAGGTAATTTTTGATGTTCTTCCCCATTTTCTGAGTTGTTTCGTTTGAAAAATTAAAGTTTTCCAATTTTTTAAGTTAAAACTGGTTGAATGCAAAAAACCAATCCAAATTTTTTTTTTATAAATTTGAAAAAATTTTGTTGTTGAAAAATTTTAACAATAAGTGTCATCCCTTTGAAGTATTCATAAGTAATGAGATACAATCTAACAAGCAAAATACATTTATAGTAAAAATCATACAATCAGAAAGGACTCGTATACATATCAACGAATCAGATGGATATCAGATCGATATATGTTTTATAATGTTAAATAATTAAAACGAAAATTGTAAAAAGTTCCTTTTTTCCGATCCAAATTTCCAGTTTTCGGAATTTTCCCGTCGGTTTTGGGAACTTTTCACGATATCTGGAAGTATCGTAGAATTTTGATATATTATACACGGTTTTTTAAGGCGTTACCGCGAATTTTGCATTTTTGATATGAAATAACTTTTTAACGATTAATTCGTTAACGATCATTGAAAAAATAGTCTCTTATAATTCCCCAAATAGCTTATATTCGAAAAATCAGCACTGTAGCTCTTTTCGTTCAGAAGATATTTCGGGGTCAGATTGGCTCTGATATTTCCAGTAGTAATAGCACTGTAAGTGAGAAAGCCAAATGTCCCTTAAATTCGGCCTTGTGCACTACCGTACTCTAGATAGTAGTAAATTCAATAAAAAATAAAAACATTTCTTAGATTTTGAGGGCACAACTTGGGTTCACTAGATCATTTGCTTTCTTAGACTACAAATTAGTGTAAGGTATTTCACAATGTTTTTTAGATCACTTGGATCATAATTATTTAGTATATCTACTGCAGACATATTGCAAAATTTATCCCTAACTGGGCTTAATGTTGCCGGACATTCCTCTATCAAGTGCTCAACCGTTTCAATACCATTGCACAGCACACATATCCCTTCTTCAATTATTTTTTTATTCTCCCTCCTAAAGGTGTATAGCCTGATGCTCATAACGACTGAGTCTAGAGAATAAGCTTAAACTTTCTTTTTTTTAAATATCATCGAGTGACGACCGCAGCGAATATTCTTTAATTTGTTTCTTTACCATCAATTTACTGCAGTTATCACCCAAATGATATCTTGTTATTTGTTCATCAAACCAATATTTCCGATATAGTAAGCATGATTGCTGGAGATTTTTCGCACTATCAAGCACACGCACATGATAATTTATAGCTTTTTATATGCAAATGTCGTAAGTGGCTCTGGTACCCAATTCGATAAATATTGCTGAGTTTGGTGTTGATTTTGGCACATATAAGATTTCCTTATAAACGTTTGTTGGAATTGTATTAATTAATTTTATTTGTTCATTAGTTGCATCATGAGTGCAAATTTCACATCCATATGTCAAAATTGATATAACCAAAGCACTAAACATATTAATGATCATTTTTACTAGGTAGTCCTTGTATCTGTAAATGTACCTTCTGATATATATTAACACTCTCCTTGTTTATCAGTCATACTTTTAATATGCTCACTCCACTTTCAGTTATATGTAAAATTAACCACTAAGTATTTAATTGATTTGACGTTCTCAACTTTAACATTGTCGTATATCCAAACTTCATTTCTCGACTCCTTACATCCATTGCTTATAGTCATTATTTTGGTTTTATTTGTATTTACTTGTATTTTCCACTTATTGTAATATTCCTTCAAGCTTTCTAAAGCTCGTCGCATCCCAACAGTAGAACGAGAAAGAATAACTACATCGTCTGCATATAAAAGTAGTTTAACTCTTCCTCGGATGCCAGGTGCCGTAGTATTTACACTATCCATCCATTCAGTTACATCGTTTATATAAATAAGAAACAGCAAAGACGATAGATGACAATCCTGTCTAAGACCCTGGTTCATGTTGAATTCACTAGATATATGATTTCTATCCATACGAACATAGACCTAGTATCGTAATAAATAGATTGTATTACGGACAGCATGCTATTGGGCATTCCTATGCGCGCTAGTTTAGACCATAAGAGATTTCTATCTATTTTGTCAAATGCTTTTTCGAAATCCACAAAGCAACAAAACAGATAGGATCTTTTAATTTTTAGTGTATTAAAGTTGTTAGCAATGAGATGTTATCTGCTATCTCGAATCCTGCTCTAAATCCAGTTTGAAATTCGCTTATAATATTATTTTCATCCAATGTTGGACACGCTCAGACAAGAGTTTGGTGTATATTTTGCTTATATTCGGTGTCATTGTTAGACCTCGATAGTTAGCTGGATCTTTGACATCGCCTTTACCCTTCAACAAATTTATGATTATACCAGTGGTCCAACATCTTGGAAATTTTTGTAATCGGCACATAGTGTTAAATAGATTAACTAATATTGGGGCTAGTTTAATACACTCATTGAGTACACAGTCGATTCCACTAGCTTTATTACCTATCAACGATTTAATAGGGATTTTTATTTCATCTTCATCAATATTCAGGTCTATATCACATCCATTATTGTTATCTTGATATCCATTTGTATCGATCCCATTCACACTTTCTCTATCGTACAGTTTACTGTAATGGTCACCATGAATTTTCGTCTATGCTATTGTTAAGGTTTCGATACGCAGTTGTTTTCGTTACCAGGTTCACATTTTCTTTGTATCATTGCTTTGTAAGACTGCATCCATTTGTGCAATATGCTCATAGTCAAAATCAGTTTTTTTTGTTTTACAAAGAAATTTATACTCTTTTTTGCACCTCATATATTCTAAAACATGGATTTGATCTCTCATCCTCCTCATTTTCCTTAATTTTCTATTGAGTTCACTCCTTTTATTGAGACATTCAGTATCAAACCAGCCACTTACACCATTACCAACATTATTTTTGAAATTCGAGTGACCTGATATAATTTTTAGATCTTGACTTATATACTGCATTCATTTTTGTAATATGAAAACTCCCTCTTTTGCATTGCCTTACTTGGCCATATATTCTATTCCAATTAGATACAGCTGTGTTTCAAATCCATTAATTCTTTCTATAATATCATCAATTTTGTCTTCGTTTCATCTATATCTAACTAATAATTCAGAGCTTTTCGTCAATATTATGTTTTTGTTTGCGTCTAACAAAAATACTTCCAAGGGAAAATGGTTCGATTCGCATATATCTCTAACTGTCATATTCAAACTTTCACTCCAGAATCCCTTTGTAACTAAAACATAGTCAATAACACTTTTTCCATTTCTATTAACAAATATCCATTCGCCATAGCAATCACCCTTTGTGCTTCCATTTAATATTATAAATTCACTTTGTCTTACAAATTTTAGTAATTTTTTCCCATACCTATTAATATAAACTACTATTGCGTTTGGATCTTTACTACTCTGGGGTTTGATATCTAATACTTCAACATCAATACTCAAATTAGTAGCTACTTCCTCTGCGTAGTCAATGTCTTGTTCTTGGCCTATTCTTGAGTTAAAATCGCCCCTCAGAATTATTTCACAGTCAGGGTATTGTTGAATCTTTTCACAAACTTCTTTATCTTGTATATCATAAAAGTCATCATTAGCATAACGCGTGTACTCAGGTTGAACATACACCACTCCAATCAAAACTCGTAGCTTGGATATATGAAGCAAAAGCCAAATTGTCTCACTTACTCCACTTTTCACCACCGATATATTGTTACGGTATTGTACTTGATAAAAGATTGTAATGCTCCCTGAATACCTCCCTTTGTGTGAATACCTTTTACCACAACTTGTAACACACTCAAAGCCTTCAATCGTGAACCCTTCATTCTCTCCTGCCCAAGTTTCAACCAAACCGACAATTGAAAACTTATTAAAATATCTTAAAACATTACATTTATTAATTTTATTCTTTGGTCCTTCAATATTTCAGAACATTACACTGAGTTTTATTATTCGAATTCATCGTCTCGCGTTCTTTGATTCTGATAACCAATCTTCGGTCATTTATTCTTTTTGTATTCTGGGTTATTCTGCTTTTTTCGAATGAGTCACTTTCGCCAGAAGATTACTGAAGAGGACGTTTGCCATTAGATTTGACTTTTCCTTCCTATACCTGCCGTTTTTCTGCTTCTCTGATTTGCAGTGCTTTTGGAAGATCGTCGTTTATATAAATTGGCGTACCTTTCAACTTAGATCTGTTCTTGATTACATCTATTTTCAATTTTCTATTAATCATTTTGAGTTTAATTGGTCTTGATAATTTGCCTTTTATCCACCCAATTCTAAATACTTCTTCTATGTCTTCTGATTTGATTTCAATGTTCAATTTTTCATTAATTGTATCAAGAACCGATTTTTCAAGATTTGCATTATCTTCAACTTCACTAAACCCGTAAATTATTAAATTATTTGAATTAATTTGCCTTTGCAGTTGAAGAATGGTTTCCTATTGAGAATTTACTTGCTTTTCCAAGTTGAAACATCTACTTTGTAGTTGTACGTTTACTTCCTTCAGAGATTTGATTTCATTCATAAGTTTCAACTCCATTGATTGCATTTTATTTATAATGGATTCCAGAAGTATATTATTCTCTCCACTTAACAATTCCATAATTGCGTTTATTTATGAAAAAAATAAACAGAAAGACAATAGACAGTTTATAGTGAAAATTGTTAATACAACTCTGCTGGGATTTGAATTGGAGACCTTCTGATTATAAGACAGGTATTCTACCACGGCTCCAACCGGACTCGTATCTTTCAAGCAGAACTAGTTAACTAATCAAATATTGTTCGAGTAGAATTCTATTTAAAATATATATATATATATATATATATATATATATATATTTATTTAAATATCTTTATTAAACCAAAAAGACAATGGCACTGCATAAAAACTGGTCTTCTTTAATCTATCTCACTTGCACTAACTCGTGTGTGTTATCAATATCCTTTTTTAACAACTTTATCTTAACAAAACAGCGTCCTGTACATATTTTACTTTCATTATGAAAGAGTTTATCACAAATAATTTATTGATAGCTGTATCTTTACAAATTTAATAATGCTACAAATTCACTCACATTTAGTTTTAGTCAATTTGCACAATGAAAATAAATTGCATGTTAATGATTTTGAAAATTTTTAATTTAATTAATGAAGATGTTTTTACTTTAGTTATTTTTTAAGTATAATACTTTCATTCACTTTTTCAAAGATTTACTTTCATTAAAACACTTTTCACACAAGTTACTTTTCACACAAGTTACTTTTCACAATATTATTCAGCTTTTCAAGTTATATATTATTAATTAGGATAACTAAATCTATATTTCAAGAAATTTCTTCAGTAAACAAAAAAAACGTCATTCCGCTTTGAAAACCAAATGGTTAATTCAAATGCTCATTATATACTACTGCGCATAGATTGACTCCATTTTACACTACTGCGCATAGATGAACCTTACTTTATACTACTGCGCGTAGGAGTACCACTTTTTATACTACGGCGCATATATCGGCATCATTTGACATCACTGCGAATAGGTTGACCTTATCTTGCACTATTGCACATGGATGGTTTATAATATAGAGTAATGGATAAGACGTGTAAAATTTAAGAGGAAAAATCCCTTAAATGTAATTTTTTGTTTTTATAATTTCTGGGGATTTTCCAGAAATTCCGCGTCGGATGCAAAAAAACGCATTCTTCAAGGATGCCTAGACTATCTTAGATTTTTTTAACAAAATTATTTTTAGATATTAAATCCAGACAAAATTTTATTTTCTGAAAAAAATACAGAAATTTGAAAAGTGGCCCTACTTTTATGAAACGTAAGATTAAGATTCTCTGAGATATAAGAAGGTTTTATAAGGGAATTTTTTGTATGCTTATTTTTTCGATAAAACACACCGTTTCGGAGTTATTTAGCTTTTTATGTAAAATTTCTCGTTAATTTGTTACAGTCCTAAAATTCACAGGCCTAAAAATTTGTTTATTCAGATGTCGTATGTAGATTCTATGGACTATGTTGATTCAATACGACTGAATTTGCGATTATTATTTCAATATCTCTATTAGTTTACGAGATATTTCAATTTTTAGGCTTAGGTATAAATTTCTTTCTTTTCACAAATAATGCATAAAAAAAATGATTGATTTTTGAAAACTTACTAAACTATTTAAATAAATGTACCCTTACTGATTCAATCTAAGTTATTGATAACTTTTATTCAAATTGTTCAATATAAACCGTGCTCTCGATGACGTATTCGAATGCGATATCTGTTGTGTATATACCTTTGTATATGTAATGTAAACTACGTTGTATATGTAAACTATCTTGTAGAGAACACAATTATTAGAGAAAAAGATAAATTTTAGGTGTTTTTCCATTTTTGTGGGTTTTGGGATGAGAAAATTGAAGTTTTGCGTCGAATGCAATAAACCGCATCCGTATAGCATTTCTGTAAGTGGGTTAAATTTAAACGCTTATAACTTATAATAAAAACGTTATTATCATCATTCAATCAGGTATCAGGTAGACGTATTTGGGATTACAATGTTAAAAAATTTAAATTAAGTTTTGAACTATTTTCCATTAGAAATTTCTAGTTTTAATAATTTTCCAGTCGGTTTGGGTACTAGAGCGAGCCCAATGCCAAATATCAATTTTACAGGATATCTGGAAGTAGGAGAACATTATGATAGATGATACACGTTTTTAAAGACAAGTACGGTATTTTACGATTTTTGAACTAAAATAACTTTTTAACTGTTTATTTCTTAACAATAAGCGAAAACTTGTTTCCTTATAATTCTCTAAATAGTATATATTCGAAAAATCACCACTGTAGGTCTTTTCGTTCAAAAGTTATTACTAGGTAAAAAATCCGCTGATATTTCTATAAGTAATAGCACTGTCAGCCAAAGGCCTAAGGAGCCCTTTAACTCGGCCCTAAGCAATGCCGTGCTATCAGATATATTTATCGGCATTTTATACGTTGAATTACATATAAAATAAAATAAAATGAGTTAACCGTTAATAAGCAAATCGATGAATAGATGTTAAAGCAATTCATAAAGTTGAAGATGCAACATTATTATTTTTTGAAGTTGCATTTTATTTATAAAAAAAAGTAAAATTTCAATGAATGGATGTTTAGATGATATAGGAATGAAGCTGCTATACATAACATCTTACCGGGGTGGTACAAATCTTTTGCCGTTAGCTGATTCTGCAGCTTGGTCCTGCTTGAAACGTGTGGAGAGACGTCGTATTGGTGTCGATACAACTGAGAAAATGTTGGCTAAATATCTGAGTGACGCACTGGAAGCTCACCTTGGACGCGACGTCGGTAACTCGGCTAGTTTGTGGACGCGAACTAGAAATTCGTGCCGTCGCCTGAACAATAAATTCGGCGTTAGGTTTCACTGGTGCGTCGAAAGGCGTGACCTGTCGGTTATCATTAATAGAACGGGGCAAACACTGAAGCGTATACTAGTTCCGGAGACCGTAAGATCTATGGTTGTTCGAGCTTTTCGTTCAGGTATAAGAGCAAACTATGTTGCTAGACTACTAGAAAAACCAGATCAGGGAAAGGTGTACTCATATACAAACTTAAGGGAAGCGAGCAACCACTTCCTGTTGAATGGTCGTTACACTCGGTTTTGCTACTACCGGTTTGTATAACGACCTCGGCTCGAAGTTGTCCCATTAAATGGACCACGTCGATTCGGGAACGGAAAGCGATGCGAACGTTGTGGCTATGTCAAGAAGACACTGCGACACGTATTGAATCATTGCACCGTTCATTCAGCAACGTGGCAACGTCATCACACGACGGCCAAGATCGAATCTCTCGCGCCTCGCGTTTACCCCGGAGTGCTGCCTTCAACACCAATAGACAGGTGACCGGCGTACGCAGAACACTTCAACCTGACCAGGTGGTTCTCGATTAAACTAACCAGATTATCAGGATCATCGAAATTTTCAGTCAATTTGAGGGTGCCTCAGATGCTTTAGAGGTGGCTCGGCAGCAAAACTTAAAAAATATAACAAACTTGCTGCAGAGTTATCCTCGAAGGGCTATAGGATCTATTTGGATGCTATAGATTCTATTAGGATCTATTCGTCGGCCATTTGCTCGGAGCTTGGCTGGGGTAAAACATCCGGGTTACAATATCTCTGGGCATAGCCCAAAGATATACGCAGACCATGGCTCGTTTGATGGTATCCGACACGATCCTCTGGTCACGTGTCATTTACATCGTGCATTTAATCGAACAGCGGCAGTATCATGAGCAGCTTCGGTGACCAAGCACACTGGTACTGGATGGATCGAACATCTGAGCCTTCCACCCCCGTTATTCCTTGGTAATTAATGGTGAACTGAAGTGATTAAAAGCTCGGTGATATTGACACTATTCTATTTTTCAAAGTGTCTGACCTGTTCAATTTTTTTAACCATTGTTTTTAAATGTGTAGGGCTTTTTATATTTATTTGCTTTAACTTTTTAACCTGTTTCTATTGTATATATTTTATTCACTTCTACACTAATATTTTTTAAGCTTGTAATTTTTTATATTATTAAAATAAATGCTTTAATATTGAATCTTCAAACTTGATCAAAAAATAATAATTGTCCATGGTCATTGTTCATAAACTATTGGTGGGAATAAATAACAATATTCCAATATCTGTATATTGAAATAAGTAGTAAAAAAATAATTATTGTACCAATCAATTCTCTAAAATTTTTAAATTTTGGAGGACTGCGCATAGATAGGTCTAACATTAGCATTTTCGAGGGGTAGCGATGATAAAAATTAAGGTTTTCTACGTTGAATGTAATAAACCGCACTTTTCACGCATGTAAAGTCGTAAACGGATGGGTTTTGGGGGTGTTTATTCCATTTTCAAGAGAGTGGCGATGAAAAAATAAAATTTATCTGATAACTTCATTAGTTTGAAGAAACTCACCATCAAATGCAAAATAAAACCATCTTTTTAGCATGATAAGAAGTTTCAAGGGTAGCTTAGGGGATGCTTTTCTCATTTTTTAGGGGGTAGCGACGAAAAATTTTAAGTTTTTCGAATTACCTTCTTAATTTGTATTTATTTAGCGTCGAATGCAAAAATACGCATCTTTCTGGCATGTTTATAAGAACAATGGTAGGGAGGTGTTGTTCCTATTTGCAAAGGGTTGCTATGGATAAACAATATTTTTTTAAAATATTTCTGTTATTTTGAACTTGTTCCACGTCGAATGGAAAAAACCAGATCTTTCAAACATGAATAGAATTGAAAAAGGCAGTTTAGGGGTGTTTTTTCCCATTTTAAGGGAGTTTGCGAAGTAGATAATGACATTTTTCAAAGTATTTTGTTAATTTGACTGTATTTTGGGTCGATTGGTAAAAATGTCATCATTTTAACATGAATAGAAGTTTAATGGGTTGCTAAGGGGGTCCTTTTATCAGTTTTTAGGGGATAACGATGAAAAATTTTAAGCTCTTCGAATAACCTTCTTAATTTATAGCTATTAAGCATCGAATGGAAAAAACCGTATCCTTCTAGCATGTATATAAGACATCATGTGGTTTTGGGGTGTTTATCCTATTTGTAAAGTGTTTCGATAGAAAAATTGACGTTTTTCAAATAATCCTATTATTTTAAACCTGTTGCACGACGAATGGTAAAAACTCGATCTATTTAACATGAATTGAAGTGACAAGGGCAGTTTTAGCGGTGTTATTCCCATTTTCGGGGGTTGACGATGTAGGTTATGAAATTTTTCAAATAAATCTGTTAATTTGACTATATTTCGGGTGTATTGGTGAAAATCCCATCTTTCTATAATGAATAGAAGTTAAAAGAGTAGCTTAATTTTTTAAGGGGAAGTGATGAAAAATTTAAAGTTTTTCTAATAACCTTCTTAATTTGTAGCAATAAAGCGTTGAATGAAAAAACCTGCAGCTTTGTAGCATGTTTAAAAGAAAAGGGGTGTTGATAAGTGGTGATATTTTAAAAAGTAGTGATATCCGATCAAAAACTTTAATGATAAAAGTGCGCGAGTATAATAGTTGCTCCTAAAAAAGTGATGATATCCTATTATAGCCGAGCAATTTATAAAGTAAATAATGAAAACTAAGAATGTAAGTACAAAGTAAAATGAAAAAAAAATTTGGTTAAAAAAATTTGCAAAGTTTTTTCTTAGTATGTTATTAAAAGTTTATAAATATCACTTACTTTTTGAAAGGTTTAAATATACAAGGGCTTAAATTGTGCAAAACGCTATAATTGGATAAATTTATCCTTACTTACTGTGTTTCGCTAATAAAGCCCTTTCACTTGATACCCATATCATAGGAGTTAATATGGAAAATTTCACTTACTTTGCGGCGGCGGCGGCCACCGTATTGGAATTAGAAAAACTTCACTTTACATATTGTGTTTTGCTCATAAAGCCATTTCATTTGATACCCATATCATAGGGGTTAATGTGGAAATTATAAATCTCCATTTGCGTCACTTTACGCCATACTGGATTTCGAGTCACTTTACTAATTGTGTTTTGCTCATCAAGCTCTTTCATTTGATACTCATATTATAGGTGTTAATGTTGAAATTGTAAATCTCCATTTTCGGCGGCCGCCGTATTGGATTTAGAATGATTCCACTTTACTTATTGTATTTCGCTCATCAAGGCCTTTCATTTGATACCCATATCATAGGGGTTTATGTGGAAATTATATATCTCCATTTGCGGTGGCCTCCATATTGGATTTCAAATTTTTGGTTTTTTCCCCATTTTCTGAGTTTCGTTTGCAAAATTAAAGGTTTCCAATTTTTCTTTTAAATTCCTAGTTAAAACAGGTTGAATGCAAAAAAAACCGCATTCTTCGAGCATATCTAGAATTGTGTTAAATTTTTTTAACAAAATTACATATAAATAAAATCCAAATCTTCTTTTTTTTTTAATTTGAAAAAGTTACTTTGTTGAAAAATTTTAACTATTTGTGTTATTTCTTTGAAGAATTCATGGAACACGTGTTGGAGCACGTGGAGTATCGCTTGAATGTTTTCCACCAGAGGTTCCCTTGAAAGCGGGCACATTAGTGCATGAAGCGCGCTCAACGAGTCGGAACAAATGAGGAATGTATTGTGAAGGTTCGAAAACTCTTCACAATATCGCAGGGCTTGCAAAATTACATATAATTCAGCAGTGTATACGGATGCCTGTGGGGAGAGCAACCAAGTGCGTGAGCTATTGCCAATGGCAATAGCGCTCCCCACACCAGAAACGGTTTTAGATCCATCTATATACACGCACAGAGAGTCATTATATTCGCTAATAAGCTGTTGGAAGCAGGTTCGATAAAACTGGGAACTGGTCTCTTTTTATGGAGATCAGCCAGGTCAAAGCGGCACCTTACCTTTGGGATTGGCCAAGGAGGTACTTCATGAAAACTATAGGGAAGTACCTGAGCGAATTCGAAATCAAGAGTCTCTAAAAGCTCCTGCGTTTGAAGGGCCAAAGGTCTTATGAACAACGACATCAACTTCTACTTCCCGCAAACCATAAATTCAGTGAAATATTCATGAAACACGAACATGTTCATAACTTACACGCGCCCCTCAAGCATTGCTAAATATTGTTCGACAAAAATTTTGGATTGTGTCAGGAAAATCCTTAGCTAAACGCGTAGTTAGTGAGTGTTTTTTTTTAGCAAAATAGCATCAGTAACATCACACTAAATAAAATAGTAAATCAAGTAAATATTGTAAAAAAAAATTGATAATTCAAAAGTCCAACCCTGAAAAGCAGTGGTGTTTTTATGTTATTTGTTTCGTGTGACGGACTTTTGTTGAACATGAAACAAAAACGATGATCATGATTGAAGGGATTCTGATTTCGGGAGCCTAACGATTCGTATCGTATTGAAATTTGTTGAGAATATTTTTTTTTAATTGTTAACGATTATTTGATTGAGTGAACTGTTGTTTTTATTCTTTTTTTTATCGCGTAAAGATATTAAAACGATACTGGAAAACGCAAATTGAGCGAGGAATGGTGGTATTTTTTGCGTGTGAGCGTGTTTATGTGAGGTATTTTTGTTTAAATCGTTATTGCGAAGTAAATTTCTATTTTTCTTCCATATTGTTTATTTTAATTTTTTTTTCTCGATTCACGTAAACACGTTCTAGTACCGTAGTTAAGTAATTGTTTTTCAATGTTAATTTTTCAATGTTAATTTTTCGATGTTAATAACTTTTTAAAATTCGAGTATTTTACTCATTTTTGTTATTGTTACATATTTAATTTTTTGTTGTTGTCGTGAATAAATAATTTTTGTTTGTTTCGTAATTGTGTTGTATTTTTTTTTTTTTAATTCGTAACGATCATCCTTAATAAGACGAGTGTCCACCAGAAAGTCCACCCCGAGGTTTTGTCCAACGGGAAGAATTAAAGATAGTTTATAAACGATGTGCAAGTTTGTAGTATATCGCCCAGTGCTTATTATGGTCCGTGGGACATATTCCCAAATCGTGGCGATGGAAATCTGGAAGTATGTTAGAAAAAGGTTACGGTGGATCCGAAGTTTACCCTTGGTTAATGCATTCCTTCGGTAAATTGTGTATTTAAAAAAAAATAAAAAAAATTATATATATTTAGTTTAAAAAAAAAATTGGTGTTTAGTTTTAAAAAAAAACTAAACACTTTATAGAAAATAATTGAATAATCAATTATTTTCATAAATATGAAATTAAGTTAATTTAGTAATTTTAATTAAAAGAGGTATTATGATGTATTTAAAAAAAAAAAAATAATGAAAACTAAATATACGGTACTTTAGAAAAAAAATCCAAAGCAGAGTATTGTATGTGGAATTATGAAAATTGGAAAACGATCGGTGCTAACGCGATACACGTAAATATAAAAAAAATAACACGTTGAACCGAAAGTCTTTCAATAAAAGCTGGGCCCATTAAAAAAGATAATATTGAGGTAGTAAGATCTTTACTATCCAGTAAGTGTCTAAGTTATCGACTAGTGATTCGAATCAGAAATACTGAAAATAAAAAAAAGTACAAAAAAAAGAACAAAACAAAATATATGTAAAAATAAAATATATTTGAAATAAATAATTTTTCATTTAATATGTTGATAGTATAACTATCCTTAAAATACTAAGTTTGGTTGTACAAGTTATAAAAAAAATTACATGAATATGTACTAGATTGAACTGTAGTAAAAAGAAATATCGTATATAAAAAAAAAACGACACTACAGTAAAAAAAAATGTTCAAATATGTCTGATTTGCAAAAATATAAATATACACTACAAATTTAATTCAGATACATAGTTGTATATAAAGGGGACTTTACGCTTCTGTAAAGAAAAACTACAAGGCCAAAAATACCAAGGGTATACAAAACAATATAGTTATAAATTAAAAAAGTCATTGCATATTCACATAAAATACATAAATTGTACAGCCAAAATGTGTATAGAATGTGTATTGAAATGTGACAAGTTTGAAAAACCACAAGTTTCGGAATGGTGAATTAAATAAATTATACAAAAAAAATATACTTAGATACAATCAGATAGAAACCATTAATTCGCCTATTCGATACTTCAGCACAATCCATAATAAATATTCAATTTGTAAATTGAAGAAATAAAAATTCAAAATACCATCTGATTAATTCATGTGAGACAACTACTTTTAGTAACTGTCTGAGCCAACTAATTTTAGTAACTGTCTTGAGACAAGTACTTTTTGTAACTGGTTTGAAATATGTGCGGAAATATCGAAGTAAGCTTGGATATACGCAAGTCATATCCGATCTAAGTAAATGTTTGTTGAAATTATGTAAATTCTCAACTCGCATAAACCAATAATTATATAAATTATTATTTTTTGAATAATAAAAATATGAAAACAAAATAATAATAAATTTTAAACAGTGGAGTACTAAAAAAAATTATTCTCCAAAATATTATAACAAAACAAGGGCTCTTGTGGTTGGCTCCGGACCTAAGCTCCTTGGACAATTCAATATTTTATTCATCCTATTTCATTCGTGAGTATATCGCCGAATTGTTTGAGCAAGGTCTCCAAGCGGGAGAGTTTTGTTTTCCCTCAAGTTGGTGACGTAATCACATTACAGACTGAATTTACTGTCCCCGGGAAGATAGCGTTGGAGTAATTAGGGTCAAAGCTGATGGTTACCGTTGATTTTTCGAAGTTAATGGTAGCCTTCAGATATGTTAGGAGGTTGACCCCCATGATTATATTGTATGTTAGGTTGGGAACGACATAAATTGTAAGAGGCCAGGTGTAACGGTTAATCCTGATGGAATACCATAGGGTTTGATTAATATTAGTAATTGTTCCATCAGCCAACATGGTCTCAAATGTCGACGTAGATTACTTTCCCAACCCAAGCTTCACTATGGCAGTTGCCAACTTCTTCGAAACGAAGCTATGGCTGGCGCCCGAGTCCAGTAAGCAGTCGTAAGTGCAGGGGCCTATAGTTACTGGAATCGTTGGTAAATTGATACCGTACGTCCGGCCGGGGAGTAATTTTCGGCGTCCGGTGAGTCCACAATGAATGGGACGAGATGGTGTTGGTCGAACAGTGGTAAGGTAGGGGTCCTCTAATAGTTTTTTTGGAGTAGTGGCTTTTTTGGGGGCAGATTGCTCCATTTGGGCATATAACTTCGGCATGTCATTGATTTGACGCACTTCCTGTGTGACAAGGTCGAGAGCGTCGAATGTATCCGGTACTGATTTGAATTTACTCATGTCAAAAGTCGCACGGTTCATGCGAGCCCACAGACTGGTGATAATTTCACGCTCGCCTAAGGACGCATTGATTATCTTGGCCTTTAATTTTATATCGTCAATAAACGATGTGAAGGGCTCGTCTGAGAGCTACCATCACTAGATGTGCTCTGAAATGAGCAACTCAACCAACAGTTTCATTCGTGCAAACAAAAAAGATAATTATGAGAATCCTTTATTTTATTTTTTAATTTAAATAATTTTTTTTCCACTTCCTAGGGGCCTAGGATAAGATCCAGAACCACGCTCTGCTACCACAAGTAGTATATCACCCAGTGCGTATTATGGTCCATGGGACATATACCCATATCACGCCGATGGAAATCTGGAAGCGTATGAGAAAAAGGTTACGGTGGATCCGAATTTTACCCTTGGTTAATGCATTCCTTCGGTAAATATTATAACAAAACAAGGGCTCTTGTGGTTGGCTCCGGGCCTATGCTCCTTGGACAATTCAATATTTTATTCATCTCTCAGTGTAATAACATAGTAGTGACATCTATTGGTCGTTAGGAGAGTACTAAAACATCTGACTGTCAAATTGTGTTAATTAAAAAACATTTATCGATTTCTCGATCTGTATAGAACCACGCTGATAATTTATTAAAAAGGTTTTGCATTATATTTGTTATGATGAAGGAAGCCTCGACGGAATTAGATATAATGGATTTTAATTACAAAATGTAAGTAATTCTTTTTTATCATCTATTTGAATAAATAATTTTAAAAAAATTAGAAAAAACAAAAAGTTGCAACATTACAAAACATATTTGAACAAGTTTATCGAATGTAATCGCAAATATATAAAAGAAAAATGAAGTGAACAAACAAACAAAAAATTACTCTGATTAATTATTTTAAATTTATCCGCATAAAAATTAACGTAATGCAGATCTGTGGTGTTGAAAATATATTGAAGACTTTCACGACTTGACTTCCCACGTGTTGTGTGTGTTTTTGACAAGTCGTGAAAATCTTGTAATGTGTCTTTCGCAACCATGCATCCGGACAATTTGACGCCGTAATTAATGGCAGTCTATTGCGGATATGGATTAACCTAATCCTTGGTTGTGAAATATTTCCTTATATTCAACACCACTGATTTGTTTTCTTTGTTGCATGTATGTATTTTTAGATCTGTTATATATTTTAAAAAAAATGTTTCTTTTTTCAGCCGTTCGCAAATTGAAAATGATATTAGCCAGCCCACGATTGAGAAAACGGAGATTAGTTTTACGTATGCTGCTTCAATCGGGGACACTTCAAGATACCGTTGAGGTTTATGGAAAGAAAAAACAACGTTTACTCTATATCGTCACCGAGGACGCGAGCACCAGGTATAATGAATGAATTTTCAAGGATTAAAAAAATTATATATATAGAATATAATTCTAAACAAATTTTACCTTGTTTCTCTCTTTTCAACTACTGATTGAGGTTCCAACAAACATAGTGCCCAAATGCTGAATCGGTCCAGTTTCTTGTCGTGGCGTGTAAATTTATTATATTGGCGAATAACCAATCGTTATTCGAAGAAAATTTCCAATCTTTGTTATTTTTTTTTATTCAAAAATTGAATGGTGATAGATTCAATTTTTTTAACAATTATAATACTTTATTATCAACAAAGAACCGTTGATTTTCAACTATTGTAATAAACTTTAAGTTTGAAATAATAAATTTTAATTCGCGTAGTGAGTCTTATTTTTCAATTTAGTTAATCTATTTCTGATCTCAATCGATCGATAGATTGTACTATAATGCCTCAAAATTTGTTTTTCTTCCTCTCACCGCGTTCACCGACAAACAACTTACATCACCTCGATTTTAGCGGGAATCGATCTCATTGGAGAGGGCATTGTGTTTTTGCGTTTTTTTTTTTTTTTCCTAAATTTTTATGCAAGTAGTAGGCGCACAGGATCCAGGAAATATCTTGCACACACTTGTATTTTTTTGTCTATTGTATTTTGTTATTCTAAACAAAGTGTTGTCCTTTTTTTTTTTAAGGTGGTTCCTGTGTGGTTTATGTATATATTTTTTATCTTTTATATTATTCCTTTTTTTTTCTTTTTGAATTTTACTTTGAACAGTTTTATTTAAAAAAACAATTTTTGAAGATTATATTTTTTTAAATTTGTAAAAATTTTTGACTGATAACTGGTTTTTTTTGCAACAGGGAGGTGGGAAATGCATTGACGCACAGATTGTGGAACCCTTGAACCCAGCCAGACTACCCACTAAAACCCACCTCCTTTTGGGAACTAGCTCATTAGCCCCCTCAGGTTAAAAAAAACAATAACAAAACTTAAAAAAATATCACAACTCTATCTAGTTAAACGCATTGACTAGGTAGGAATAAAATAACAAAATATAAACTAAATTTAAAAAAAATTAAATATAAACAACAAAAAATAACAACGTCGCAGTGAAGGTGTAAAAGGCCTTCACTGCAACAAATTAAATTACTTTAAAACTAGATAACAATAAAAAAAAATTAAAAACTTAAAAACTATAGAACAAAAAAATGTTTTAAAAGCCAAAAATATAACAACGTGTAATAGTGTGGGTGTAAAGAGCCCACACTATTCCAATTAAAACAATAAAACTTAAAACTATGTGTAATAAAATGTGATATTGTGGGTGTAAAGGGCCCAAAATATCGCAGCTATTATCAATAAATAATATTAAAACTCAAAACATTTACAAAAGAAAAGAAAATTGTACGAGGTTCTACTTAAAACACAAAAAAAGACTACTTTTAAAATCAGAAGTGTTACCCCTAGAGTCTCTAAGTTACCCCTAGAGTCTCACAAGGTGCGTACTGGGACATGCTAGTGCGGCGTTATTCATCGCTGGTTCTGTTCAGGATGGATTATGGCTGTGTAGTATTCTCCTTCAACCGGACGTCATCGCTCAATACACGCACAGAGAGTCATTGTATTCGCTAATCAGTTGTTGGAAGAAGGTCCGATAGAACTGGGAAAAAGTCTCTTCTTTACGGAAACCAGCCAGGTCAAAGCGGCACCTTTCCTCAGGGGTCATACAAGGAGGTACTTCATGAAAAGTATAGGGAAGTACCTGAGCGAATTCGAAATTAAGACTCACTAAAAGCTCCTGCGTTTGAACGGCTAAAGGTCAGGTGACCATGTCACGTCTCTCATAGAGTCTCCTCAGAAATCTTGATTTTCTGAAGAGAGCCGGGAAGTTGACATGATTGGGCTTAGCTCATATCCCCGCGACATAATTGAGGAGCAGGCGCTCATGCATGAACCGCATGGGGGCAATCCGGACTCGACACATAGACTCATAGAGGGACTCGTTCGAAAGGCTCCTGTTGCAAGTCTAATGCCTGCATGGTAAATAGGATCTAGGGTTTTGAGCGATGACGTCCGGTTGAAGGAGAATACTACACAGCCATAATCCATCCTGAACAGAACCAGCGATGAATAACGCCGCACTAGCATGTCCCAGTACGCACCTTGTACCAGCCAATCTCTTAAGCACATTCATTGCCTTGCGACAACCCGCTGTCAGGGATTTGAGATGTGGACGCCACGTTAATTTCTTGTCAAAGACAAGTCCCTGAATCCTTATAGAGTCGGCACATCCAAGGCGTGATCCATTTAAGTAAAGGCTCGAAATTGCCTTTGCCTTCCTTCACACTTCCGAAGATGGCGTGAAGGTATTGATGGCCGAAGCATATTGCTCCCAAGATAGCTTTTTCAGATCTCGTATAGTCCTGATTGCTAGAGATCTTCTTCTTTTAAAGAATATCAAATTTTCCTGCGTGGGGCGTCTTTTAAGTTTGTTGAACGCCCTCTTTTTCTCTGCAACCACTACTCTCACAACATCCTTCCACCACGGAACTTTTCTCTTAGATGGAATGCCGCAAGACTTACTTGTAGCATGTGCAGCTACTTCAATGACTTTGGAGGACATTTTGTATACATCGTTTTTTACGCCCCCCCCCCCCTAATGTGTGGACTTGAAAACTTTCCATGAAAGTGTCCCAGTTGGCACGGCGAAGACGCCATCTCGGCAAAGTAGGATGTGAACACATCGGTGAGTTAAGAGAAATTTTGATGGGTAGATGGTCACTCCCACAAGGATAAGGAAGCACCATCCATTCCAATCGATAAGCCAGAACCGGTAAGCATAATGTCAGATCAATTGCTGATATATCACCAGTTCTGGCAGTTAAACGTGTTTTCTAACCGGGATTTAAAAGAAACCTGTTTAACTAATCCACAAAATTTCTGATGAGTCTCCCACGTTCGTCTCCTTGCACACAACCCTACAATGGGCTGTGAGCGTTAATATCACCTTGCGTCAGAAATGGTTGTGGAAGTTGCAAGATTAAACTTGCAAGATCTTCTGAATTTCAATCGATCTTTGACAGATAGATTGTGAATATTGTGAGTTCGAGCAATCCGTATATTCTTACAGCTAAAGCTTGTAGAGGGATGTCAAGGCTTACGACCTGGTATGATAGGCCTTGTATAACTCTTCAAGGTATATGTTTCCGTCGGTCTTAGATGTGACATATAGGTGTGTGTTCTGCCAGAAGCATGTTTAGCTCACAGTAGCGTTGTTTAATACCATTGCAATTTCACTCTAATATATTTGCCATTTCTATTGGCTTGGGTGGGTTCCCCAGGAAGTTGTGTGATCACTTCCTGGGTTTCCCCTTCGGCCAGCCTCTTCTATCTCTCCTGGTCGTCTCCTTGTCGGAGAAAGAGGCTGAATTCGAATCTATCTCCGACGTCACTTTGTTAGAGACGACGACCCTTTTTTCACGATCCGGGAGGCTACTCGCTCCCAGCCGGAGGCCTAGACCTCTCTGACTTCAGTTAGCTCAGCTCTGCCTGCAGAGCCGGCTCACCCCATGAAGTAGATGGAGGTGGAATCTTTTGACGATCCACCTCCATCGATTTTTCTTCTGAGGATGGTTCACTGGTTGCCACCACCGAAGCTTTCACGTCAGACTTTAGGGTTTGTCTCTTGCGTTTCATCGTTGTTTTGGGACGAACCTGAATAGACCCCTGCGGAGAAGTTTTAATGACTTTTTCTGGCTTAGCTGAAGCCTGGCTTTCATTTTTTTTTAAAACTCGCTAATGATTTTCTTCATCAGCAGAGCAAGATATTTTGCGAGCATTGTAGCGTCAGCAGAAGGGGCCGGGGCTAGCTGTAACGCGGGCGTAGGAGAGGGCAGGCTGGAAGCGAGGGCCGTAGCCCATCACCGTCCTGTGCACCTAAGGAAAGAGGTAGATAGAGGTAGATAGTAAAGGCTGCCCTGGACGGGATACACTTCGGCCATAAGGTCCATTGTGATGCCTTAGGATATGAGGATGTGAGTGGAGTGGAAAGAATTTGTGAGTAGACTAGGAATTGGTCGTATATTTGACTGCAGCCGACTATGATAGGATTTATGCCGATATTAATCTGGAGTTCGTGAAGGAAACTGCAGAAAACCTTCTCCAGCATAGCCGGTTACTTGTTTCTTGTCCATACGCCAACAGTTTAGTCATGTAACCGCCTTTTTTTTTATAATTGACAAACTGCCGATGTCGGGATTCGAACCCATAACCTCCCAGTTTCCAACTTCTGCATACTGCACAGACATAACGCCTTAGACCGCTCGGCTACATGGACTGGTCACCTCTGGATATGTGAGCGTATCCAGAGTTATCACTTTCTGGATAGCCATTTTCTTTTTGTTTTTGGGGCAGTTCCTAGGATTTGCCGAGTGACTACCCCCACAGTTCACCCATGTTATAGGCTCATTTCACGGTCTTCCTTCGTACCATGGTCCCCCGCAAACACAAATTTGAGGCTTTTCACATCTGCCTGCCGTGTATCTGTATCTTTGACACTGATAGCATCGCTTCGGTGTTGGAGTGTACGGACGAATGTTGGCATGTACGAATGCAATTTTGCTCCAAGGTAAGTTGGAGGAGAGGTGATTCTTTCAACTCACTATCCTGCCTCCACTTAATCCTTCGGGCCTCAAATACTCCCTGGTAAGGCAGATTTTCGACTTTATCTTCGATGGAGCAAATAATGAGGTCTCTTCAAAAGTTCACCGCCTGGGAAGTGTTTAAAGTTCCATGGGGTGACACCTCCACCTCATGATCTCCTAACATCTTCAGACATAAATGGCTTTTCATTTGTAGATTTGTCGCACACTTTTTTCGCTATTCAAAAAGGGGCTCACCGAAAGTCGCTTGAATCACCCTTTTTCTCAATCAGAAAATACTTTAACACCACTTGCTTTTGGGAACCTAGAAGCGATGCCCGCGGAATACTTTTATGTTTAGAGAGGTTTGGTCTCCCCGACGTTTCGGTGGCAACCGCGACGCCACCCGCGCCTCTTTTTACGATAGGTAGCATTTGCGTTTGTTTTTGGGTTATTCATAGTATCCATATACATATAAAAAAACCAGACATCGTGTGCAAAGGGGCGGGCCGAATTAGCCGGAAACGAGTTTACCCACGGACTTTAATAGCCTTACCCCAATACTCTAGGGCCCAACTATACCATTCCCGGAATACGCGGACGGACTGGAACTCGCCCGAAGCAATGCAGATTCCAATCTCTGAATCTATTGCACACTATCCTACCAAGGATGAACGTGGCTGCACACCCTGCCTCGACAAAGCAAGCTCACATCAGATCTCGGAGAAAAAGAGCGGCACCCTCAGCTCCCCTCAACCACTCAGAAAGGATGCACGGGACCGCCAGTAAAAAATCTTCAGCGAAGGCTTTGTCGGCCAGATGACGTGGCCGACGAGCAATGTTGAGATAGACAGTGCACGAACACCGCACACTAAAACCAACGAAGATGATGACGAAAGCGCGTGACATCCGCACACTGATATCAACGTTGAGAAGTTTGGGACCGTTTGCTTCCCCTCCTGCTGGCTTGCAGGCTAGGTACTAGGCCATCCCACCACGACAAGGTGGAACCATGAGAAGGTGGTAACTGTTGACTTTTATTTTAATTTTTTGATTGCGTAAAGGAATTTAAACGATACTGGTTGAATGTGAATTCGAAATTGATCGACCGGAAAACGTAAATCGAGAAGGTAATTTACTGTAATTTACTGTAGTTTTTTTTTTATTGTTAAAGTTGAGTATGTTATTTTTGTTGTTCAGGATATAAAGTTGTGTTGATATCAAATTTTTTTTTTTTTTCGTAAATTAAATTTTTATAATAATTTTTTTCTCTTAGTAAATGACACTGTTTTTTTTTTTATAATTAATTTCTAGTTTCAAAGTCCTAACTATCAGACGAGTGTCTACCTTCTGACCAGCCACCCATATTAAGGGTTGACTAGCTGCTATCGTATTCGTTAGTGTTACTTACCTGGCGCCCAACATCGGCCCGGTCGGCAATTGGCTGCAGTGAACGATGTCGCGGAACGTGGTGTTGCATTAATCGAACATTACAACAAGTGTTTCATAAAAAATTAGGAGCAATTGCAGTATTTATTACTCGTAATAAGGGAATATAGAGAGAAATTCCCCAACTGTAATAAAAATACTATTATGTAATGATTGAAAATAAAGATTTTGTATATTTGGCAAACATTTCGATTTCAAATTAGTATTATTCACGAATTAAAATTTATCAGAGTTAGAATTCTTGTTCTAATAATAAATTAATAATATGAATTGATGTTTTTCGTTCAAATAAACGTATGTCAGATCGACAATTAATTAAATAGTGATCGAATTTGATTTTCAGTTTAAAAATTGAAATAAATGCATAACATATCCTTATAAAAAATTAAAAAAGTCTAATAACATTTTTTTATAAAACTGATAGTTTCGTCGGAAAATTACAAAAATGTTAGAAATTATCATGAATTGAACTTCAACCCCAAATAACTTTTGAAGGAATCGGTTTATCAAAAACTGCAAAAGACTTTCTTTGTAGAGCGTTCAATTTCCTACAAGAATATGCTACGGTCTTACAAATGTAATAATTCGTTGATGAGTTACAAAATTCCAAAGTGTAACAGAAAGGTTTCTCTATGTTAATCAAATGGAAAATTGAAATTTGTGATGCGGCTCCTCTTAATATTAACATTAACAGCTGTAACTTTCACAGTATCTCTTTTGCGTCATTTACAACAATATTTTCGATATACACAAGCAAAAAAAGTCGACTTTTTGAAACAGTTATATATATATATATATATATATTATACAATTCTAGTCGTGTGTCCGGTGTTAAAAAATATTTATTTTTTCTTCAAAATTCACAGTTTTAATACAACATGGTCGTAAGTATATGAATTTGAGATTGCATTTAATAATAGAATTGACTAATAGTTGTTGTTAGATCAGAGCATAGTTTTTAATTGATTTTACTATGATTTGTAATTTTGCTTGTCCTATATTTATAAAATTAGTAATGTTTTGAAATCTTTGTATTGTTTGATTATTTAATTTATGTTGAGGGTCTGCATTTGTTTTAATGAGAAGTTCGTTGTCTTGAAGATTTTTATTCGGTTCGTTAATTGGGATAGCGTCATCGTTATCCATATTGCCTGTTATTTTATTAATTAATGAGCCTAATCCGTCTATTAGTCCTCTTTAAATTCTAGTATTTACTGTTAGTCCTAATATTTTTTCTCTTTTATTTCTATTTGGGTATTCAAGTTTGTAGGGTTATAAAAAAATGTATGGTTGACTTCTATTTGTTTAATCGAATTTGACTTCTATTAGTATCGTCTATGTTTTCTAGAGTATCTTGAAGGTTAGTAAAGTAAATTAAGTGAATAAGATGAGTTATCATGTTAATATGTCCGAGGTTCAATACTAGTAGTCCTTTAGTATGTGCAATGTCTCTATAATCAATGTGCTGGCTAGCGGTCAACATGCATCTGAAAAAAAGGATAGTTATTTTCTAACCTTTATTTTTCGTTTGTGGTATTTTAACCTTTATTAGATAGGAAGGTTAATTTTTTTTGATCTATTGCGTTTTCTTTGATGAAAGTAGGTTGGGTTTTACTACTTCTTTGGTTTGTCTTTATATAAGTGGGTCCGTTAACTGTAGGTGGTTCAGCTTTGGTTTCGTTAGATTGAGTGATTGTGTTTAAAGTTTTTTTCCGATTTTTCAAGATTATATCTTTAATTAGGTTAATTTCTTTATTTTGGTTTTTGTTAAATTCTGTTAAGAAATTATTAGTATTTTTATTAACAATTGTTTCGCGTCTACCGTTCATAAGTTCGAAGGGTGTTAATTTAGTAGTAGAATGGATGGCGTTATTATAAGCTATAACTACGAGGTCTAATAATTGGGGGGGGGGGGGGGGGTTCAAATACGTATTTATGATTTTTAGTATCATAATAGTTTTTGAAAGTGTGGAATGTAATCGTTCTACTGGGGAATTTCCTGTAGAAAATCTAGCTGCGGTTACATGTTTGTGTATTCCGTAGAGTTGTAAGAACTGTCTACATTGTATATTATCAAATTCTAAACCAGGACCGTGTATTATTTTCTTGGATGTTCCTCTTTCGCCTATAAAATTTCTTAAGGCTTTTAACACTTCGTTACCATTTTTGTACGGTAATATGTACGTTTTACAATTCTATAAATAATTATCTATTATGGTCAGTGTGATTGTTTTAGCAATGAAAAGTGTGCCAATGTACATAATGTCTAGAGGTTGGTTAGCTTGCTCAGTGATCTCTTGTTTTAAATGAAGGAGATGCCGTTTATATTTTCCCTTTGCGCTAGTGTCGCAGGTATTAATGAATGTATTTATTTTTGATTTCATGTTGACGAAATAATAACGTCTTTAAGTGATTTAACGTTCGTCAGTATTTTCAATGTCTTCTAATTTGGTTTTACAACGTATCAATTGATATTTTGAAACATATTTTTTATGTATTTTAGATAATAGTAAGAATGTATGGTCGTCAGTGTGTAGTGCGTTAAGTTTGTTGGGTGAAAAATATTCTTTAAAATGTTTGGTTATGTTTGGTTCATTTAAAGTAACTAATTCTATCTTGGTGCACTTTCTTGTCTTGGATAGGTGTTCTTGTGCTATTTTATTTCTTATTGTAACATTTATTGTATATTGGTTATTGAATTCGTCGAAATATGATTCCAAAAAACAAATTTTTAACAACTAACGAATTACGTCATATCCGTCGAGAATCAAAACACTTGCTATGGTTATCAAATGAATTTTGATTAATAGACAATTTTTATGTAACAAGATATATCATTACAATAGACACAAATTTACCGAATCAGCAAAATTCAGTTCATGTTAATTTCAACAAAACTAACTGCAGAAATAACTACTTCTGATATGTTTTTATAAAAAAAAATTTTTATAAAAATTTTATAAAAATTTACTTTACCAAGCGTTCAAATTATATCAAATTATAAATGATATAAATATTTAAATTCAGTTAAATATATGCGGTAAATAAAAATTCAAAATCAAAAATCAACTCAAAATCAATGAATTTAAAAACAATGATACTTCAACGGTTGTGAACAATTCATTTATACTATTTTTTTCGCCCACGTTACCGGAAACTGTATCCCCCTTGATAAGAGGCCTCCGTTCTGTGATAACAGTTCTAGCTAATTTGAAAAAAAACTAACTGGTTATGACATGTTCAAGGTTACCACGATGATACACACAGGAAAAAACCCACGCTCATCAGATAACGAACACATGATTTCCTGTGATAACAGCAAACAAAAACTAACTGGTTATGACATGTTCAAGGTTATGACTTACGTCACAACCTCCTCTGATAAAACACACAGGAAAAAACCCACGCTCATCAGATAACGAACACATGATTTCCTGTGATAACAGCAAACAAAAACTAACAGGTTCTTACATGTCCAAGGTTACGACTCTGATAAAATACATACACGCAGGAAACGTCCACACACAACTACATATTTTTAATAAGTATATTTCAACAAAACTTATAGACAACGGAAACGAACATCCTGTCAACACCGGAAACTTATTTCCTGTCTCATGATAACAGCAAACAAAAACTAACAGGTTCTTACATGCCCAAGGTTACGACTCTGATCAAATACACACACGCAGGAAATGCCCACACATATTTTTAATTAGTTTATTTCAACAAAACTTACAGACAACGGAAACGAACATCCTGTCAACACCGGAAACTCATTTCCTGTCTCAACACCGGATACTCACTTCCTGTCCACTGAGATAATATCATACGCCACCTTAGCAAAGTTCAGAACCACTCTGACGTCATCTCAACATGCGATCGCAGCGCCACCTGACACTCTGGTGGACAAATTATGAACAAGTGCCAGGAGTGACCTGACTATACTACTCCAAGGTTACCACTTACGTCACAACTCACTTCTCGAAATGGACTGATGTAAATTTATGGTTTAGATCATTGGAATGCTTAACTATCCCAGAAATGCAACAAACTGATAGACGAAAATTATGACGATGATGATATTGATGAAGATTACCATACAAATACATGAACTTCAAGAAAATTTTTTTTGTATATTTTAAAAAATATTTACATATGATAATATATAGTTTATTTTTGTATAATTATGCTCTTTTTAAACATTGATTTTTCTTAAAAATAATTAGTTACACGTGATAATAAATAGTATATTTTTTTTGTTTTTTTTTATCTTTTCATTTCCTAGTAAAAATAGTATTCTTTTTTAATTGGTATCTTTTTATATCCTAATTTTTTTTAAATCGTTATTTTATTATAGATTAATATACCACACTATTTAGTAAGAAAACTTTTTGCAATGCGGGTAGCCCGTTATTTTCTTGGGACATTATGCAATAATATGGTGGGATAATTTAGACCTACCGACTAAGATATAGACCTTGAACATTTTTGTGCTTGTTCCACGGTTATCATTAATTATAAATGGCAACTAAGGTCCAAAGTACTCGCGTCGCTGCAAATCTTGTTAAGTCTTATAAATTCATTGTAATCGTATTGCACAACTCATATGCCCATTATTTTCTTGGAACATGATGCACTTAGATATTAACCTTGAACATGTGTGCAATTGTTTGGTGGTTTACTTTAACCTGCGTTGCAATTGGCTGTGGAGGTATAAAGTTCACCTGTCGTAGGTAACCTTGATAAAACGCGCTTGCGCGTATATGACTAGTATGCAACGGTTTCTGGGAAAAGGTGTTAAGTATAAAATCCAACAAAATATGAGACAGAAAATATATATTTAGCACTAGTTTCATAAATTAACATTACACTTACTTATCAACTTTTTTTTTTTTGACATAATTTTTGTATTATGAATTAAACATAGGTATTATACATTAGAAAAACGGCTTGATTGAGAGTATATAGTATGTTTAAAGCAACGTCTGTGTTTTTTTTATAACATTATAGATATTTACAAAAAAATATGGGTCTGATATTAAATTTAAATGCAAGTCAATATTATAATATTACATTATTATTACGATGTCCGCTTCACAATTAATGGAGTTTTTGGTTCTTGTTTGATCTATTATTGAATAGTTTCGATTGTATCAATAAACCCAGTTTTAAGGAGTTATTGACATATTTCTGTTGCTTCCAAACCTATATTTGAGGCAACCAATTCTCTACATCGATTCGCTAACTTGCTAGGACTATACCAATAGATAAAGTTTCGTTCCTTTTTTCGATTAGTCGAGGTTACATGTAGGTTGAAATTCATTTTCATGATAACTATGTTCTTGGTTTGTAGGTAGGTATCCATCTAGACTGATATTCTGTTGTTATGTTCGTTAGTTTTATATGCGTAATCCTTTCGATTTATTTCAAAGGAATGCTGGTTCCATATCTTTTTTGGTTGGTAATCATTTACTTCTGGTGCTGAGGGTTGTAACTACGTGAGAAAATTCTTCGGCAATATGAACATTCAAACATTTTAATGTGCTTATAAATTGAAACTATTAATGCAAGTGAGTAAAAAATAGCAATAAGTCTTGGATTGGTCAGTGTTACTTCACGAATTGTGAATATTTCTGGTGTCCAAAATGGATGAAATCCACGATCAAACACTGTTGTAAATTTACTTTTTCTCACATGATCACCAATATCAAATTTTTGTTTTAGTCCCACCTTCTTAATGTGAGTGTATGAAGTATTTAAAATCAGTATTTCGTTTCGTTTGTTTACTTGCACCGGTTTCATTTTAATTGAGCGATGATATGAATTATTGTAGCGCTTAATTAAGTCAGATAATACTTTTATCCATTTATGATTACCATAACGAATGAAATGTTTAAACAAAATCGATTTCAGTGTGCGTATAAATCTTTCCACAATACAGGCCTTTTCGTTCGAATGCACAGAGTAATGGTCTATGCTGAATAATGGTCTTTCATTAACCTTTTAAATTTTTCATTATACAATTGGGTAGTTGAATGATACCAAATATTTCATATTTATTTTCAGAATATGAAAATATTGTTAATACTGTAATAATATTTAAAAACTAAATTGAAAGCCGACAAATAACAAGGAATCTATAAGCTTTTAAAGATTATTATCTGTCTCTTTCTTGCAAAACGGAGTTTTACGTGTATTTTAAATGGTGATAGTACATTATGACGTCACAATGTCTATTAAGAGGGCTATCACCCTCTTTGTCTAATCGGGAATTTCAATCATTCATATCTCGCTTATTTTTAAAGTTATTTAGAAAGTAATTTTACCTTGATATTTGTAAAGTAAACATGCTTCAATTGAAGTGAAAAAAAATTTTCATTAAACATCCTAATTCAGTACCATTATCTGTTTGTAGGTTATTCAGTGTATGATCTTTTATAATCTGCTCCATAGCAGTAACAACATCCACAGCGTTTTTAGACTTTAGTGGAATAGCCCAACTGTACTTGGAGAAACAATCGATTACAGCCAATACATATTTAAAGTTGGTATTTTGTGTAGTGTACGGTATCATCTCTAAGTCAGCCTGATACAAATCATTTATTCCTTTTATGAGAACCCGCCTTCTTTTGAAACTGCGGCGAGCTAATTTATGTAACTTATTCACAACAATTTGTTTTTTATTCATTTAGTAATTTATATTTTAAACTGATAGTAACATATAAAAACAGAGATTCTTCTAGTGTATACGCTTTATCTTTAGGTAGGCCAAACTGTAAACGATCCTGGGGATTTCTATTCACAGTGACACCATTAATAAGGAACACACAGTATGATTGTGTAATGTCTTAATGATGTTTTTTCGCTGATATCGGAAATTCGAATAAAAAAAATGTTTTATTTGCATCTATTATATACCAAGAGAGGTTAGTGGCTGCATCTTCATAAAATTGTGTAGGCTGCGCATTCCATTTTGATATATGAAAATATCAATTAAATTTTTTCAGAATATTGTTAAAGCATCAATTTTTTCATGTACAAGCGTAGATAGTGTATACAAATCGACAGCATGCGTTGAATATTCCGGACTTGCTACATTAGATATCCTTTTATTTTTTCCATCAAAATATGACTCAGATGCATTTGCTGATAAGCACTTTGTTTCAAGAGTTTGCAAGTTCACAGCATCATGTATGTCTATAGGATTTTGTACATTTATAATTCGCTTGGATTTTATATCCAAGTTATCATCTGATGATACATGAGTAGTTTTTAAATGATAACTTTTGAGGAGAGAACGACCGAATTTATCTATACTGTCCATGATGAATATTGAATGATGTATATATCAATTTCATATTACTATATATAATCAGCTTAGGTTCAATATCACTTTAAAAGAGGTCTCTAATAAAGAGGTTTTAAAAAAACCTCTTTATATAAGCGATCTCTTTTAAAGAGGTTTTTTTTTATAGAAAAACCGCTTATAAAGTTGAGGCGTGGTTTTTTCTTAATTTGAGGGGATATCCCCAAAGTGTGTAATTTGGGCCCATAAAATAGTTTAACCTCGATGGAAGCGATTGGAGATATACTCGCTCAGTTTTGGTATTTATACCGTAGTCCACCTATAAGACGCTTAATGTACTGCTACCCGTCCATATATAATATTATATCAATGATATCCATTAATTTATAGACAAACAATTTAATGTCAAAAAAATAGCCTATCGTATCGAAATGAAATAAAAATCATTGAATATATTCTTCTTGTGATAATTTTTCTGTGATGAATCTGTTAATTGTGATGGACAGGACTGAAAATTATGGATAAACGGGAAAGTTGAAGTTAATGAAATAAATACGAAGTATGTGACTGATTTATTATGTGTATTTTATTTTATGGTTCATTGAAACTATAGTAAGAACCTAACCAAAGATTTTCACCAGATATAGTTAGAAAATATTTATTTAGAAGGTAATACATGGTCCAAAAATAAAACATTATTGCGGCCTTTAACATCACGTTACATTTATTCATGGTTGCCACAACATTACTATACAACATAAAATAATTGGCTGTCATATTTAAATACATTACGATTGTACCCCCTTTTCAAATCATTTTACTCATGTTCAAGATTGTCAATAACCGGATAAATCCAACATACAATATAAAAATGATTTGCAAAGAGGAAAAAAGAAACAAAACAGAGAAGGTCCTTGGTATGCTCCAAATTCCAACCGAACATTCTTTTAGTGATACATCGCGAACAATTATACTGTTTCCGGGACAAAACTGGACGCGTACCCCAAAAATGGTTGGTTGTCGAACATAGCAAGTCCTTATAGTGAAAAGAAACTAATAATAAAATAAAAAGGGTATTCTTATGACTATATACATGAAAGGTTTGTGTATCTTGCTAGCCAACGAACCGATGGTTCGATTAATTTCAACACGCTAGTCATTTAAATTTCACTTACATGTTCGTTTCTGCTAAACTTCACCCGAGAATGGACTAATAATCCCCGTGAAGAGGGGGAAAGTAAAGGGGTGTGTCTGCGCACTTCATTTCACCAACATATGAGCAGGTAAATATTAAAATGTTCAGGCACGTATTATGTTTTTTTTTTTTAAATAATTTTAATAAATTAACTTCACATGAACACTTTTTTTTATATTTATATTCTATTTTATTTGTTATTTATCTTCTTATTTATATCCTCAAATGAAGTGAAGATGTAATTTTTGCTTCAAAGCTACCTGTTTATAAAATAACCTATAACCTCTTTTAAAAGAGGTCTTTTTATAAACAGAACTCTATATATGAGAGATTCAGTATATTATATTTTCTTCTCTTAGTTCTGATATGATAGAACGAGATTTATCTCGTTCACATGACTATTATTTCCCGCTGCTTGCGATGCATACAAAAGGCGTTATCTATCAACCAATTCATCAGTTACATTCCAATATACATAATTTGTAGGTTTATTATTAACTGTAAATAACGATAAACCATCACCAGAAACGGATAAGTGTTTCTAAATAATATTTTTATATTTCAAACTTCTAGAACCTTGAATTTATCCGAGTCATAATTCCGCTTATGAGCATTAGTAGATTTTATAATTTCTATATATTTATTCAAATCTTCTTCTGTATAATTTCTGGGTGAATTTTTTACTAAAAGTTCAAATAAACCCACAGTTCCTTTATACCACTCATCGCCAACTTGTGTATCATTATGGTTAATGTGAACAGAAGTATTACCTATACACAATTTATCTTAATTTTTATTATAGGGCAATCCATAATAATGATCAATGAGTTTACTAGCTTTATATGCAAATATATCATAAATGTATTTACCAGCAATTTCACCATACATATCAGTGAAATATTGATGTGCGTGGTGTACAATTTCTTCTGATTTTATCATATCTCTAAATACATCATCGGGAGTACGTGTACCTTCTTCTACGTATTCAGCTGAATAACTCAGTGGAGTGATAGTATTTTTACCAACATGAAATAATTTTTTTTTCTTAATTGGCGTGTGAGGTAATTGTTCTTCTTGGTTCATTCCTTCCTTAATTGATGTGTACGGTAATTGCTCTTCATGCTTCAATTTCAACTCTTGTTTTTCCACCAGTTTATTCAACGGCTCAGTAATGGGCTTAAATGTCTTCTCTAGGGTAAAAGTGGATACTTGATCACCTGGATTGAGTGTGTTATACTTTTTACGTATACTTTTATCTCATAAAAATACACAACTTAAACGACTATAATTGTTATAGACATATCTTAATAAAAGGGCTTCGAATAAATAAATAAAAATTTTTATGTTTGAATATACAGTTTTATCCAGCAGGAGGGGAAGCTAACGAACCCAAACTTGTCAACGTTGGGGTCAGTATGCAGAAGTCGTGCGCTGTCATCATCGTCATCGTTGGTTTCGGTGTGCGGTGTTCGTGCACTGTCTCATCATTATACTTGTCGGCCATGTCATCTGGCCGACATTGTCATCGTTGACGACTCCTAACTGGCGGTCTCGGCATCCCTGCTGGGAGTGGTCGAGGGGAGCTTAGGGTGGGGCCTCAATTTCTCCGAGAACTGATGTGAGCTTGCTCTGCCGAGGCAGGGTGTACGGGACTTAGCCACCAGCCACGTCGGTCCTTGGAAGTATAGTGTGCAATAGATGCAGAGATCGGAAGCTGCATTGCTTCGGGCGAGTTCTAGTCCGTCCGCGTTTTCCGGACTGGTAAAGTGGAGGCCGGGTCCCAGAGTACTGGGGTAAAACTATAAAAGTCCGAGGGTTGTCGCGGTATCTTGGCTCTCTTTATACCTCAAAGGAGCGCTGCCCGAACCTGCAAATGATTCCGATACTCGACAAAAACAGATACAAAATATATTAGTAAAAGATTTGACTAAATATTTTGTAATTGAAACGACACGCACGTTTTTTTAAAGAAAAGAAACAAATTAAATTAAATTAAACACAAAATTTTTACGAAACAAAAAAACCTGATTTTATTGCTTTAAAAAAAAGGATTATCCAATTTCTTTTTTCTCAACAATTATTTTAATTTTTTCACACAATATCAAACTTTGAATTACTTGTACAATTTTCAACTTTAACTTGATCTGGATTGAACAACAATTATATACTTTGAACTAATTAGACAATATTAAACTTTGAACGAATCAGACAATAGTCGATATAAAACTCATTTGAATCGACACTGGTCACCGGTTTATATACCCGCCATGGGTCGTTCTAGAATATGATTGTTTTTTTGAATAAATATTTTTTGTGACAATATATTTTCACATGGAGGCTTCTAGAATATTTTAGTATATCAACAACCATGAACGTAGTCGGAGTTTTCAGATTATTTATAAAATTAATTAAAAATTAGTATATTAACCTTTCCGAGGTTTGAACCAAATCACACACCCCGCTTGGTTGATATTTAACCAGTGACTTAATGAACACGGCCAGTGTGAATTCAAAATCTATACACAAGTTTTATGATACATTCATTACTGTAAGCCAACTTACTTCTGTTTACTTGTTTTACAAAAACTATCTTGTTTTTACAAAATTATTTATTTGTGATCTACTTATGTTATTTATTAAAAACATTCAATTTGTATGACTTTTGATTAAAATTAAATTATATGTAATAATTTTTTTTTCAATTTTTTATTTTTTTTAAAATAGAAAAACTTTAAATCAAAAGCATCTATTAAACTTTTTTCAATTTTCGACTTAAAAGAAACTTAGTTTTAGAAAAAAAATAAATCGAACTATATTACTTTCTTTTAGTACTTCTTTCAAAAAAAAAACTCCTTTTTTACAAGGAGAAAAATATTGTTTTGTTAAATATTTTTCGTTATATTTTACTCAATATTTTTCTATTTAATAATTAAAATGTGTGTTGGATTCAGAAAAATTATTCTCAATAATTTTCATTACAACAAATTCTCCCCCTCTAGACTCCAACACACATTTTCTAATTTGCTATTATATTTGGTCGACCAATTTCTAATTTAAGAACTACTTAAACTATATGAATTGTACTAATACATTTAGTTAGCTAGCATAACTTAAAAGTGTACGTACACATTAGTTCTTCACTCTTCATCAACGGCGCCTGTTGTTGATTGACGGTCGCCTGGGCCGCAAGTTGTACCCTGGCTCTAATGCTCTGGCTTCTGGCTCGTTCACACTTGGTACATCCCGTCGTCTTCCATCACCTACATGCCTTCGACCCAGAATCGATCCGGAAGTAGTTGGCCGAACACCTCGTTCCCCACACTCAATCTTCCCAGATTCCCATTGGCGGCGGTCCTTGCACTGGCCGGCTTCAAGAGACCTCCATGTATCTTCGTGGGAGGCACTGTATCCAAAACATATATTCCAGCTGGTAAACTCCTCAGCACTCTGTAAGGCCCTTTCCATTTCGGTGCCAATCCACTATGGACACCCTCCACCTTACTGCTGAGCACTTGGTTGCGCATCCAGACGGACTCTCCAGGTTGATAACTGAGTCCCGTTTCCACTTGGTCGTTCACTTCGGCATTGGCCAATATTGTTTGCCGAGCTCTTTCAATATTATCATTGCGTTCTTGGCCTCTCTCGTTGACTCAATCTTGAATTTCTTGAGGCTCTTCATTGACTTGTATCTGCCAATCCCCAGGCTTCTTCATTTCTGCCCCCAGTAACAATTGGGCGGGTGAAAAACCAGTTGTACGATTTGCTCTATTTCGAATTGCAAATAACGATTTATGTAGTTGTTGGTCCCAACTCTTGTATGCTTGATCCAACAAATGTAATCGCAACAACTTCTTTAATTCTTGGTTCTGGCGTTCCGTGGGGTTGGCTCGTGGATGGTATATTTGTGTAGTCCATATCTCTGTGTTCCAATCTTTGTTCACTGCTTTCCATTCTTTTGATCTGAACTGGGGACCATTATCACTAAGTACTGCTCTAGGATATCCGTAACGACTAAATACTTCGTCTTTCAGTACTTGGGCAATCTTCGAAGTCGACGTGGCCCCAATGGAAATGCTTCGATCCTTCTAATGAATAGATCTGTTACGACCAATATATTCGTTTTTCCACGTGATGTGCGTGGGTATGGACCCATCAAGTCGATGCTGACTACCTCCCATGGTTAAGTAGGTCTTCGACTTCTCATTGCTGAACTTGGCACTTTTTCTTGTTAAGTGGCTTCACTCTAGCACACGTATCACACCCTTTTACATATCTGCGTATGTCATCTTGCATCCCATACCAGTAGACGCGGTTACGGATTTGACGATACGTTTCTCTCCAACCAGGGTGTGCTGCTTCATCACTATCGTGGTATTTTCTCAGAAAACCAGGTCGGCGTTCTTCGGAAACCACTGGCACTTCTTGTACCATCTGTTGATTATGGTACCAGAGGATCTCGTCAGCTACGGTGTAATTAGCTCGTGTTCTGTCCACTCGTCGACGCAGATTACTTCTCAGTGGACTATTGTGATCAATGATATATCTTCTGATGGCATTCACATCACGATCTTCATCCTGCCATCGACGAATGTGGGTATTTCCACTTCAATGATGTTGAGGGTTATTGGTGTTTTTGCCCTCTTTTCAAACACCCACTCCGGAATGTCCTCCATTTCTTCATCTTCAGCCTTGCACTGTGGTTGTCTGGACGAGGAGTCGGCGGCTGGATTATCTTTTCCGGGGACATGAATTATCTCGTAATCATAGGCTCCCAATGCTAATGCCCATCTCGTCAATTTTGTTCGACTATCTTTAGTTTTGTGCAGCCATTGGAGAAAACTCGAAACTTCCTCAATGCCCAGATTATCGAGAGACATTCCTTTTCTGTAGTGGCGTACTTTCTTTCTGTGGGTTCAAGCTTCTTGCTGGCGTAATTTATTATTCTCCTTTTCTTGCCATCATCTTCCATTTGGAACAATATTGCACCCAGTCCGGCGTCACTAGCATCCGTATTTAAACAAAACGTCTTCTTAAAGTCTGGATGTGCTACCTTCGGTGCATTTACTATTGATGACTTGAGATTTTCGAACGCCTTTTGATGCAATATTAGCCAGCGCCACTTTATGTTCTTCTTGAGCATGTCGCTTAGAGGTGCAGCTATGTCTTCATAGTTCTTCACGAAGCTCCTGTACCAACCACATAATCCCAAAAGTTGTCGTAATTGTCGTCGTGTTCTTGGTACAGGGTGATTGCTTATTGCTTCGTTCTTTTCTTCCTCTCTGTCAATGCCGTCTTCGTTCCAAATATGTCCCAGTTATTTGACTTTGTTGCTGCCAATGACACATTTGCTTGGTTTACAACTTATTCCATGTTGTTCTAGTCTTTCAAGTACAAGATCGAGGTGTTGTAAATGCTCCTTGACTGATCGACTGTAGATTAGTATGTCATCCTGGTAAACTTGGCAAGATAAATCTTTGATGTATCCAGACAAAACTTCGTTCATTAAACTCTGGAACGTAGCTGGAGCATTCTTCAGTCCCAACGGCATGACGCGAAATTGATAGAGACCTCTTGGGGTGGTAAATGCTGTGTACTCTTTCGATTGTGGCTCCATCTCAATTTGCCAATAACCAGTCTGAAGGTCCAATGTAAAAAATATTTTGGCTCCATTGACTTTTCTCAACATCTCTTGCAGATCTAGAATCGGAAACGCATTTCTCTTTGTGATGTCGTTCAATTTTCTATAATCGACACACAATCGAAAAGTACCATCTTTTTTCTTCGGCAATACGACGGGTGCGGCCCAAGGCGATGTGGATGGTTCTCTAATGCCATCGCCTTCCATCTCTTCAATCATCTCTTCTTATATCCGTTGCTTCTCATTGTTGTACGGGTGTGGTCTCAATTTAATGGGAGAATTCTTCGTGATCTCAGTTTTGTGTGTGATCGTTTTTGTCCTTCCAACTTTGCCGAAAACGCTGGGATGTCGCCGAATGACATCTTTTAACTGCTCTTGGTTCTCAAGGAGTTTAATTTGTAACTCGCCCAATGCATCGTTAATTGCTGCCATTTCTCTATGGGCTCCATCTGGTTTTCACCATGCAATGCGGACTCTCTTATCACACCCCAAGTAAATTATACCGCTCCGGCAATCGATGCTCACACCATTTTTTGTTAAAAATTCATGACCAAATATTAAGTGATTCCGTAGGCCAGGTACAACCATCACTTCAACATTGAACTTCATTCTTGATATCATCACATCCATGCACATTTTCCCAAGAATCTTGAAAGTATTATTGCTTGTTGCTCCACTCCCTGTACTATCTCTGACAGGGTGCCATTTACCAATACTTCTTGCCAATTCTTTACTTATGAAATTGTGTGATGCTTGACTATCGATCAGTGACAATATTGATCTTCCATGCACATCGACTTCCACAATTCCCATTCTGGTGCATTCTGGTGTGAGTTCTTGGTCTCCATGGTTGTTAAATGAACCGGTAATTGTTGGTGTTCATGCCGATGTTGTGTGGTTTTGTGGAGGTTAATATTTTCTCCAGAACCAATTTCCTCCTTCATTGATCTTGGCTCTTCGTCCAGTGTTCGAACCATGGTGCGTAACTCCTCCACCGATTTTGGATTCGAAATTTTCACCAGCAGTCGTACGTTGTCGCGTAGTAAATTCAATATTATGGGCACCACGTCATCAATGTTCCTATCCGGCGTGCACTCTTCTGAATAGCTGCACCTTCATGTTGACGAACGCTTCTGTCTTCAATCCTGTGGGTTGGGAAACGGTCATCAATTCCAGTTCGGCTTTAGCTTTTCTTCCGACACTGTTCAAGAAGCTTTCCAACTGCCACTTCCATTCATCGAAGGTGTAGCCCAACCCACGGTTCATCAATGCCTAATCTCTGGCTGGTCCTGTTAGTTTTTTTGTGACCATCTCAATCCAACAGTCTACGGGCAAATGCGTTTGTCGTCGTAATGCCGTCACTCTGTTCAAAAAAACTACTGGATCATCAGCAGGTCTACCACTGAGCTCCGGCATGATGGACAGAAGCATCGTTGTGTGTAATGCGGTGGAGCGAATGACTGTATTCACTTCTTGAGGTTCAATACGCATGTCTCGAAGTTGCTGTGTTTGACGCTGTTCGATCCGTATAATGTCATCCACGACTTTGTTGTATTGATCGCGTCCCTCAGATCCACCATTCGCTCCCCCAACTCGTATTGTATGGTTTGTATTCTTTCTTCCAATTGGTTGCCCATTTGCTCATTCGATCCTTGAAGTCTGTTGCTCATCCTCTCTTCGGACTGTTGCAGTAGTCGATTTCTAATTCGTTCGTCTAGTTGGTTGGCCATTCTCTCTTCGGACGCCTGAAGTCGATCGCCCATTTTTTCATCCAAATTCTTGAAGTTTGACATCATAGCCGCGAACATCTTTTCCATTGTTGATGCAATTGGCTCCTCCGGGTCTGATACCAAACTTCTTTGTCATTCTGATGAAGAGTTGGCTGGTCCTTGAGTCCTTGAAGTCGGTGTTCCTTGTTGCCTAGATTGGTGCTCCTCCCATCTTGCCTGTAAGATCTCTCTAGTGCCAATGCTGTCCAGCCCTTCAGCCTCCATCATCTCACGCAATCATCGCATGGGGATGCTGCGGCTTGCCATTGTAAATCTTTTCTTCTTCCGTGCGTCTCCTGGTCCGGTCACGGTCGCCAATTGTCGCGGTATCCGGCTCTTTTTATACCTCAAAGGAGCGCTTCCCGAACCTGCAAATGATTCTGATACTCGACAAAAACAAAAAAAATATATTAGTACAAGATTTTACTAAATATTTTGTAATTGAAACGACACGCACGTTTTTTTTAAATAAAAGAAAAATAAATAAATTAAACACAAAATTTTTACGAAACAAAAAAACCTGATTTTATTGCTTTAAAAAAAAGGATTATCCAATTTCTTTTTTCTCAACAATTATTTTAATTTTTTCACACAATATCAAACTTTGAATTACTTGTACAATTTTCAACTTTAACTTGATCTGGATTGAACAACAATTATATACTTTGAACTAATTAGACAATATTAAACTTTGAACGAATCAGACAATAGTCGATATAAAACTCATTTGAATCGACACTGGTCACCGGTTTATATACCCGCCATGGGTCGTTCTAGAATATGATTGTTTTTTTGAATAAATATTTTTTGTGACAATATATTTTCACATGGAGGCTTCTAGAATATTTTAGTATATCAACAACCATGAACGTAGTCGGAGTTTTCAGATTATTTATAAAATTAATTAAAAATTAGTATATTAACCTTTCCGAGGTTTGAACCAAATCACACACCCCGCTTGGTTGATATTTAACCAGTGACTTAATGAACACGGCCAGTGTGAATTCAAAATCTATACACAAGTTTTATGATACATTCATTACTGTAAGCCAACTTACTTCTGTTTACTTGTTTTACAAAAACTATCTTGTTTTTACAAAATTATTTATTTGTGATCTACTTATGTTATTTATTAAAAACATTCAATTTGTATGACTTTTGATTAAAATTAAATTATATGTAATAATTTTTTTTTCAATTTTTTATTTTTTTTAAAATAGAAAAACTTTAAATCAAAAGCATCTATTAAACTTTTTTCAATTTTCGACTTAAAAAGAAACTTAGTTTAAGAAAATAAATAAATCGAACTATATTATTTTCTTTTTGTACTTCTTTCAAAAAAAAAACTCCTTCTGTTTTTCAAGGAGAAAAATATTGTTTTGTTAAATATTTTTCGTAATATTTTACTTAATATTTTTCTATTTCTTAATATTTTTCTATTTCGCAATCATCGCATGGGGATGCTGCGGCTTGCCATTGTAATTCTTTTCTTCTTCCGTGCGTCTCCTGGTCCGGTCACGGTCGCCAATTGTCGCGGTATCCGGCTCTTTTTATACCTCAAAGGAGCGCTTCCCGAACCTGCAAATGATTCTGATACTCGACAAAAACAAAAAAAATATATTAGTACAAGATTTTACTAAATATTTTGTAATTGAAACGACACGCACGTTTTTTTTAAATAAAAGAAAAATAAATAAATTAAACACAAAATTTTTACGAAACAAAAAAACCTGATTTTATTGCTTTAAAAAAAAGGATTATCCAATTTCTTTTTTCTCAACAATTATTTTAATTTTTTCACACAATATCAAACTTTGAATTACTTGTACAATTTTCAACTTTAACTTGATCTGGATTGAACAACAATTATATACTTTGAACTAATTAGACAATATTAAACTTTGAACGAATCAGACAATAGTCGATATAAAACTCATTTGAATCGACACTGGTCACCGGTTTATATACCCGCCTTGGGTCGTTCTAGAATATGATTGTTTTTTTGAATAAATATTTTTTGTGACAATATATTTTCACATGGAGGCTTCTAGAATATTTTAGTATATCAACAACCATGAACGTAGTCGGAGTTTTCAGATTATTTATAAAATTAATTAAAAATTAGTATATTAACCTTTCCGAGGTTTGAACCAAATCACACACCCCGCTTGGTTGATATTTAACCAGTGACTTAATGAACACGGCCAGTGTGAATTCAAAATCTATACACAAATTTTATGATACATTCATTACTGTAAGCTAGCTTACTTCTGTTTACTTGTTTTACAAAAACTATCTTGTTTTTACAAAATTATTTATTTGTGATATTTATGCTATTTATTAAAAACATTCAATTTGTATGAATTTTGATTGAAATTAAATTATATGTAATAATTTTTTTTTCAATTTTTGATTTTTTTTTAAATAGAAAAACTTTAAATCAAAAGCATCTATTAATCTTTTTTCAATTTTCGACTTAAAAAGAAACTTAGTTTAAGAAAATAAATAAATCGAACTATATTATTTTCTTTTTGTACTTCTTTCAAAAAAAAAACTCCTTCTGTTTTTCAAGGAGAAAAATATTGTTTTGTTAAATATTTTTCGTAATATTTTACTTAATATTTTTCTATTTCATAATTAAAATGTGTGTTGGATCAAAAAAATTATTCTCAATAATTTTCATTACAACTGAGAAAACCCGTTCCCGGCTATTCCTGGCCGCCCCTTTGCACACGATGGCTGGTTTTTTTGTAAAGTTATTTGGATATTGAAAAAATCCAAAAACAAACGGAAATGCCACCTTCCGTAAAAAGAAGCCCGGACGGCGTCCCGGTTATCACCGAAACGTCGGGGGGCCCAAACCCCCTAAAGATAAAAGGAAATTTAGTGGGAACCTGGCATCGCTTCCAGGATGCTTGAAAAAGGATGATTTATGCGATTTTCAGTCGGTGAGCCCTTTTTTAATAGCAAAAATTTGTACGAAGCTGTAGGACATCTTGAAGACGTTACAAAAGTAAACAACGCGTTGTTGGTCGAGACTTTTGGCGACAAATCAACAAATGAAAAATTTTTATGTCTGAAAATGCTAGGCGATCATGAGGTGGACGTGTTGCCCCATGGAACTTTAAATAGTTCTAAGGGGGTGATCTTTTGCAGAGGCCTCATGAATTGCTCCATTAAAGACATACTCGAAAATCGGTCCAACCAGGGAGTAGTTGAGGCCCGAAGATTAAGTGGAGGCAGGATGGTGAGTTGAAAGACTCACCTCTCCTCCAACTAACCTTCAGTAAAATTGATTTACCAGCAGTCGTCGACGCCGGCATTCACAAAAAAACCCTGTGTGTCCGTACATTCGAGCACCGATGCGATGCTATCGGTGTCAAAGATACGGACACACGGCTGGTAGATGTGAAAGATCTCAAATTTGTGTCTCCGGGGAGCCATTGCACGAAGGAAGACCGTGCAATGAGCCTATAACATGCGTGAACTGTGGGGGTAGTCACTCGGCAAAGTCGAGGAACTGCCCCAAACACAAAGAGGAAATGGCTATCCAGAAAGTGAGAGATCTGGATAAGCTCACTTATCCTGAGACGCGCAGGCGGGTGATGGGCACCAGCCCTCGCACTCAGCCTGTCGTCTCATATGCCCGCGTCACAAGTACTTCTGGCCCTTTAGCTGACGCATCAACTCTGGTCAAAAAGCTTGCTCCGCTGATGATGAAAATCATCAGCGAATTTTAAAAAAATGCCAAGCGTCAGCGAGGCCAGCGAAAGTTATTAAAACTTCTTCTGAGGGGCCTATTCAGGTTTCTCCTAAAACAACAACCAAACGAAAGAGAGAAACCCTGAAGACTGACGTGAGAGTTTCGGAGGTGGCAACCAATAAATCCACCTCAGAAGAAAAAAGGATGGAGGTGAAAAGACTCCACCTCCATCTACATCACGGGAAGAGCCAGCTCTGCAGGCGGAGCTGAGCTCACCGAAGCCGGAGAGGTCCAGGCCTCCGGCTTCAACATCGCCGAGAGGCGGCTCAGTGCACAAGCTGCGCTCAAGTAGCCTCCTGCATCGTGAAAAAAGAGTCTTCTGCTACAGGGTGACGTCGGAGACGGATTCAGATTCCGTCACTTTCTCCAACAAAGAGACGACCAGAAGAGAAAGAAGAGGCTGACCCCACAACTTCTTGGGGCAACCCATTCTAGCCAATAGAAATGGTAAATATATTACAATGGAATTGCAATGGTATTAAACAACGCTACTGTGAGCTAAACATGAATCTAGCAGAGCATACACCTATGTGTGTATGTATACAAGAAACACATCATAGACCGGCGGCCACATATACCCCGAAGGGTTATACCATCCGCCGGCGAGATGTTCTGCCAGATGTTCGAGAAAGAGGAGGTGTCGGAATATTAATAAGGCAGGGCTTATCTTACCAGGCCCTTCGCCTTGAGACCCCCCTACAAGCTATAGCCGGACTTCGATTGGAGTTTCCACAACCATTTCTGATGCTAGGTGATTTTAACGCTCGCAGTCAATTGTTGGGCTGTGAGCATAAAGACGCACGTGGGAGACTCATTGAAAGTTTTTTGGATGAGTCAAACACGAGTCAAACACATTCGCCTTGAGAATGTCATTCACGACAACTTTCTCACGGGCTTTCACATTGTGGGAGTGTTCTTTGACCTGGAGAAAGCATATGATATGACTGGGGTCGGGAGGTATGGCATTCTCAGGATGCTGCATGACTGGGGTCTATGAAGATCTCTGCCTCAGTTCATTCAAAGTTTTATGTGTGACCGCAAATTTCGGGTACTGGTGGGTGGCACTAACTCTGGGATCCATTCCAGGAGAATGGTGTTCCTCAGGGCTCGACGCTTAGTGTCACCCTTTTTGTCAATGTCTGTATGTTGATGGCCTTGAAATTTTTTATGGAGCTCCATCAATGAATACAATTGAAACCAGACTCCAGCAGGGCATCAAGGAAGGAGTGCATTCTGCAGAAAGTGTTGGTTTTCGGTTCTTCACAACTGAAACTAAAGTGATCCATTTCTGTAGAAAACGCAAGGCATATCCTGATCCGATCCTTTACTTAAAGGGATCTCGCCTTGGATGTGCCGACTCTATTAGGTTTCTGGGACTTATCTTTGACAAAAAATTAACGTTGCGTTCACACCTCCAATCCCTGGAAGCGAGTTGTCGCAAGGCAATGAATGTGTTTAAGGGATTGGCTGGTACATCGTAGAGTGCGGACCGGGAGATGGTACGGCGGCTTTATTCATCGCTGGTTCTGCCCAGGATGGATTATGGCTGTGTAGTATTCTCCTCCGCCCGGATAGCAGCGCTCAAAATCCTAGATCCTCTTCACCACGCATGCATTAGACTTGCTACAGGAGCCTTTCCAACGAGTCCCTCTATGAGTCTATGTGTTGAGTCGGGATTGCTCCCATGGAGGTTGAGGCATGAGCGCCCTCTCCTCACTTATGTGGCGGGGTTATGGGCTAAGCTCAATCATGTCAACTTCCCGGCTCTCTTCAGTAAATCCAGATTTCTATTAGAGACGTGCCATGGTCACCACACTTTTGGCCGTTCAAACGCAGAAGCTTTTAGAGAGTCTTAATTTCGAATTCGCTCAGGTACTTCCCTATAGTTTTCATGCAGTACCTCCTTGGCTGATCCCAATGGTAAGGTGCCGCTTTGACCTGGCTGGTCTCCGTAAAGAAGAGACCAGTTCCCTGATCTATCAGACCTGTTTCCAACAGCTTATTAGCGAATACAATGACTCTCTGTGAGTGTATTTGGATGGATCTAAAACCGTTTCTGGTGTGGGGAGCGCTATTGCCATTGGCAATAGCTCACACACTTCGTGTGTGAGCTATAGCTCACACACCTCTCCCCACAGGCATCCGTATACACTGCTGATTTATATGCAATTTTGACTCGTTGAGCGCGCTGCAAGCACTAATGTGCAGGCTTTCAAGGGAACCTCTGGTGCAAAACATTCAAGCGATACTCCACGTGCTCAAACACGTGTCCATCGTTTTTGTATGGACGCCTGGGCACGTGTGTATACATGGGAATGAGGTGTCTGGAACAACCTCACGAAAAAGCTCAAACAAGTCAAGCCAAGCATCAATAAGATGCCGGCACCTGTAAATCTGAGCCGTAGAGAGAATGTGGCCCTTACACGTTTGCGAATAGGTCACACTCAAATCTCGCAAGTATATCTTTTCTGCCTTGAGGATCAGCCAAGGTGCACTGTTTGCAGAACAGTGCGAACCGTGATGCTTATTGTTGAGGAATGTGTAGTCTTTGAACCTTTACGGCAATGTCTACGGCTTCAAAAAAAGCACGAGTACTATCATATAATGCGAGCTCCGTGAACAGGATGATTACATTTTTTAATGTTTTTTTACGTACAGCCTCGTACGATTTTATACTCTCTGTAAATGTTTTGTGTTTTTAAATTATTTATTGATTTTATTTGTGATATTGTGTGCCCTTTACATCCACAATATCACATTTTATTACACATAGTTTTTATGTTTTATTGTTTTTACTGTAATTATGTGGGCTCTTTACATCCACACTATTGAACGTTGTTGTATTTTTGTTTTAAAAGCTTTTTATTATTATCTAGTTTATAAGTTTCAATTTTTTTATTGTTATCTAGTTTTTAAGAATTTTTATTTGTTATTGTTGTTGTTGTTGTTTATATTTTGTTACTGTTGTTTTAATATAGTTTATTTTTGGTTATTTTTTCTCTACCTAGACAATTCATTTGACTAGGTTGTGTTGTGATATGTCATAGCAATTTTTTTTTAACCAGTGGGAGCTAATGAGCATGTTCTCGAAACCCCTAAAGGGGTGTGGCTTTTAGAGGGCAGTCTGGCTAGCCAGGAGTCCCACACTCTGTGCGTCAATGCATTTCCCACCTCCCTGTCGCAAAAAACAAAAACAAAAAAAAACATAGTTTTCATGAAAAAAAATTTTTACAAATAATTTACATTGGATGTTGTACAGTGATTATGGCGTAGTGCTTTCGAACTAACATTATTCTTTTGAAATGAAATTTCACCTTCTAAAGTTTCAATATGTACTGCCTTTGTTGATTTTGGTGTTAGATTTTCAATCCATAATTTTTTCTCATCGCCATTTTCTCATCGGTTGTGAACAATGTATGATAAAACCATTGATAGTTCTCCATAATCGGTGGACCCTTGATTCCAATGTAGACCATGAAAATTTTTGGTCAACTAGAACACTAGTGTTTTATCGGAATCACTTAAGGTGTTGAATGCAAATGGTGGTTTAAATATATAATGACCAAAATGATTACCATTTGTATCAAAAAAATGAGTTCCTTAACAATAAACTTATTGTTAACTTTAAATACTTGTATGTCCACAATGCATGCCATCTTAAACCCCTTTGTTGAAAATGTTTGTGAGTGGATTAAATTTAAATAATAGATCATGAAAAACTAGACAATATGCACGTGTTTTTACAGGAAAATTAGCAGTAGCCTGAAATTCATCACGAATATCCACTGCTGTTGATTTAAGTGATTCAGGATGGTTTGAACAATCAATAACAAATAAAGGTGCATTCTCTATGAATTCATTTTTACCTAACAAAGGTTCAGCTATAGATCGATTATAGTAGGATTTCTGGAATCTACAATACATATCATATAGGATTGCTGTTTGTTTTTTTCGGAAAATTAAGATTTATATTTGCGTATGGATAAACTTCACCATTTAAATAGACTTTCATGTTCGTAATATTACAATCATCAAATTGGCTGGAATCTTTTAAAATATTCCTATCACGATCTATTTGGAAGCATACAACAACATAGTTAGGACATTCGGAACTAGTCTTGACACACCATACTTGTCTGTCAGTTTGTCGCATTTCTGGGATAGTTAAGCATTCCAATGATCTAAACCACAAATTTACATCAGTATTTTGATTTACTACCTTATATAGTTTTATACGCATGTCATCAGAAACTTTTACATATCGAACGCACCATTCTAATTTGTTAATAGTAATTCTAGGTTTAACTGTTGCGATTGGTGAAGTAAAACAATTGATATCATCATTTGCACGAATAATTAGTTCTTGCCTAGGATAGTCTTCAAGGAAACCCATATATATTTTCAGTGGTATACGAACATTGAATAAGCCACCGGCATCTTTGTTGAATTTATCACCAAAACCAGAATTGAGTAACGCTTTACTCTGATTTTCATTTAATGTTAAGTAGTTTTTTATAATGCTTACAATACCAACATTATTAGTGATCAATTACTTGCCCACCAATTTCATAACGAATTTCTTGGAATATAAATGTTATAGCGTTCGATATGAATTGTGCTTTATTTTCAGGATCGTTAGTGACTGTACCTTCAATATTTAAAACACTCTCACATGGTAATGTATATAAGTCTTGTGACAGAATGCAAATTCTAATCTCATCACTAGGCTCAAATTTTGTTGAATTATATGCTTGGTGATTGCGATATTCTAGTCCTGTAATCGTATTATCACACTCAGGTACGTTGGTTACTTCTAAAATTGCTGTCATGTTTCTTTTTAATACAAATATATTTTATACGTATTACTGATTTCTTTAATTTAAGCCAATTTAATTTAAACCATTATTGCTTACTGCTTGAAAATCAGAGTTCTCAATGTGATCGTGTACTGGATCTATATGATCATGAAATCGCATTGAAGCACTTTTCACTGGCACAAAACAATATAAAAATATTGTTGTAATGCTAATAATGTTTGCTATATTCATGTTTCTCACTTGAGATTCCTTGATGGTATAATGCTCCTTACCTACAAACAAGGTATTTTAAATCTGAAAAACACATAATGGGGGGGGGGGGGGGGTTACAGTCTAAAATTAAACAATGACTAATTATAAGCGTTTTTTATACCCAGTATATTTGTAAATATACAAGGTATATTAAGTTTAGTCCCGACTTTGTAACGCTTGAAAATATTAATCCTTGACAAAAATGCTTCAAAAAGGTATTAATAAAATGGCCTAATTCGGCCATTTTCACATGTCCGTCCGTCCGTCCGTCCGTCTGTGAAGCCGATAACTCAAGAACGAAAAGAGATAACGAGCTGAAAATTTTTGTGTGTGTTCTAGAGCAAAAAAGTAAGGTCAAGTTAATGGGCAAAATCGGAACATGTTTCCCCCCGCTATGAGGGTGAAAATATTCGTCTTTGAAACTGTAAGAGATAGAAAAAAAATTTTGAAACAAAAAATCTTCTTCTTTTTAAAATAATCATCTTTTGTTTCAAAAATTTTTCCATAAACTCAATAGTTTTCTCATAATTTGTGCAGAAAGAGCAAATAAAAGGGGGGAATTACACATCTTTGAAACCGTAAGAGTCAGAAAATAAATTTGTTAACAAAAAATCTTCTTCTCTTTATAATAAACAACTTCTGTTTGAAACACTTTTTCATAAACTCAATAGTTTTCTCAAAATCTGTCCTCAAAATTGAAAAAAATGATAAATACAATTGATAAGCGAATGAAGGCATGGTCTCCATGTACAAACGGGAACATGACAAACATAACATACATCAAATAGTATTGTTATACCCAGTATATTTGTAAATATACAAGGTATATTAAGTTTAGTCCCGACTTTGTAACGCTTGAAAATATTAATCCTTGACAAAAATGCTTCAAAAAGGTAATAAAATGGTCTAATTCGGCCATTTTCACATGTCCGTCCATCCGTCCGTCCGTCCGTCCGTCTGTGAAGCCGATAACTCAAGAACGAAAAGAGATAACGAGCTGAAAATTTTTGTGTGTGTTCTAGAGCAAAAAAGTAAGGTCAAGTTCGTTAATGGGCAAAATCGGAACATGTTTCCCCCCGCTATGAGGGGGGAAATATTCGTCTTTGAAACTGTAAGAGATAGAAAAAAAATTTTGAAACAAAAAATCTTCTTTTTAAAATAATCATCTTTTGTTTGAAAAATTTTTCCATAAACTCAATAGTTTTCTCATAATTTGTGCAGAAAGTGCAAATAAAAGGGGGGAATTACACATCTTTGAAACCGTAAGAGTCAGAAAAAAAATTTGTTAACAAAAAATCTTCTTCTCTATATAATAAACAACTTCTGTTTGAAACACTTTTTCATAAACTCAATAGTTTTCTCAAAATCTGTCCTCAAAGTTGAAAAAAATGATAAATACAATTGATAAGCGAATGAAGGCATGGTCTCCATGTACAAACGGGCACATGACAAACATAACATACATCAAATAGTATTGTTTTTATGTTTATTTCAGTTTTTTAAACCATAAGGTCAAGGATTAAGTGATTTTCCTTTTCAAAGAAGTAGTTGGTCTCGTACAGATGTCAAAATTTTATTCAAAGGTCCATCGATCCTATCAAAAATCATCAAAAAAATTTATATTGATATACATATATATATATATAAGTTATAAACTCGGTAGAAGTTTATGTTTAAAAAAAAATTATTTATTTAAAAATTTAATTGTTACTAATATTTAATTGTTACAATATTTAATTGTTGAAAATATTAATTATTACAAAAATATTAATTATTACAACGAAGTTTAAAATAATAGTCAAAACGTTAATTAACAGCGATTATGTACATGAAAGTAATAAGTGTTCAATCAATCAAAATGTTCGGTTTATATACAATAATTTTGGATTAGTAAGTGTTTTTACAATAAATTTAGTCACGTTGATCGATGTTTGACAGGAAATGCTGATCCACATGTACACGAGTTTTATTATTTAGTATTGGGTGTCCCATACTAGAATCTATAACTCTTCCGTCCTTAAGACAGAAGTCTGACTTCCGAAGGGAGTTGGACGACTGCAGGGGCCGATGATGCACGCCTATCCATGGTTTCCATTGGTACATTTTTACTCTTTCTAAGTTTTCTAAACATAAAATATAGAATTAAACAAATTATAGAAATAAAAGTTGTTACTGTCCAAACACCGGTGTGCATAGAATGTTGATATTTCAATGATTGGAGTTCTTTCGTATTTTCCAAGTGTTTCACTTTCAATAAATCCAGATTAATGTCCTTCGATATATTCGTTATGTTGATGACATTATACATTATTTGTTCCAACACGATGTTGTGAGTTGAGGTTAATAAAGTTCCATATTTGATTTGATTAATAGTTAGTTGGCATTCATGTAATATTATGTTGAGTTTTCCGATGAAGTTGGTTATATTTTTCCCACAATTATTAGTGATGTTAACAGGATCGGTTGTCGATACTATGATGTGATTGGTTTCGATTTCTTCTATGAAGTCTTCCTCCATAGTTCGATGAAGTGTGCATTTGGCTGGTTTGTTTTCTAATATTTGGATCTCGCATTGGTTTGAGCTGGTTTCTTGTAATTTATATGGTGGGCATATGTAGGTTTGTTCTATTCGGTTGCAAGGTTTTTGTAGAAATAGGAAATGTTTATGATTATACAGGATTATGTTTGTTAAAGGTTTAATTATTTGATGTTGTTCGGGTAAGGGTCTAATTTTTATTGTACTAAAGGTTTCGTTATGGAATTGAGGTATCATTACAGCGAATATAATATTACTCCCGTTATAATAAGCCTTTAAATTTAATAATTCGTATAATTGTTCATCACTTCCGATTTTTATTTGTGGTTTTAAAGCATTATAAACTATATTTAATTCTTGTTTAGTTAATATGTGTTTTGAGATAATGTTCAACCGGGCCAAATCCATAGAAAGAATAATGTCACTAATATGATCATCTAAATACTGTAATTGTGATTGAACCGAGAAGTATATTTGTGACTGGAATAACTTGTGAATGAACTTGTGTTCGAGAAGTGGATAAGATTTAATAGCATCCACAATTGTTTTAAGTTTAGTCTGTTCGGTATTAATAAATTTGGTTATATTGTCAAATCGGTCAATCATTTGTGTATTTAATTTATGTTGTGAATTTGTGCTATCTTCGATTAGTAATTGATTATTTTTTAATACTTCTATCTGCTTGTTAATTTCTATCGCGTCATTGTGGTCCATATTACCGGTTATTCCTTTAATTACATAGCCTAAGCCATCAATTAAGCCACGTTTTGATCTATAGGTTTTCAGTTCTAAACTTTCTATTTTATTCTCTAATTTGTGGTATAAGGATTTTAAGGTATTAGTATTATAAAATAAAGTCATATTTAGATCTACATTAAATACATTAGTTTTTAAATGTTCTAAAGATTCCTTTATATTAGTTATGTTAATTATGTGGATTAAATTATTATAATGTGAGGTTAATTTAGTTTCTCCTAGATTGAGTGCTAATAGTCCTTTTGTGTGCGTAAGGTCGTGGTATTCTATACGTTGGGGAAGAGAGGAAGGTGTCAGGCACCTGAAAAAGATTAATTTCGTTTGGGTTTAGTCTTTGATTTGTGGTACTTAAATTTGTTATTTGTGTGGAATGTTAAGTTAGTTTCTTTGGTTACTTTCTTTTTGTCATATGGTGGTCGTAGTTTAGTATTTCTTTGATTATTTTTTATATACACGTCATTCTGTCCTAGGGTAGGGGGGTCTGATCTGTCTTGGTTTTTCGTGTCTAAAATTTGTATGTTTTTATCGTTTTGCTTCGTTATTATTTCTTGTATAATTTTTATTTCCTCACGTTGTTTATTAGTAAATTCCGTGATTGCGTTATCGTTCGGTTTAAGTATAGTCTTTTCTCGAATTCCACGTATGATTTCGAAGGGTGTAAGTTTTGTTGAAGAGTGGATAGAGTTGTTGTAAGTAATCATGGTCAAATCTAATAGTTGGTCTAAAGGTGAATTTTCTTTATTTTTTAGTATTCTAAGAATTTCAAGTATGGTGTTATGTAGCCTTTCTACTGGTGAGTTACCCGTAGAGTTTCTAGCAGCTGTTATATGATTCTGTATGTCGTAAAGTTTGAGGAATTCTCGCATGTCTAAGTTGGAGAATTCGTTGCCATTATCGTGTATGATTTTAGTCGGTATACCATGTCTTGCAATATATTTTCGAACTATTTTTAATACTTCAACTGAATTTCGAAAGGGGATGATAGAACATTCTGCGTACTTACTAAATTTGTCTATTATGGTCAGTACATTAGATTTTTCAATATGGAGTAAGTCCATATGAAGTATTTCAAATGGTTTGGTGGCTATTTCGGTGGGTGTCTGTTTTAAATGCAGTGGATGTCTCTCGTATTTAAATTTTAAACAGGTGTCACAAGTATTAATGAAAGTCGTGATTTTTGACTTCATATTGTCAAAGTAATATGTTCTTTTTAAGTGATTTAGTGTCTCGTCTATTCCTCTGTGCACCGATAGTTCGTGGTATTTACGTATGATTTCTGTTTGTTCTTCTAGGGTTTGAATGTCCGATAGTAGGGTCGTACATCTGATAATTTTATATTTAGAGAAGTATTTATCATGAGTTTCATTGAATACTTTAAATGTATCGTCATTAGTCATGACGGCATTTAATTTGTTAGGTGATAAATATTCTTTAAATATTTCAATGCATTGTTTTTCTGTCGGGGTGTTTTCTATTTCTATCGTCAAACGTTTGCGAGTTTTGAATAGGTATTCGGTGTTTATTTGGTTCCTAAGTCCGGTATCGATAATTATTTGATTACTAAATTCGTTTAGTGCTTGTTCAGATATTCGTATGCCTTCGTTTATGTTTTCCTGAGCTGAATGTACAGTTGATGCTTCAGCATCTTGTGAACTAGTATCAATATTATTGAGTTCCGCGGGTATACGACTTAGTGCATCCGCGTTAGAGTTTACTTTTCCTGGTTTATAGTCAATGTCGAAGTTGTAATCTAAAAGTTTGATTTTCCATCTAACCAATTTTGAATTAGGCTCTTTTAAAGAAAAAACCCATTTCAACGGTTTATGGTCTGTCAGTATGTTGAATTTTTGTCCGAATAAGTAGGGTCTGAATTGCTTGCAAGCCCACACTATCGCTAACAATTCTTTTTCTATTGTGCTATAGTTTTGTTCTGATTTGTTGAGTGTACGTGAAGCGTAACACACAGGTTTGTCGTGTCCAACTGTACCTTGCGATAATACAGCTCCTAATGCGTAATTACTAGCGTCGGTAGTGAGTATAAAGGGTTTGTCAAAATCCGGATATTGTAATATCGGGTCACCGATGAGGAGAGTTTTACAATATTCGAAACACTTGATGTACTCTTTATTTTTTGTATCGATTTTTGTGTCTTTACGTAAACATTGTGTCATAGGTTTAGTTATCTTTGCAAAGTCCTTTATGAATTTTCGGTAGTAGCCCAAAAGTCCGAGAAATGACTTGATTTCTGTCACAGTCTTTGGTAATGGGAATTTTTTTATTGCTTCGATTTTCCCAGGGTTAGGTTTTATACCGTCTGTGGTCACTACATGTCCTAAAAATTCGATTTCTTTATGTAAGAACTCGCATTTGTCCAGTTGCGTTTTGAAGTTATGTTTTCTTAATTTGTCAAAAACTTTCCGTAACATTTCGACATGTTCGGTCAGAGATGTTGAAAAGATTATGATGTCATCCATATAAACTAATACGTTTTTACCGATGAATTCTCTCAACATATTGTCCATGACGCGTTGAAATGTAGCGGGGGCATTTTTAAGTCCAAAAGTCATTCTTGTATACTCGTAATGTCCATTGTCTACTGTAAATGCCGTCTTTGCAATGTCCTTAGGGTCCATTTCGATCTGATGATATCCAGACGCGAGATCTAGCGTTGAAAAGTAGCAACACTTGCCCAATTTGTCTAGTATGTCAGATATGTTAGGTAAAGGGTATCTGTCGTCTATTGTCTTTTCATTTAGTTTCCTATAATCGACTACTAATCTCCATTTCTTTTTGCCCGAAGCGTCAGCTTTCTTCGCGACAATCCAAATTGGTGATGACCATGGAGAATTAGAAGGTCTAATTATATTTTTCTCTAAGAGCTCGTTAATTTGTCGTGTCACTTCTTCTTTGTGGCAATGGGGGTATCGGTATGAGCGCGTGTATATCGGTAATTCATCTTTTGTTACAATAGAATGTTTAACATCAGATGTAAACGTCATATCTTGGTCGGAAGTGTAAAATATGTCTCTGTAGTCAGTACAAGTATTTATTAGAGCGTCTTGTTCCTCTTTATTTAGATGTTTCATTCGGATATTTTTCATAACAAAATCGTAATTATCTGAATATTCAACTTCCATTGAATTTGAATGTATGTTGTATAATTCGTGATAATTAGTGAGCGATTCACTGTTTAACGGTTGTGAAATTATTATTGTTTGTGGTGAATCTATTTCATTTGTTATAAAAACTTTTGCGAATGAGTCCTTTGCTTGGTATATACCACTTACTGTATGTACGTTCTGGTTGAGTTTAATTTGTGGTATGAGTATGTCGCCATTTTTTATAAGAGTGGGGACTGTTATAAATTTTTGTTCGTATGCTTCTAAAGTATGTATCTGTGGGGTCGTACAAGGTTTATAGTATAATTTGTTTGTTACGTTTCCGAAATTAATTGAATGGTTGTTATAGTTAATGTTAGCTTGAAGGTCTTGTAGTGTCTGACTCCCTATGATTCCGTCAAAGTAGTAATGGAATTTAAATACTAAAAATTCTAAAGGTACATGGTTATTTAATTCCTTTAGATATTTTACTTTTACTTTATGTGAAATCTTGTGAATCTGTAATGCAGTTTTAACGTTAGTGTTCGTAGGTATTAATCTTAAGTCGGTTACGTGTTTTGGGTCGATAAAATTATTGTCTGCTCCAGTGTCAATAAGAAATTTCAATTTATGGAATCCGTTTTGAATCATTATGTAAGGTAGGGCTCCGTTTGATCGGTGTGAGTTAAGCTCTACGATGCCGGCGGATTCGAGGCTGTAGCCAGAAAATCCTGATCTTCAACGTATTCGATTTCATTTAGATCAGGTTGATTAAATTCAACTTGATCAGGTGGGTCATAGAATTGAAAATCATTTTGATTTGAGTAATACGAGCTGTCTGTTGTTCCTGTATCGTGTATGGTATTGTCTTGGTCATAGTTGTTTTCAACGTTAAACAATTCTTTAGATACAAAGTTAGGAGGTCCTGTTGATCTAAACATATTGTTATTATACTGTCTAGTATTTCCCGAGGACGTGTCCATAGGTTCCGGTCTAAATCTGTTAGGTTGATTGTTAGGTTGTTGCGGTCTATTATGAATTTGATTAGTGCTAAAATTAGGTTTATTTGGATGATTATTGTTTTGTTGGTTGTTATATTGCGGTGGTCTATAATGTAATCGTTGATGGTTACCAAATGGGTTTTGCCATTGTTGATTAACATTTGGAGAAGGTCTATTGTTAAAATTTGGTGGTATGTGTCGTATTATTTGTCTAGGTTGTTGTATTTGTTGTGTCGGGACTATTTTCTGAATAGGTTTACCTTGGTGCTGTGTTTGTTTATAGAAAACATTTTGCTCCGTCTGCACGCGTTGCCATGCTTCTCCCAAGTCTTTGGGTTGGAATGCTCTGACAATATTACCTATATTTCTATTAAGCCCTGTGAGGAAACAATCCAGTGCTACCTTTCTATAGTAAATAATTTTAGAATTCTTAGATGCTTCGTCTCCAGGTTGAAGTGAAACATTATTAATGAGGCTAGCTAAAATTTCATTAACTTTACTAAAGAATAGTTCGGCTGGTTGATTGCCTTGTTGTAATGAATATAAATCGCGCGTCAAACTAAATTCGTCCCTCTTGTCTGCATAGTGTGAAATGAGAGTTGATTTAATTGTATCCCAATCCCTAATCCTGCCGTACTGGTTTAGTACGTCGTTCGCTTGTCCTATAACTTTTTTTCTAATTTCATTGCAATATATGTTTTTGATATTTTCATCCACTAATTTAAATAGTAAATTAACAACTACATCTACACTATCAATAAAGTTATATAAATTATTTTTATTTCCGTCAAATGGAATAATAGTTTTTATTACATCGGGAATTTGAAAATGTTTGATTACTGTTTCTATGGATGGAGTTGATTGCATGATAGATTCTGGTGGACTCATTTTTAAATTATTTATTAAATTAAATGACTTATTACTACTATTATTACCTTCGCTGTCCGATATGCCCTCAGACGTGTAATTTCTATTTAGAAACGATAAACCGTCGTTTCTTTTAGATTTATTAATATTTCTCCTAATAGGATATGGTGATCTAGGCATAGAATATGAAAATAATTAAGGAAAGTATGTACTTACAACAGAATTATGAACAATTTCCACATATTAGTTGAACCAATGTGCTCTTGATTCCAAATCTTCACGAGTTAATGCTGAAGTCGAAAATTACAATATGCCCTTGTTAGTTTCGATGATTAACCATAAGTTTTCGATGAACCGTCGAAAATGTGTTGACTTGAGTTAAATGTTGCCGTTACCAATTTCCAAAATTTTTTTTTTTTCAAAACAATTTCCAGTAAATTTTCCAAAATTTTCCAATAAATTTTCCAGATTATTTTACAAAATTTTCCAGTTCGTCGAGTGTATAACAAATTTGTTTGGTTCGTAGGATCGTCCCAAAATCTTGAAAGATACTCGTAATACTTAACAACACTGATTCTAATGTTAACGTTAAAGTTTTACGATGGACGCTAATTAGTAAGGTATTTTCCAAACTAATCCTAGCGGCTGCGCCAGTTATAAACTCGGTAGAAGTTTATGTTTAAAAAAAAATTATTTATTTAAAAATTTAATTGTTACTAATATTTAATTGTTACAATATTTAATTGTTGAAAATATTAATTATTACAAAAATATTAATTATTACAACGAAGTTTAAAATAATAGTCAAAACGTTAATTAACAGCGATTATGTACATGAAAGTAATAAGTGTTCAATCAATCAAAATGTTCGGTTTATATACAATAATTTTGGATTAGTAAGTGTTTTTACAATAAATTTGGTCACGTTGATCGATGTTTGACAGGAAATGCTGATCCACATGTACACGAGTTTTATTATTTAGTATTGGGTGTCCCATACTAGAATCTATAACTTATATATATATATATATATATATATATATATATATATATATATATATATATATATATATATATATATATGTATATACATATAAATATATATATATATATATATATATATATATGTATATTTATATATATATACATATATGTATATATATATAAATATACATTTATATATATGTATATTTATATATATATATATATATATATATATATATATACATATATTTATATATATATATATATATATATACATATATAAATATATATATATATAAATATATATATATATATATATATATATATATATATAATATATATATATATATATAATATATATATATATATTATATATATATATATATATATATATATATATATATAATATATATATATAATATATATATATATATATATATATATATATATATATATATATATATATATAATATATATATATATATATAATATATATATATATATTATATATATATATATATATATATATATATATATATATATATATATATATATATATATATATATTATATATATATAATATATATATATATATATATTATATATATATAATATATATATATATATATATATATTAGCGTTGAATAACTAACGTCGCTTAGCTTAACAACTCGCTAAGCTTAACAACGCTTAGCGTTGAGTTGCCTACGCTTCGCGTTAACTTTCTCTTCGCGTTAACTAGTGCTTCGTGTTGATTGACGCTACGCGTGAAATCACGCTTCGCGTTGAATCACTGACGCTTCGCGTTCATTAACTAACGCTTCGTGTTGACCTAACGCTTCCTATTGACCAACGCTTCACGTTGGGTGCCTAACGGTTCGCTTTAGCTTGCGTGATGCGACGGTTAACGCTTTGCGTTTACCAAGGCAATGGGTTGATTTACTAACGCTTTGCGTTGGCTGACTTATAGTTCGCTTTAGCTTACGTTTCGAGTTGGTTCACGCTTTTCGTTGGTTACCGATTCGAGTTAAATCACGCTTCGCGATATCACTGGCGCTTCGCTTTGCATAACTAACGCTTTTCATTGGCCAACGCTTCGCGTTGGCTGACTATCTGTTCGCTTTTGCTTACGTTTCGCGTTAGTAAACGCTAAGCGTTTACCACCACTTTGCGTTTAATTACTAACGCTTCTCGTTGACAAAACGCTTCCAATTGAAAACCTCTTCTCATAGACCAACGCTTCACATTGGCTGACTAACGGTTCGCTTTAGCTTGCGTTTCGCGTGGGTTTACGCCTTACGTTTATTAACGCTTCGCGTTGACCTTACACTTCCTATTGACTAACGCTTCTCATTGACCAACGCTTTGCGTTGGCTGCCATACGGCTCGCTTTAGCTTACAGTTCGCGTTGGTTTACGCTTTGCGTTGTTTAACGATTCGCGTGAAATCACGTTTCGCGAATCACCGACGCTTCGCTTTGAATAACTAACGCTTCTCATTAACCAACGCTTCGCGTTGGCTGACTTGCGGTTCGCTTTAGCTTTCGTTTCGCGTTGTTAAACGCTTTATCTTTAACAAGCTCACGGTTCCCGTTGACTAACGCATTGCGTTGTTTAACGATTCGCGTGAAATGACGCTAATCACCGACACTTCGCTTTGAATAATTAACGCTTCGCATTAACCAACGCTTCGCGTTGGCTGACTTACGGTTTGTTTTAGCTTACATCTCGTGTTTATAAACGCTTTGCGTTTACCAATGCTTTGCGTTGATTAGCTAGTGCTTTGCGTTGACATAACGCTTCCTATTGACTAGCGCTTCTCATTGACCAACGCTTCGCGTTGGCTGACTTACGCCTCGCTTAATCTTATGGGTCACATTGGTAAACGCCTTGCGTTAACCAACGCTATGCTAACGCTTCGCATTGGCTATTTACTAACGCTTCGCGTTGGCTAACTTATGGCTAGCTTAAGATTACGTTTTGCGTAGGTTCAAGCTTTTCGTTGATTAACGATTCCGAACACTGATGCTTAGCTTTGGATAACTAACGCTTCTCATTGGCCAACGCTTCGCGTTGGCTGACTTGCGGTTCACTTTAGCTTTCGTTTTGCGTCGGTAAACGCTTTGCGTTGATTACCATAGCCGCTTCGCGAATCACCGGCGCTTCGCTTTGACAACTAACGCTTCTCATTAACCAACGCTTCGCGTTGGCTGACTTACAGTTCACTTTAGCTTACGTTTCATGTTGGTTAGCTCTTTGCGTTTAACAACGCTTCGCGTTGACCTTACACTTCCTATTGACTAACGCTTCTAATTGACCAACGCTTCGCGTTGGCTAACTTAAGGCCCGCTTAAGATTACGCTTTGCGTTGGTTAACGCTTTGCGTTGTTTAATGATTCGCGTGAAATCACGCTTCGCGAATCATGGACGCTTCGGATTTGAATAACTAACGCTTCTCATTAACCAACGCTTCGCGTTGGCTGGCTAACGGTTTATTTTAGCTTACGTTTCGCGTCGGCTAACTCTTCACGTTGTATAACTCACGCGTGCGTTCGCTTCGCGTTAACTATCGTTAAGATTTGACTAGCTTTTCACGCTTACTTTAATCATTATCGATTCGCGTGAAATCACGCTTCGCGTTGAATCAGCGACGATTCGTTGTCACGTAGTTCACGGCTTTGTGTTGACCTAACGCTTCCTATTCACAAGCGCTACTCATTGACCAACACTTCGCGTTGGCTAACTTATGGCTCACTTAATCTTACGGTTCGGAGTTGGTTAACGCTTTGCGTTGATTAACGATTCGCGTGAAATCACGCTTCGCGGATCACCGATGCTTCGCTTTGAATAACTAACGCTTTGCATTGACCAACGCTTCGCGTTATCTGACAAACGGCTGGCTTAAGCTTACGGTTCGCGTTGGTAAACGCTTTGCGTTGTTTAACGATTTGAATGAATTCACGCTTCGCGAATCACCAACGCTTCGCTTTGAATAACTTACGCTTCTCATTAACTGCTGACTTATGGTTCGCTTTAGCTTTCGTTTCGCGTCGGTAAACGCTTTACGTTTACCAACGCTTCACGTTGACCTAACGCTTCATATTGACTAACGCTTTCAATTGCGCCAACGCGTCGCGTTGGCTGATTTACGGGTCGCTTAATCTTACGGTTCGCCTTGGTTAATGCTTTGCGTTATTTAATGATTCGCGTGAAATCACGCATCGCAAATCACGGCTTCGCTTTGAATAACTAATGCTTCTCATTAACCAACGCTTCGCGTTGGCAGATTTACAGTTTTTTTTACGTTTGTCGTTTGTAAACGCTTTGCATTGATTAACTAACACTTTGTGTTGACCTAACGCTTCCTCTTGACTAGCGCTTCTCATTGACCAACGCTTCGCGTTGGCTGATTTACGGCTCGCTTAATCTGACGGGTCACTTTGGTAATCGCCTTGCGTTAACCAACGCTATGCTAACGCTTCGCGTTGGCTAACTTTTGGCTAGCATAAGATTACGTTTTGCGTTGGTTCAAGCTTTTCGTTGATTAACGATTCCGAACACTGACGCTTCGCTTTGGATAACTAACTTCTCATTGGCCAACGCTTCGCGTTGGCTGACTTACGGTTCACTTTAGCTTACGTTTCGAGTTAAACTAACACTTCCTATAGACTAACGCTTTTCATTGACCAACGCTTCGCGTTGGCTGACTTACGTTTCGCTTTAGCTTTCGTTTCGCGTTGGTAAACGCTTCGCGTTGACCTAACGCTTCTTATTGACTAACGCTTCCCATTGCGCCAACGCGTCGCATTGGCTGATTTACGGGTCGCTTAAGCTTACGGTTCGCCTTGGTTAACGCTTTGCGTTGTTTAATGATTCGCGTGAAATCACACTTCGCAAATCACGGACGCTTCGCTTCGAATAACTAATGCTTCTCATTAACCAACGCTTCGCGTTGGCAGATTTACGGTTTGTTTTAGCTTACGTTTGGCATTTGTAAACGCTTTGCGTTAATTAACTAACACTTTGCGTTGACCTAACGCTTCCTATTGACTAGCGCTTCTCATTGACCAACGCTTCGCGTTGGCTGATTTACGGCTCGCTTAATCTGACGGTCTGCGTTGGTTAACGCTTTGCGTTGATAAACGTTTCGCGTGGCGTCAAGCTTCGCGAATCACCGATACTTCGCTTTGAATAACTAACGCTTCTCATTAACCAACGCTTCGCATTGACTGACTTACGGATCGCTTTAGCTTACGTTTTGCGGTTAGCGCTTTGCGTTTACCAACGCTTTACGTTTACCAACGCTTTCCGTTGATTTACTAAAGCTTCGCGTTGACTAACTTTTCGCGTCGCCTTACGGCTCGTTTTAAACAACGCTTTGCGTTAATAGCCGCTTCGCGTTGATTTACTCAATTATATAACTCAATATTTAAATATATAAAAATCGCAAGAACATTAATATAAATTTTTTTTAATGCAAGAACATTTTTACTGTCTCAAGAAAAATTATTAACACAAAACAAACATTTACAAATAATTCATATTTTATAAACATTGAATAGGCAGAAATATTCACAATTCAAACATTGATATACAACTCAGTATATACTGGGTATTCAAACAATTAACTCAGTTAGTTGTTACATTACTTGTTATTATATACGAATATTCAAATACAGTCATGCTCGCTTAATCTACCGGAATCACATGAATCAATTTGATTACAATTTGTAGCAAATATCCAAGGTTCAAACCATTCTGGAATAGTTTCAAGTTGCTGATACAGCATTTGACATAATATATAAGGGTTCATAACTTCATACCACACAAATATTTTGTTGTCAATTCTACCACTTATGCCGACCCATTCTTTTCGACGTATATCGTTTGTACCCCAATGCTTTCTCAAAATACTTCCATAAGTAAAATCATCACAACATTCATATAGTATAACGATAGTTCATATATTCATGAGTTATCGAAATCAGTTGCATACCATTTATATTTCTTAACGTAATTTACAAATAAAGCAGGATCTATTTCCAAATAAGAATATATCATAGCCTCTAACAACTTTTTGGGTATACTCCAACGACACGCATCCATAAGTTGATAAAATTTTATAAAAAATCGATAAACATAACAAAAATAAATACTCACATTAAATTTTTTCTGGATATATTTCTTGCTTCTCCATATTTTCAAATAGATCACTGTGATTTTTCAGTGACATTGATTTCCATAGTGGTAGAAAATTAAAATAAACGCCTTGTAAACTGTATGTATCCATAGTGGTATTAAATTTAAAAATAAAAAATTTAAAATATTTTAATAATAGCTAGATTAAAACAATTGTTGTGATTTTTTCCACCGGTTACTCGGTAATGTTTTATTGATGTTTGCCAGCTACGACCAACTTGATCCTCAACACGCATAAATGAAGGTGTTGAATTGATGGTATTTATTATTTTATCGGTTAGTATATTATAGTGGCTCGGTTAAAAAACTGATTCCACCACTATATCCCAATCCATTTGGTAGTTACCCTCTCCAGTTTTCAGATGGGAATTTTTTCCCTCATTGGTAAATCACCAGCTAGCAATTTTAATTGCTAGCTTCAAAAAGCAACTCTCCAATAAAATTTCAAATTCGTCCTCTTTACCTAGATCAGTTTTTTGTAATATAAATATGTATTTCGACTACAATGTAGTCATCATCAGTATAAATTAGCTAGTCGTACTTTACTCTTTGACAATTAGAGATAGATATAAAGTCGAGATCAACAGACAAAAATAAAAATAAATAGAAAATTAACTTGATTAAAATATACTAGATTTAAAATATAATAAATTTTAAATTATATTGAAATTGCTCTTGTTAATGTTTCCTTCATTCACATTTGATCCTGTTAATTTTACTCTTATTAAAATTACTCTTATATTGTCGCAGGATATGTTACTTGTTACTAATTTGGTGACATTTTCACGATAATCGGTCGAGGTCGTCTGCGTCCATTGTTATTTTGTTTCACTTTTGAATAATATTTCAAAACTAAAGTAATTTTTGATATGTTATTTGTAACTTTGCGTATTATCCTAATATACAATTAATTTTTATCTCCCGCACAATCATTTTGTATCATCATCATTTAACTAAAAATCGTTAACGATATTCAAATATAACCATTTTTATATATCAAAACACACGCCGTAAAAAAAGTTCAGTTTTATAGATTAAAAAATATCATGCATGTGAATGAAGAGATATCTGTCATCACTATTACACCAACATTAAAGTTTTATAATTAATACACAAATTATGACATTTTTATCTATTAAAACATATCACACACACACATAAACACTTCAATACTAGAATTATACAGAAAAAAAAATATTATCTGGAAAGGATTTTGGGAAACAAATACATTGTAATATGATCAGAGGTGCTGATATACGTCATAACCCTCGAGAATTACCACAATCAAAACACGTGTAAAGGTCATCAATTATCAGATATGAAATCATATATCAAAGCACATGCTGACAAAAAAAATGCAAACAAATACATTGTAATATGACCAGAGGTGCTGATATTGAGTTTGCAGTTTGCAGTTAATTTGACCGTTAGGCAACCTGCCACCCGAAGCTGACTTAGTAGCTTTATTTTTTTGAAATTGATCGGTTGTTTGATATATTCAGGTGTACCATCCTCCGTAATTATGAACTGATACAACAAGCCGAAACTTGAACCTAGGATTCTTTCCTTATCGTCGATAAGAGTTAGTTTTTTAAAATTGTTTAAAATTTGTGTTATATTTGGGCTGATGTTTTCTGGGTTTTGATTTTGCCAAATATGACCCATATCCAGTTTTTCCAAGATGTCTCTAAGTTGACTCGCCCAATTGTATTTACTAACCATACTATTATTTTTGTCTAAATTTACCAGCCGGTCATAGCATATTTTCACGAAGCATTTTTCCGTTCATTTTTAGAATTTTTAGCCACCAGTAAAGTATTCTTTTTAAGGCGTCTACGGCTATGCGTTCTTTACCGGTTTCATGTCTAATCATATAGTTGGGTGTGCAACGTTGCCAATTAAAGACAATTAAAAAAAAATTTGTTTGAACACACTCTAACTCATCTAGATATCTTAGGCTCCAAGTTTCGGCCCCATATAACAGTGTGGATGAAACAATGCTCTCGAAAAGTTTCATACGTCCTTCCCAAGACTGCATCTTGGTTTGTGTCATTATATTTTTGATTTTATTAGAGGCTATGTTAGCCTTTTTAATAGCATTTTCAGTAGCCTTCGAGAAAATACCTGAGGATGAGAAAAGGACCCCGAGATAGCAATATTCGTTTACGATTTCAATAATATCTCCGTTAATGATAAAGTTAGGGAGCTTTCCGAGTTTTCCTTTTTTCTAAATATCACCATTTTTGTTTTGACCACGATTATGCTAAGTCTGTTGCTCTTGCAATACATTTCTAACACGTAAAACGCTTTCTGAGCTAATGCGGCGGAGTGTGTAGTAATGATCAAGTCATCTGCATACAGTGTTAATAATAACTCAAATTGTCAACATTAATACCTTGTATATCGTTGTCCTTCATATAACCATACGAGTCACTAATAAACAAGCGATGAGTAGTGGAGATATTGAGTCGCCCTGAAGCACTCCTTTGTCTCTTTGATTATTTTCGCTCGTACGACAATTTATGTTAACATCAAAGGTAGCTTTTTGGTAAAAATTTCTAAAAATATTTATGATTTTACTACTTATTCCAATTTTTGTCAATTTTTGCCAGAGAATTGAGTGTGGTATAGAGTCAAAGGCCCTACGGAAATCTATAAATATCGACAGCCCCTTCTTCTTCGCAATCCAAACTGTATCTTTCCCAATATTTCCCGATCCTCAACCCAGTTCTGAAGCCGTTCAGAGATTATCTCAGTGAATATTTTTGTGATACTATTCAGAATTGATTCCTCATAGTTATTGGGGTCCTATTTATCTCCTTTTTTATAAATAAGACTAAGCCTTAGTTTTGCTCATGCGTCTGGTATGTCCTCTTCGTCAAGTAATCTGTTATAGATTATGAGCAGTTTTTCATACAAATCATAATTTAGGTTCTTTAAAAAGTCATTGGATACCTGATCAGGGCCTGCAGCCATGCCTAACCTACATTTATTTAAAACCTGTTGTAGCTCTTATTTTGTAATTCTCCCATTTAAATATGGTTCCTCGATGTTTCTGGATAAGTACGTGAAGTTGTCGTTGCTCGCATATACTTCTCGAAGAAAGCATTCCCAATCACCAATACTTAAAGAGTTCAGTATTGAATTATATTTACCCGAAAAGCTATTAATTGTTTTCCAAAAGTCCTTGTTATTATATATATTAGAAAGTTTTTCTGTCAAATTCTTAAAGTGAATTTCCTTTCCTGTTTTAGTAAGTTATTGTATTCTTTTTTACACTTTGTGTATTCCAAGCGCAGGTTATCACGGTAGCCCCCTTGATTGTATTTTTTTAATAAATCTTTTACTGTTTTCTTCTTTTCCACACATAAATTATTAAACCATGTATTTTTCATACAATGAGGCTGGTTTCTAACCTTGCTGAAGGACATGTTCACCTGCATAGCAGTTGAGGTTATTTCATGAATGAAAATATCATTCAATTCAGAAACAGTATATTTTCTTTTATCGATGTTTCAGTTCTATCTAGCTCCCTGTAAAAATTGTATTTGAGGTTTTCTTCCCATTTTATCTTTAAGGTTTGAATGTATGGCAATTTCTTTGTTTTTTTTTTTTTTTTTAATTTTTTAGAATTAATAACGTAGGCAAAGGATCCGACGTTAATACAAAGTCTAGTATTTTAAAATCTATTATATCCCCCAAACCCGTATCATTTGTCCACGCTAAATCGACCAAACTTTTGCCTATGTAGTTAGTAAAGGGGAAATGTGCTGGCGTTTCTCCCTTACTTCGCCCGTTCACTACAATAAAACCTAAACTTTCCATAAAACTGACTAACTGAGAGCCCCTCCGGTTGACTAAGCTATCCAAAGATTCTCTATGAGCTGATAAACCTAAACCATTCAACTGATCTGTTTCATACTTATCGGAAAAATCGTTCAGCGCACCTATTCTAGCATTGAAATCGCCACAAATGTATATCTTGGAATCTGGATACCTAGATAACACTTCCGTAATCAAATCGTTTAGTGCATTTAGATATTCCATGACATCGTAGCTCGGGTTAAAGTACAAGAATATTAATATGAAATGACTTTTAAAATATTTTATTCTTACGGGTATCCATCAATTACACTTGTCCAATGTTTCACAAAATAGTTATTTTCTAATTAAAACAGAAACTCCACCTCGACTTCTTCCAACCGATTTATCTTTGACAGCAAATTGAGTATGTAATTTATAGTCTGAAACAAATTTAGGCATTCCCTCTGGTATATCTCTCCAAAACCAGGTTTCATTGAAGCACAGTATGTGGTATTTATTAATTAAATTAAATACTTATATGAAAAAATTAACTCGTCAACCAGGAATCGAACCTCGGGCCTCTGGATAACTAGTCCAGTGTGCTGCCTGTACACCAAAGACGATTGTGATGTGACAGCCAACTTTTTCATATTATTCTAATTTTTGTTTTATTTATTAGATAGTATTTACTTCTTTCTGAGGTGATTTGTTTATTAATATTTGTTTGTTTGTGTATACTTTCGTGTCCACATAACGTTGTTTGTCCAAATTCTTTTCGAATACGTATGACAAACTGTAGAAGACTATAGCGTATACTCCGACAAATTTCATTGTCATTGAATTTATTAATTAAATTAAATACTTATATGAAAAAATTCCTATTCCTATTCCGATTCCTGGTTGACGAGTTAATTTTTTCATATAAGTATTTAATTTAATTAATAAATTCAATGACAATGAAATTTGTCGGAGTATACGCTATAGTCTTCTACAGTTTGTCATACGTATTCGAAAAGAATTTGGACAAACAACGTTATGTGGACACGAAAGTATACACAAACAAACAAATATTAATAAACAAATCACTTCAGAAAGAAGTAAATACTATCTAATAAATAAAACAAAAATTAGAATAATATGAAAAAGTTGGCTGTCACATCACAATCGTCTTTGGTGTACAGGCAGCACACTGGACTAGTTATCCAGAGGCCCGAGGTTCGATTCCTGGTTGACGAGTTAATTTTTTCATATAAGTATTTAGTATGTGGTATTGTTTAATAAGTTCTTGCTGTTCCAAATCCAAATTTAATACATTTCTAAATCCATGACAATTCCATCCCAGTACGTATAATTCCGGTTCCATATTTAGTTTTTTGCTTTTGATAAATTGACTTTTTTTGCTTCCTGTGTAGTTTTCCCGGTTTCTGTACAGTCTTCTTCTGAAGACTGCATATATAATCGTTTATTTTTGTTTTTAGCGAAAGCCGTTTGTTGTCTTATTTGGCTGTATTGTATTCTCAGTTCTTTGGGTACATCATCAATAATAAAAACTTTTAATTTTGATCCTTTGCTGGTTATCATTGACTTAATTTTCACATTTTATTAATTTAATTTGCATATTTGGCTTATTTTTGCCCAGTCTATAAACTTGGTTTATATCTGTAGGTTTGAGTTCCGGGTGGAATTTATGATTTAGTTCGTAAGATTAGTTCTATTATAGTTTGGTCTAAATGATTGTGGTTCGTTACCATTGAATAGAGGTCTTTTTTGTTGAACAGGTCAATATGTTTGTTGGAAGTTATTATTTGGTAAAATTGGATTTCTATAAGGTTGTGTTTGTCTAAAAGAATTGGGATTATTCTGTTGATGTTGTGGTGTATGTATTGGAGGGCTATGAGCATAGTTTGGACGATAGTTGAATTTAGGTGGTGGTCACTTTTGATTTTGTTGAGGTGCAAAATTTGGTTTCGTGTTAGATAAGTTTTAACATTGCTTTTATTATTTCTAATGGCATTATTGTATCTAGCGTTAACTTCTTGTTTACATAGCTCGTAAGCGTTTTTCATACTTGATAGATTTCGCATGCGTACTGCGATAGATAATTCAGTATTTAGTCCGCTAATGAAATTACAAATATTTAATGCTTCTGACATGTCCATGGAACTTAATAATAAATTAGATATTTCGGATACTTCTTCGAAATATTGGTCTAGTGATTTATTTCCTTTGAAGTTTTTCGGTTAAACTACCTAGTAAGTCGTTTCCGTCAGGCCACCCTGAAGGCCACCCAAACTACGGTGCGAGACATTGTGCCAAGAGATTTAGCCGAAGGCTAGGGCAGCAGGGTTAAATGCTGTCATAAACAATCCCTTTGGACCCACTGGCAAACCCTATTGTATAAATGCCATCCCCATTAAGTGTCCGATGGGGTAGTACCCGGCCTGCTTTACACGTGGGACCAAAAATGGTAAAAAGCAGTAAAATTATAATAACTTTGAGGTTCAAATCCCCTCAAAAAGTGAATCAACCGAGGTGTCACTAGCTAAGACCGTGACACATTAACTGCAGGTGTATACAACCCAGCAGAAAATCTGGACGATGAACTCCAGAATCCTTTCCTGAAGGTGAAAAAAAAAATCTTTCGGGTGCAGCCCGGAGAAAAGCATCAGAAGAGAAAGCCAGGGCTGAGGAGAAACCAATCCCTCCGACAAAGAGGAAAATCGGGACAAAAAACCCTAGAGCCCCTTTTTTTTTCAGAAACACTGATACCTATGGGGTCCAATTCAGGAAATCAACCCTTGGAAAAACCTCAGGAGAAGAGAAGAGGTCGAGATCTGAAGATGGAACTCCAAGCCCGAAGCAGATCTCAAAAAAACTGTACTGTACCCTCCCCAGATCGATAACTCCGTTGAAACGGGCAAAATAATCAAAACTCTTGGAGCACGGAATGCAAACCTGCGCACTGAGGAGTGGCGAATTATCAACAACACGAGGGCTCATGCGGGACACAGTATCGAGCTGGAAGTGAGTACAGCGGATCTGGGGTTGATTCAGGACCGAGGGTATAAATTATACCTCGGGCTTGGTCAAGTTATTCTTTCACCACTGAAAACATTGGAAGGACCCAGAATGTCAGATCTTCGGATGCTTCAGATAAATTTCCAGCTGTCTTCTGTCAAAATGTGCTGAAAAGGGGGATTTCTATAGCTCTGGTCCAGGAACCTTAGGCTGTTAACCATAAGATTCTTGGACTAGGAGATACTAGAGGATAAATTATTTACGACAAAATCTCGGAGTGACCCAGAACTTGCATGTATGCAAGAAAAGATATCAATGTCTTGCCGCTGTTAGAGTTTTGTCAGAGAGATGTCACAGTGGTAAAATTAAAATATAACATGGGGAACAAAACAGGAGTGGTAATCATCGCTTTGATCTACCTACCCTATAATGCATCTATTTCACCACCATCGACGTAGATAGAAGACCTGATCCAGTTTTGTGAGGCAAAAATACAAGAGGTAAGTACCTCTTTGATTATATCATAGCTAACAACATAGATATAGTTAATCAAGGCAACAAGCCGACTTTTATTAACAAAGTTCGGAAAGAACTCATTGAAGTAACTATGAGCACTTATGAAATCCGTGGAAAAATCAAGAAATGGCTAGTAACCGATGAACCATCTGCATCGGATCACAGACAACTCTATTACAATGTGGAGGTGAGAATGGATCAATGTAATATAAACTATCGGGATCCGAGTAGAACTTAAGTTTAAACTCGCCACAATCCCGAAAAAAGTTAAACGGTACTGGACATTCAGTTTAATGCACCTGAGCTTCAGTATGCAATAATTAACTCCTTTCAAGAAAAGTGCCTCTCAAAAGACATCAGCAAGTCAACTCAAATTCCACCAACAGAGTGAGTGCCTAAGTGCTTGGGATAACTACCATGAAGCCATTACCGAATACAAAAGGTCTTTGAAAAAAGCCAAAATGGACTCATGAAGGAAGATCTGTCAAGATGATGAAGACACATCTGAGGGAGCAATACTTCATCGTATCATAGCGAAGAAACCGTCTGACACCATCGTGTCACTTCGTTAACCCGATGGTAACTATACTAGCTCCGCGAAAGATAAACTCGAGATACTGATCAGGATTCATTTTCCAGATTCGGTGGCAATGGGCGGTGAAAACCCTTCTCATGAGCAGCTCAACCAGGGTCTCTCACTTACTGGCAACGACTGGAGAAGAGAGTATGTGACGATTTCCATTAACCGCTCAAAGATTGAATGGGCAGTAAACTCATTCGACCCCTGCAAAGCACCGGGACCTGATGGGATATACCCTTGCTTTTACAAAAAAGAGTAGAGCATCCTTTAACTCTGCTTGGTCATATATTCAGGACAAGCCTGGCTACGGGTTACATCCCAACAGTATGGAAGCCAGTAAGAGTGACCTTATTGCCAAAACCGGGGAGACTAAACCACTCCACGGGAAAGGACTTTAGACCAATTTGCCTTTCATCGTTTCTACTGAAAACGATGAAACGATTTATGAAACGATTTATAGAATTTCATTTGGCTCAGGGGGGTTGTCGAGAAATCCGCTTCATGCCAACCAATACGCGGATCAGGTGGGAAAATCCTGTGAATCAGCCCTCCACAACCTGATATACAGGATTGAGGAGGGATTTGCAAGGAAACAAGCCACCTTGTGCGTTTTTCTTGATAAAGAGGGGGCATTTGACAATGCCTCGAACAAATCCATGGGTCATTCTACAAGTTGGCATAGAATGGAAGAGACTTTTTACTGGTGGATAAACTCTATGCTGATAGGAAGAAGAATACAAACTTCCCTTCTTGGAGAGTCTGTCACTGTGAGAACCACACAGGGATGTCCGCAGGGTGGTGTCTTATCCCACTCCTGTGGAGCCTGATAGTGAACAACTAACGAACCTCAACCAAAAGGACACTACACACAGGAAAATGCGGAAGCCATTGTAAGTGCCATCTATTCAGGGACCCTGTAAAGGCACAATCTCCGAGCTTATGCAAAACGCTCTAGGATTCGCTCAGGATTGGTGTATTAATCAGGGATTGAAAATAAACCCTGGTGAGTCCACACTAATTCCATTCACACGGGAAAAGAAGGTAGATAACATAAAGATACAAAGACTGGCCTGTTTGTGCATCACTGTATCCATGAGCAGTACACCTGCAGCTACCATGGAAGTCGTTCTGGGGCTGCTCCCGCTAGGCATTGTAATAATAGCTAAAGCGAGATCCAGTGCCTATAGACTGTCTTGCAATAATAACTGGATTAATAAAAATCAGGTTGGACATGAAGAATCGTGGTAACATCAATTATCTCAGACCCCGTCTATGAAATGGGCACAGATATACTTCCCAAGATATACTCATTTTCAAAACCTTTCACTAAAGTATGTGATAGGGCCATGTGGTTGGAAAGAGAACCACCCTACCTCAAGAAAGGAATCGTCTGGTATACAGACGGATCCAAAACTGAAGAAGGGACCTGGGTGGGAAACTACGGTGAGAGACATAATGCAAATATAAGCCTCATAAGCCACGGTCTTCCAAGCAGACCTCTACGCCATACTGGCTTGCCTCCACCTGCATGTAAACAGGTGATCAACGCGTGGTCAAATACTAAACACCGTGATCACTGAGAAAAAGAACTGCAGCAAGAGCTCGGAAAGGTACTGCTTCAGAGTGCAACAAGGAGGCTACCTTCCGATGCACTGAGGCTAAACAGAATGCAACTGCGGAGGGTTACCGGATTTATTACCGGGCATTATCCCCTGCGGAATCGCACAGAATGGGACCCCATAACGGGTCCATTATGTGCAGATTGTGTGGCGATATAATCTTTGACTACGAACCTCTGGGTTACAGCAGATACAGGATATTCGGTGCATCTCACCCCGAATATATGAACCTTCGGGAGGATTTGTTAAGCAAGCTCCAGGCTATTGCCAACATATGGGAGAAGCGAATCTCGACAGAACTGAAGTTGAAGGGGGAGCACAAGGGGCCATAAGGTCGAAGTGCAATAGTTTTTTACCCCGATATAAATCAATCAATCAATCAAGTCATTTCCTTTTCCAAGTACCGGGTGTACCGTCAAATGAGATTATTGTTTCTATCAATTGTTTAGGTACAGGGATAGCTATTGTGTTTGATTTCTTATTACTATTTTTATTAATAATAGTTTCTGAATTGTTACTGATAGGATTGTTTCTATCAATTTTATTTTTTAAATAATATTTTAAATTTCAAATTTATCTTTTTTTGTTGTTTGCATGAGTGCAACTTCTTCCGTAGAGTTTCAGGGTATGTCTACGTTATTGGTGTCAACTGGATTCAAAGCTCTTTGTCTATTGAATCAAGCTTGTAACGATATTCGCTCGTTGCTATGACGTTTTGCAATTTTGAAAGGAAGTTTAGGCATAGGATTTGGAAGCAATTATTAAACAAAAAATTTACTTACTGTTGAAGAATCATCCACTTCCACATTGTTTTATCAATTAGGATTTCAAAAAACAACCGGTTTTCAATTGAAATGAATACCACACGATTCGATATGCGTTCGAATTGTTGAGTCTTGAGCCAATGCTGCTTTTACTTCTTGGATATAAATTATTTATTTGTTTCGTAGATTCGATCCATTAAGAGTTGAAACACAATCATAAAAATTGTCGATTTTTGTACTGCAGTTTACGATGGACGTGACAGTAAAGAGTATTCTTTATTTTTCTGCCAAATTCACAGTTTAATACAAAGTTGCAAAAACAAATTTTATTACAATAATTAACTAACTTAAAAATAAAGCGATTATTACACTTGCCTAAACGTGGAACGTAATTAGCGAACACAGGTCAAAACTAATTAGTTAACAGTTCAGGATAGCGCGGTTGCTTTTATACTATTGGCGTTATGATACTATTTGTTGAAAAGTGATGTTTATTGAACGTATAATTCTGCTTACCAAGCAGAATGACGTTTGTTGATATTGACCTTAATTGGATGTAAATAAAATAGTATTTATAAAAACACAATTGTGTAAAATAAATAATGACGCCGCTTTAATGTTTATTTATTTATGGTGCCGTACCAGAATATATGACTTATATATTCAGTAATTGGATTAGAATTTATATATCGAGTTTAGTACTGAATTTTTAACAGTGGAAAATATTGATAGAAAATTGCAATTTTGTAATAGGTGTTTAGCTGAAATTTCTGTGTGTATTCTAGACCAACAAAATCAGATCAAGTTCATGAAAATTTTATATCGGATCGGGTAATCTTATGCCAAGAAGGAAAACATGCATCTTTATATTTGAAAATATACATTTTCCAAAAATAAGTGTGGCATTTAAACTTTCTCTTCACTTCGTTATATCGTAGTTGTTGGATAGTTTAGGCCATACTCAGTACGCGCATGTTATTATAGTGGAAGCGATTCGAACCAGTTTAAAAATAGACGCTGTCTACTCAGGCCTCTACTATTTGGTTGTGAACTGTGGTGTGATTGCTACTATGTCTTGTTTATCGTCTTACCATGACTCTATGATATGTGTTGACAGTGCCATTCGTTAATCTTTAATGGACGCCAAATCGAATGAAATAACTTGTGGTAAGAGATTTGTAATTAATGTGTGTCTGTTTTCAGTATAATATTTAGAATCTTTATTTTATTTATTATAATACATTAGAATTATTGGTGGTTTACACACATGACGATCGTATTGTTTAGAATATGTCAACTAACAATTTGACAAAATATTTATTGATAATTAGGTTAACGAGTCTATTAGAACTTCATAAGTGAATGAATACTTAAAAAGGCTTACGTAAACCAACACTGTGATACTTAAAACTAATATACAATCAATCTGACGTGTAATTTGTCGATATTTAAAATTTAATGTACGTATGTGAATGAAGTTAAACGGATGATTGAAGGTCCGATATAGCAACTTAACATGCGAGGTATCTGGAATCGTCAGAAGCCCTCTCTGCGCGACAGATATACGGTTTTGATATAATAAATCGTCTGTGCCCCGCGAGATGAGGGTGTAGTCCCGAAAAGGGGACTGACTATGCCCTGTGTTCCGTAATGCACGTAGAATAAGTGCGATTTCGATCCTGTTAACCTCCATGGATTGCTACGATATCGGAGCTCAATCTTCCTGTGGTGATATTAGTGTGTTTTAAACGGAGTGTAATGTTATTGTTTGTTACAGCTGAACCCCCAACTAACAGATTTTCGAGTAGTGGAGAAGGTGAATCAAAAAATTTAGAGCGATTAATACAAACCGTACCTGGACAGAGTCTTGGCGATGTATGGAAAGCCAAAATTAATCCAACCACACACAATAATGCACCGCAGGTAATCAAACGTAGTTGTGATGTGCAGATAATCGTCGGTACTCGTCTATCGAGGATTAATACCGGACGATATGGATGAAACTGTACGTTCGGTGGATGAACAATTGATTTAGCGCGCATATAATTTTTGTCGTTGTCTTTTGACCAATAATCCACGGTTTTATTGCGTGATTTAAAAATATTCGATGGAATACCAATATTTGATTTAATGTTCGATTATTCGGTTTGTAATAACTCTGCAGATACCTGCTCTTGCGGGTTTAAACTCCCTTTGGTTATCTAATCAAATTGTTTAAATATAAAAAACTCGTCATTTCGCTAGATGTGTATAGCTCGGCGTCAATATACGTTAAAAAAAATAATTTTTGTTTTTGCTACGATCTCGACGAAAATCTACACGTCACAACTACTCTTCCAGAATAAACATGAATTCCGGTGTTATTCCTGTATGCTTCCGTCTTGTTTGACTTTAGGGTGTGGAAACGACCGTTCGTGCGATACCGCGTGTAAAATATTTCGTGGAATCGGATTCACCTGGGGACATACGGTTTTATGTTTTTTTTAAATTTTATTTTAGTTTTATTTCTTCTTTTTTTTAAAATTATTATAAGTCTAGTTCAAGTCGTTATTTTTTTTTTTTATAATTAGTGTTAGGTTTTAGGTTTGTCGCTTATCACTTCATTGTGATAGCGCGCTAAACTATATAATTTTATTCAATTTTAATTTTAGTATGTAAGATTTTAAAATTTGCGTTTCTTTCTTTTTTTTACTTATTTTAAATTTTATTTGATTCACACTCTCTCCTCTCAATCCCAACAACCAGATTTGTTAATAGTCGCATTCATTAGGTTTGTATTTTGGACCATTCGGGAATGGTTTATAAGGAGAGAAATTTTCAAGATTCTGGGTATTAAATTTAAATTGTAATATTTCTGTAGTTATAATAGTTATAGATAATAGGCTCAGCTAAAAGAATTGAAGTAAAATTGATTTGCTGTTCCTCTACTCATTACAAATTTTTCGTTTAAACTAATATTAGTTCCGGAACTCAATAACTTTCTGCAACCTGTGGGCTCTCTCTTTCCCCTCAATCGATTTTGCCCATAAATATTATTCAAAGTATTAAATATTTCTTTAACTAATTAGTACAGTTATCCTTATTTTCTTTTAATTCTTATTTTTAGTCAATACCGTTAGTCCAATTTGGTTCAAAGGCGTAAACTATTCATACGTGCTTTTCCAATTTTGTACGGAATTGTAGTTGTTTATGTTTATGGAGATAGTCTGGGGCTTACGCAGTATTTATCATACGTCATCATTTTTATTTGTGCGTTTGTTAACTCTCTTTTTCTCACCACCTTGCAATAACATAAATCTACGATGAAAGCCAATATCGATGGTTAATACAAAAAAACTCATTTATTTTTATCGAATGTAAATCCACATACAAAAAATCAACACATCTGTAATGCTTATAGAAGCAAACATTTCAAATCATATTTATTTTATTAAATTTACTCTACTCTTGTACCACACAAAAATTATTTTTATTATCAATTTAAAAACTCTTACTTTTTTTTCTTAAAATAATATTTTGAAAAGATTTTACCCATTTGACCCACTGTTTATACACGAAATAACTAATGTTATGAAGGGATATTGCACAAACATTGTTAGAATAAAAAAAATTAACACCTTTTTGAGTGTGTCAGAAGTTTGATAAACATACGTACGTACACATTTTTATTTTAATAATATGATTATCGGAAATATGTCTACTCGTTCAACTGATCGATATAGCAGGACTACGATAAACTAAGGTCGTTACTGAGTCATTTTTGCTTCGTTCCAATTTGAGGTCATTCGACAATATATATGAACCCTTCAATAAGATTGAAACCTTGAGGGATAAAATGAACAAGGTTATAAACTAAAGTTAATAGTTGCGAGTTAGCACCCTCAATTGATACACATTGTCATCATTCTTTCCGGCTTATACAATAATATATGATGATGTATGGTGTCAAATGCTTTACTAAGGTTACAGAAAACTGCATACGTGAATTTTCCTTGGTCAATTAATTAAAGAATTGAATTGATAAAGGATTCGAGAGAACTTTGCGTCGACTTTCTCTTACAGAAACCGTGTTGACAATCAGTGACTGAATTCATTTGCTGTAGATAATGCATCAATCTATGAAGATATACGTATTCCAACATCTTGGAAATCGATGGTAGCAACGAACTAGGGTGATAGTCGAAATCGGTTTTGAGATTTTTGGTGTTGAAATTATTTTAACAATTTTAAGTTGTTTTGGAAATATGCCATTCGCGAATGGTACGTTTATCAAGTAAGCTAACGGCTTTGCTTAGCTCGTTGCTTCACGGGTTATATAGTTTGGCACTTCATCATAACCTCTCGCAAGTGAATTTTTAATTTTTCTTAAAATTGTTGTGACGTCACTTGTTGTCACAGACGTTAAATAAAAGGAGTTGGCTCCATTGCTGGATAATGTGGTTGGATCGGATTTTAAATATTTTATAATACTGATTCGATAAAATGTTCATTTGTTCAATATTTGTCACAGATTTGGCATCTGTTATGCATTTATCATTGTGTTCAAGTATAATAGACTGACATTCTTGGCTTTCCAGTTCAATTTCGCTTTTTAACATATTTGAAATATTTTTTGTTAATATTTTACTATTGAAAATCATATTTTGGACATGGTCACGTTGTTTATATTAAACTCCTTTAGGTTGATTCAATTTTTTTGTATTTGCCAATAAGTTCAGGATACTTTTTGATTTTTTGAATGTTTGTCTATTTAACTTGAACGTTTTTAAAGATTATTAATATAATCAAAGAACTGCTGAATTTGTAGCACCAGGTGGCCATGAAATTATACATAGATACCATTATTAGTTAACAGCATAAAAATCAACTTGTTTCTAATAACTTATATATACTCCATTATTTGAACGTGTTGGAAGTGGAGGACCTGCCTGTCACACCATCCGTTTTGTGGGACAAAAGTTTTTTTGAGGTCATTATTACATTATCTCTTATTTTAACTAACAAATTAACTGTTACTGATAAACTTTTTGCTATTGTCAAACCAATTTTCGCGAGAGAAAAGTTCGCTAAGTCGTCGAAAAGAAGCTACTGACAAAAATTTTGCCTGTTACTAATGATTAAAAAAAAACCGTGGTCTACTGTGAACTATTTTAATCATTAGTTACCAGGCGTAGTTTTTTTAATCAGTACTTCGATTCTATAATTACACTTTCACTGAACAGCAGTCACCAAAATGTTACTGTGGAACAGTGATACTCTACAAATAAGAATGTCAATTTCCATTAACACTACGTAAGACATAGTGTAAAAGAACTGGAGTAGCTTCATAGATAAACACGTCATTGAATTTTTAATTAAATATTTATATGAACAAATATGAGTTAATTTGCCAAAAAATCAAACCTTGGGCCTCTTGATATCCATCCCAATGTGCTTACCATTACATCAAGTATGACTCTGGTATATGTTACAATTTTTTCAATCATTGGCAGTATTACTTTGTATATTGTAACTGTATTTCATGCAGCACAGAGGTGTTTCTGTGTGCTACCGAATTTTTATTTTATAGATTTTTACGTAAAGAGATTTTTACGATTTTATTATTTCTTTCATATAGTGAACAGTTTTTTTTTGTGTGTGAAATTTACTGTATTTGTGAAAAATCGTCCAGAATAAAAACTCGTGGAACCAAACCAAAAGGTTTTCTGGTAGATTGCTTATGGTACAGTTTGCTATTTTATTCTAAGTGTAACGAACAAATTTTAAGTTATGGTTTTATATTTATATTTTATATAGTGAACAGTTTTCAAGTGAAAGTTCATTTCTATAGCACATGATTGTACCACAACTCATAAAGGTGGTGTTCGAGTAATAACGCGTGTTGATAGTAATAACGCGTAGTAGTTCGTGGAGCAGTTGATTTAGTATTGAATTCGGAACTAAGGCAGAACACAAATAGGTACCTAGTTTGATGCTTGCTGAGGTCATTGCCTATTTATTTATTTATTTTTCAATTGAAAAGTCTGTGTATGAATAAAATTTAGTGATTGTGATTGTGATTGCGATAATTGGTTGACGATTTAGTCATCTTTACTATACATACACTAGGACATTTTAAGACGTTTCCTCATATATTTATGTAGTATATTCAAGTGCTTCATTTCATGTACAATATGTCTATTAACATAGACCCAATAGGAACATAATGTAGTGCATCTTTCACTGTCCATATGCAGCGCACCATGATACGGTGGAGAATAATTTTTTTTAGTACTCCACTGTTTAAAATTTATTATTGATATTTTTTCATATTTTTATTATTCAAAAAGAATAATTTATATAATTATTGGTTTATGCGAGTTGAGAATTTACATAATTTCAACAAACATTTACTTAGATTGGATATGACTTGCGTATATTCAAGCTTACTTCGATATTTCTGCACATATTTCAAATCAGTTACAAAAATTACTTCTCTCTGTGCAGTTACCAAAAGAAAGCAGTTACAAAAAATACTTGTCTCAAGACAGTTACTAAAATTAGTTGATTCACATGAATTAATCAGATGGTATTTAAAATTTTTATTTCTTCAGTTTACAAATTGAATATTTTTTATGGTTGTGCTGAAGTATCGAATGGGCGAATTAATGGTTTCTATCTGATTGTATCTAAGTATATTTTTTTTTGTATAATTTATTTAATTCACTATTCCGAAACTTGTGGTCTCTCAAACTTGTCACAATTCAATACACGTTCTATACATATTTTTGTTGTACAATTTATATTTTATGTGAATATGCAATGACTTTTCAATTTATAACTATATTGTTTGTATACGCTTGGCTTTTTTTTGGCCGTGTATTTTTTTTTTACAGAAGCGTAATGTCTCTTTTATATACAACTATGTATCTGAATTAAATTTGTAATCCATATTTATATTTTTGCAAATCAGACATATTTGAACATATTTTTTTTTACTGTAGTGTCGTTTTTTTTTTTATATACGATATTTCTTTTACTACAGTTCAATCTAGCACATATTCATGTAATCTCTTTTTTTATAACTTGTACAACCAAAGTTAGTATTTTAAGGATAGTTGTACTATCAGCGTATTAGATTAAAAATTATTTATTTCAAATATATTTTATTTTAACATATATTTTGTTTTGTTCCTTTTTTTGTACCTTTTTATTTTTTTTCATATTCGAATCACTTGTCGATAACTTAGACACTTACTGGATAGTAAAGATCTTACTACCTCAATATTATCTTTTTAATGGGCCCAGCTTTTATTGAAAGACTTTTGGTTCAACGTGTTATTTTTTTTAATATTTACGTGTATCGCGTTAGCACCGATCGTTTTCTAATTTTCATAATTCCACATACAATACTCTGCTTTGGATTTTTTTTTCTAAAGTACCGTATATTTAGTTTTCATTATTTTTTTTTTTTTAAAATACATCATAATACCTCTTTTAATTAAAATTACTAAATTAACTTAATTTCATATTTATGAAAATAATTGATAATTCAATTATTTTCTATAAAGTGTTTAGTCTTTTTTTTAAAACTAAACACCCAATTTTTTTTAAAATTAAACTCTAATATTATTTTTTACATACACATATGGTAGCAGAGCAAATATCCATATGTGTCTTTTGTTTTCGATAGTTTTCACAAAGCTCGACTTGTGATTCTGAAATTCTTTTGAGAGTTGAAATGATTATAATTTTTTCTTTATATTTATACATTTATATCTTTTACATTCTCTTTAATTCTATAATTATATTTAACTTAGTGCTAATTTTTTTTCTCTTTCTTCTATTTTGTTTGTGGTTTAAATTTTCATTATGCCGAGAACAACTCGTAATACACCAGGTACCCCAGGAGATGACGATCCTCCAGCTTCACAAGTATCAGCGGTTAACTTAGCGGCTATAACTACGCAGATGCAGACTACAGCTCAACAGTTCCATGCGTCAGTGCTGCACGTTTCGGATGTACAGCAACAAATACAACAGCAAAGCAAGCAGATAAGTAGCATTACCGATGCCTTGGCAACAATAACAACTACTCTATCAAATAATAACACTAGTTCAAATCAATTAACTTCAAATTTTAGTTTTTTTGCAAAACCGAGTATAGATTCCTTTATAAATAAAATCACTATTCTGGACATTTCGGTTCCAGAAAATATTATACAGTTTATTGTCGATACTCAACATTTAATTGATATTAATTTTTTACCTATAGACGTTCTTTTGAAATCTTTAATCAATAGGTGTGCTTCGAACGCACAAACATTTTGGTCTACTTGTTTGGCTGACTCTTTGTCTTGGCAAAATATTAAACATAATTTATTACAAGTTTATATTCCACCTTTGACTAAACAGATATTAATTGATCGATTGGTCCGGCGAAATCAACCTGATACTGAAAAATTTTCGACATTTGTTCCTTCAATAATAAAATTCGCGAACATCCTACTTAATGATTCATCTGAATCCGAAATCATACAAATTATTTTTGCTCATGCCAATAATTCTGTCCTAACTATTCTTGGTTTATATCAAATTCCTGATACTTATAAAGATTTGTATCAACTAATCACTAAAATTGAGGAAATTCAAGCGCGAATAACTACAACACCCGTCAGTGTAAACGTTACTTCAATTCAAAATACGCATAATGACTCTAAATTTTTTTGTACCTTCTGTAAAGGTACTAATCACAATTTTAAATATTGTTTTAAAAGAAAGAAGGATAATATAAATGTTAGTACTACGGTTCCAAAAAACTCGCAATAGACCCCAAGTTTCTTATTAATGATGTTATTTTAAATTATACTATTTTACCTCTACAAACCATTTTCATTCAAGGTTATCCTTTATTAACACTTTTTGATTCCGGTGCTACTGTTAATGCTATTAAAACTGCGACTTTTAACAAGTTAAAAGCTAACAATAGAAACATCGTCACCGAATCAATTGATAAAACTATTTCTTTGCCGGGAAATAATTTTTTAAAATGTAATTTAACTGCGAAACTTCATTTTAAATTGGGTAATTTTTCATGGACTCAAACTTTTTTTATAGTAGATTCATTACCGTTTGAGGTAATTTTAGGTGTTGCCACACTTAAAAATTGCAACATCATTTTGGACTTCTTTAAGTCGACGATCAAATTTTATTTTCATCCTAATGTTGAAATACCGTTTTCGGGTTTTTGTAATAATAATCGAATTATTAATACCATTGTCGAAGCGAAAGTAAATCTTAATAGCAAACAAACCAAAGTGTTGCAAACACTTCTTCAAAACTTTAAATCGATTTTTTCTGACATTCCTGGTCTTGCCAAGGGTTTTGAATATAAAATTAAGTTAATCGATAACATTCCGGTTTGTAAAGCTCCTTACTATCTAGCACCCGATAAAGCCAGACTTTTGGACGAGCATGTTCAAGAGCTTGTTACACAAGGGGTACTTTCTCCTTCGAACTCTAATTATAGCTCACCCGTCTTCTTTGTTAAAAAGAAAGACGATTCTTATCGGTTAGTCGCTGACTATACGTTTGTTAACAAACATATAGAGTTTGATCCGATGCTTTCAGCCAGTATGGCTCATATTTTCGCTAGCTTAGGTAATTCGAAAGTGTTTACACTCCTCGACATGAAATCCAGTTTTCATCAGATAAAATTATCAGATGACTCGAAACATGTCACCGCGATCGTCACACAATATGGTCTGTTTGAGTACAATACCATGCCTTTCGGTCTAAAGGTGGCTAGTCAATCATTAGCTCGTTTTTTAAATTCCAGTCTCGCAGAATTTCGTCATAAATTTCTTCTTATTTATTATGACGATTTAATTGTACATTCGCCCGACATTGAATCACATTTAAATCACCTGAATCTCTTGTTCACTAAAATAAAGTCTATCGGTATCACTATTAATCCTTCTAAGGCTCGATTTTGTATGTCGAGGGTACGTTTGTTGGGTAGCGTAATATCCGCTGAGGGACGCTTTATAGACCCTATTAAGGTGCAAGCAATCAATGACATGCCAACTCCAAAAAACGTCAAAGAAGTTATGCGTCTAGTTGGGGCTGCGGCTTTTTACTCCCGCTATATTCCCATGTTCAGTCAGATTGTAGCTCCGTTAAACGATTTAAAAAAGAAAGGTGTTAGGTTCAAAATTACTAAGGTTCATCTTGATGCAATCTCTACTTTAAAAAAATCTTTAGTAAGTGCGCCTGTCTTAAAACATCCTAATTTTGACAAACCTTTTGTGCTACAAACTGACGGATCAGCTACAGGTCTGGGCGCGGTATTACTTCAAAAATATGATGACGGTTTGCACCCCATTATGTACTGTTCTCGAAAATTGAATCCAGCCGAATTAAAATATAACAGTCATGAATTAGAACTTCTCGCAGTAGTAACGGCCCTAGATAAATTTAAAGATTTTTTTACCGACCGCAAGTTTACTCTACAGACTGACTGCAGGTCGTTATTGTGGATTTTTAATACCCCCAATAAATTTAATAAATTATCTAGGTGGATCCTTAAAATTTCGAGATATGACTTTACCCCGGAACATATTAAGGGCAAATTGAACAATATGGCCGATTTTCTATCTAGGTTATACGAAACTGACCATATATTAGTGAACAAATTTTCCGATTCAAATCAAGATTCAGGCAAAAATTTCATTAAAGTTAAAGAGTTGCATAGCAATGATCCAGGTTATGCAAACGTTTTAAAAAAGATAACCAATACTTTGGATCAAACTGACTTAGAATCGGTGAATGAAGAAATCAGGAACAATGCGCAACTGAACTTTATTAACGTTTTAGCTAATACAAATTTTGATTACCTTTCTATTAAAAGCGAGCAACGTAACTCTCCCGAATGTAAAATCATTTATCAGAACCTTAAGGCTCAGATGAATGTCCCTAATTTTTGCATAAAGGATGGGTTAATTTATAAGTTCGTCGGAAGGAATCGACTAAAACGTATATTTTTACCTGATAATTTACTCGACTATGTTCTTCGATATTATCATGATTCTAAATATGCTGCGCATAATTCAGTAATTAAAACATTCCGTGAAATTAGTAAAATTTTTTACTACAAAAACCTCTATGCAAAAGTAAGGGACTATGTCAGAACCTGTAAAGTGTGCCAGGCTATAAGGCCATATACACGTAACGATAAGGTTCAGTTGAGTAGTTCTGTGCCGGAGTATACCCTACATACTTTGTACGTCGACTTTATCGGTCCTATTATTAGATCAAGTGAAGGTTTTAAATATATTTTTTCTATTGTAGATGGATTTTCAAAATTTGCTTTCGCCTTTCCATGTAAAAGGCAGACCAGTGACGTTGCCATTTCACTGATACAGAAGATTTTCCTGCAAAACGGATATCCGACGGTTGTTGTAGCCGACAACGGACCAGCCTTTGCGTCGATCAAGTGGAAAACCTTCTTATTTAATAATGGTATTAGAGCTGCCTACTGTTCGAGCTATACACCATCTTCGAACAAGAGCGAGTGCCTCAATCGACAGATAAAATATAATTTAGGATGCATTCTCAAAGAATATTCTGTACAACATAAAAATTGGTCAAAATTTTTAAGTTTTGTAATTTTCAATTACAACAACTCCTACAAAAGTACAATCGACTCAACACCAGCTGAAGTTTATTTTGGTAGAAAGTTAATGACGCCGTTTGTGATTATAAACGAATTAACTGAGTTAATCACGAGTTCTGCTAAACCATCACAAGCACATATACAAGATGCGTTAAAGATTGCTCACCAACAACGAGTCAACCAAACTTTAAATAAACCAACGCTGTCTAAATATAAAGTGGGTCAATTGGTCATGGTAAAAAACTTGGCCCCGAATATGAACAAGAATATCGCACCTAAATTCGCTTCAAAATTCAATGGACCGTACAAGATAATAAAGTTCACTACACCAACTTCAGTTAGGCTAAAAGCTCCAAAATCTAATAAGAAAACCTTCGGCATGTCGATATACAACATTCGGCCATACTATCTCAGAGGATATCAAGGGAATGGTAACGTTACTGCATCCTAATTAAACATCTAAATGTATTTAAATCTTCACGTCTAATCCACATTTGTAAGATTTTTCATTCATCTATTCGTGTCATTCTTGCTTTAATATTTTTCAATTAGCATGTCGCTAATTTTTTTGGCCCCCTGGAGTGGAGAATAATTTTTTTTAGTACTCCACTGTTTAAAATTTATTATTGATATTTTTTCATATTTTTATTATTCAAAAAGAATAATTTATATAATTATTGGTTTATGCGAGTTGAGAATTTACATAATTTCAACAAACATTTACTTAGATTGGATATGACTTGCGTATATCCAAGCTTACTTCGATATTTCTGCACATATATCAAATCAGTTACAAAAATTACTTCTCTCTGTGCAGTTACCAAAAGAAAGCAGTTACAAAAAATACTTGTCTCAAGACAGTTACTAAAATTAGTTGATTCACATGAATTAATCAGATGGTATTTAAAATTTTTATTTCTTCAGTTTACAAATTGAATATTTTTTATGGTTGTGCTGAAGTATCGAATGGGCGAATTAATGGTTTCTATCTGATTGTATCTAAGTATATTTTTTTTTGTATAATTTATTTAATTCACTATTCCGAAACTTGTGGTCTCTCAAACTTGTCACAATTCAATACACGTTCTATACATATTTTTGTTGTACAATTTATATTTTATGTGAATATGCAATGACTTTTCAATTTATAACTATATTGTTTGTATACGCTTGGCTTTTTTTTGGCCGTGTATTTTTTTTTTACAGAAGCGTAATGTCTCTTTTATATACAACTATGTATCTGAATTAAATTTGTAATCCATATTTATATTTTTGCAAATCAGACATATTTGAACATATTTTTTTTTACTCTAGTGTCGTTTTTTTTTTTATATACGATATTTCTTTTACTACAGTTCAATCTAGCACATATTCATGTAATCTCTTTTTTTATAACTTGTACAACCAAAGTTAGTATTTTAAGGATAGTTGTACTATCAGCGTATTAGATTAAAAATTATTTATTTCAAATATATTTTATTTTAACATATATTTTGTTTTGTTCCTTTTTTTGTACCTTTTTATTTTTTTTCAGATTCGAATCACTTGTCGATAACTTAGACACTTACTGGATAGTAAAGATCTTACTACCTCAATATTATCTTTTTAATGGGCCCAGCTTTTATTGAAAGACTTTCGGTTCAACGTGTTATTTTTTTTAATATTTACGTGTATCGCGTTAGCACCGATCGTTTTCTAATTTTCATAATTCCACATACAATACTCTGCTTTGGATTTTTTTTTCTAAAGTACCGTATATTTAGTTTTCATTATTTTTTTTTTTAAAATACATCATAATACCTCTTTTAATTAAAATTACTAAATTAACTTAATTTCATATTTATGAAAATAATTGATAATTCAATTATTTTCTATAAAGTGTTTAGTCTTTTTTTTAAAACTAAACACCCAATTTTTTTTTAAATTAAACTCTAATATTATTTTTTACATACAACGGTTCAGTCTTTTACACCTAAATTCACATTTGTAGAGTGCAGTTTCGGTGGAACAAGGCTGTCCTTGTTCCACCGAATCATCGCTGACTCTGCAAAGGCAGTGATGTACATATTACTGTCTCTATTGATATCAATGAATACATATTCTTCATTCTGCATTTTACGAATGTCTGTGAGTAACAGAGTGCACCGTACCATGGTGCGCTGTATATGGACAGCGATAGATACATACATTGTTTCCAGATTTAGTGTAGTTTAAGAAACACACGGTATATTAAAATTTCAAATTCGCACCCTTTACCTAGATCAGTTTATTGTATTTTAAATACGTATTTCGACTACAATGTAGTCATCATCAGTATAAATTAGCTAGTCGTACTTTACTCTTTGACAATTAGAGATAGATATAAAGTCGAGATCAACAGACAAAAATAAAAATAAATGGAAAATTAACTAGATTTAAAATACTAGATATACTAGATTTAAAATATAATAAATTTCAAAAGCATTGATGATAAAAACATTGTGATTGTGGGACTTGCGGATGATTCAGAAAAGGAGAACTTGGAGACACAAATAATACAATTTATCAGAACGGAAATTGGAAATTGGCATTGAACCAAATGAAATAGAGAATGTTTATAGACTAGGTAAAAAACATGCAACTGAGGTCATTAGACCAGTTCTATTAATAAAAATAAAGTAGCCATTTTTATATTTCAAGAGAGGATAGAATAATTATACAAGGAAAACTTGGGAAGTATTTAGTGAAGAACCAGGAAGAAAATAAAAGAGCGTCTATATGCAACAGTAAATTGTATGTGGATGGATAGTACTATACACTAGACGAACTAGAGAACGGAACGAATGCAAACAAAAGTCAGTTGAGTGATGAGCAAAACGAAAACAAAAGACACATGGTAAGAAAACAACAGGCAGTAGAATATAAAGGCTATAGAGAAAAGCTTTGGTCTATGGCAATTAGAAGAGGGCCAATAGCCGATCCAAGGAATACGGGCAAACGTATTGACTTAAAAAACTAAAAATATGTATGTGGAATGTTGAAGGAATAAAGGGTAATATTAAAGATTACGATTTAATTAACTATTTAAGGAAATTTTATATCTTTATTCTAATCGAAACTTGCCTCAATAGCAACTACCATATAAACATTATTTCATTTGAAGGATTGCACAAATTTAAGACGAGACGACAAAAATACTAAAAAAAGGAGGCAACCTGTAGAATATCGGTGTTCGTACATATAAACATAGCAAAAAAAGCTGAAAAGGTTGAAAATTCAGTAGAAGAGATACTTTTGTTAAAGTTAGACTTCTATAACAAAATATATATACTAGCAGCGTTTTATAATCAACCAGAGCAATTAATCAAACTAGAAAAATGAGAGCTGTTTTGAAAAAATCAATGAAAAATATAACAACTTTTAAACAATTTATCCAACAGCACAAATAATCCAGACCGGGGACTTGAAAGCTAGAACCGGTATTCCGCAAGATGTAGAAGAAATAAACTCTACCAACTTTGCAAATTATTAGAGCTTTCTCGAAAGTGAATATAACAGAATTCTACCCCGAAAAAAACAATGATATCACAATAAACAAATATGGAAAAAACTAATTCAAATCTGCAAAGACAATAGTCTGATTATCTTAAATGGAAGTTGAGTGTGAACTGTTGAACGATAAGGTTGTGTTTGTTTTGCTCTCTGCTTAAATAATTATTTTTGTAGTTAAAAGTGAGTGAATTGAAGGTAATATTTTTTTTTAATTTATTTATTTATTTGATTTGCCAATAAATGGCTTATCACTCTTTACATTATAATAAACATAAGTGCTTTTACAAAATTCAAAATAACAACATATTATTGCTTCAATAGCACAGAAATTTAACAAAAAGACAGAAAATAAAAAGATACTGTGTTTACTACTACTTTTCTCCTTGATTAGCTCATAAATTTGCTTTACGCTTTTTGATGATTAAATCCAAGTAATCGCATATCGCCCTTATATCCTCTTTACTGTTAACCTCCAGCATAGCCATCGCATTTTCGTATCCTCTTTGACTGATTCCCTCCCTCTCTTTTCCCTCAGTTCCTTGGCAGTGCTCAATCATGTGCCTTATGGATTCAATGCCCCATCCACATAAAACGCAAATTTTTTCTCCGTTAGTGTTTATTCTTCTGTTTTCCCAACCGAACCTATACATTCTGAAGTTTGCAAGCATTCTTCTTTCGCTTCTATTTGCTATGTCGATGTACATTGCGCCTCTATCATAATGGTTTAACATCATGAAAAATTCCAAAGAATTTTTTGTTTTGGCTTCTGCTAAGGTGTTCACTAGGCATAAATCACTTACTTTACTTTTAATTAATTTTTGAACTCTTTTGTAGCTCCCTTCTTGCATTTCATTTAAATTAAGGCCCAGTTCACAAAGTTTAGCCTTAATTATGCTGTCCCATTCCCCCTGCATGCAACTTTTTTGTAATGCTTTATTTGAAAATGCTACTCTAAAGTAAAAGTTGATTGCATGTTGCAGCACAAATCCTTCAATGGGCATTACACCTAATTCTAAATCTATTGCGCAATTAGGGGTTGATTTAGATACTCCGAGGAGCTATTTGTAGAAGTTGTAGGTAAAAGAAACCAACTCTTTTGAACAACCTTCAATTCCCCAAACCTCTCTTCCATATGTCAGGATCGGTGTGATAATAGAGTTGAACATTTTTAATATCAAGCTTACTGGAAACTGTTCATATTTGTATATAAACTTTCTTAAAATCATAAGTGCTCTACTGGCTTTTGTTATCATCTCGTTTTGGTGTAATTTCCAACTGCCATTGTATGCTATCATTACTCCTAAATATTGAAAGCTTGAGACATTCTCTATTAAATTGCCATTGATCCTAAAAACTTCGTTCCGATTATACTTCCTTCCCTGACAAACTCTAAGCACTTTTGTTTTTTTTACGTTGATGGTCATTTCCCAAGTAACGCAGTAATTTTCTATTGCTGCTAAGGACCTCTTCATTCCCCCAATAGATTGTGAGAATAAAGCTACATCATCGGCAAACAGCAATATCTTCACTTCTTGGCCTTTTATGCATGGAGAAAAGGTTTCAAAGTTGTCAAGGCAATCTGGTAAACCGTTTATAAACAGAATAAATAAGATGGCAGAAAGCTCACATCCTTGCCGGAGACCTTTATATGTTTTAAAGGTTTCTGTAGCAAAAAATCTATCTATGCGCACACAACATGTAGTTTCCTTATAAATTGATTTCAATATGCTTATCATATGCGTTGACATTTTTAGTTTTGATAGCTTGTTCCATAAAATGTTTCTGTCAATTTTATCAAACGCTTTTTCGAAATCAATGAAGGCGCAATATAGCTTATTTCTTTTAGTCTTTAGTGTTTTATTGATCAGTGTTTTGATGACAAGTAAATTATCCATAGCCTCAAACCCACCTCTGAAACCAGCTTGGAATTTACTAATGATGTTTTCGTTTTCAGCCCATTCCTTTATTCTTATCGATAGAATCTTTGTATAAATTTTACTTAAACTAGGTGTTAAGGTTATACCTCTGTAATTATCAGGGTTATTTATTTCTCCTTTTCCTTTATATATATTGCAGATTACACCAGTAACCCACTTTTGAGGAAATATTTTATTTGTCTGCAATTGATTAAATAAATTTGTCAAAAATTCTATGAAAACAAATGAATATTTTGCTGCTGCGCTCACAAATTCATTTATAATTCCATCTAGTCCCCCCGCCTTTCCATTCTTAAGTATGCTTAAGACAAGCATCACATCAGATACGCTTATTTCACGATCGAGGATTACATTACTTTCATTCACTGCTACATCACTTACGTCCATGAAACCTTCTTGCTCTTCGCCATAGAGATTTTGATAATGCTTAACCCAAGCGTCCGGATCTATGTCGTTATTATCCATTACTCTCTTCTTGGTTCTTATTAATTCCCATATCCTTTTGTCATTTCTTTCATTCACTGCTTCGTTTACTTTTTCTATAAACAACAATTCATTATCTGCCTTCTTTGTATTACAAAGTTTTTTATATTCCTTCCTACTCGATAAATAAGCATCTACAAATATCTGTTCCCGATTTCTTCTCATGTCTCTCAACTTTTGCTTCATTTCAATTTTTTTATTCTTACATTCACAATCGAACCAAACCGGTCGGCCTTTACTAATAGCAGCTTTCCTTTTCTTCTCAGTAATCTCCATTTCGGATCCCAAATATTCCAACCATTTCTGCATGATATTTATTGCATTATTAATGTCTCCAGCTTCCAACCTTCCTTTCATTCCTCTAAGATAAAAATCTGTTTCTAAAGTATTCATCTCATTTACAAAGGTATCGGCTCTATTCTTATCCCATTTAAATATTTTTAGCGGCATACCTTTTGGAGGATTTTTTATACATTTTTCGAATACATTCTTCATCTTAAGTTCTAGTGGGAAATGCTGGGACTCGGATATATCCCCTACCCTCATGTCTACACTACCCCACAAACTATTAGACACGACACAGTAGTCTACCACACTTGCACCGTTTTGTGATACAAATGTAAATTCACCTTTATTATCACTTTTAGCCCTACCATTTAACACTACCACATCCTGCCCTTTGATGAACTCAAGAAGTTTCTCTCCATACTTATTTGTAATAATATCTTTGCTACGCCTTTGTGGAATGTTGTCCAATTTAAAACTAATATGATCATTTTTGTCGATTCCAAACAAAATAGTATCCTGATTCCTCCCCATCCTTGCATTCCAGTCACCTCCCATAATTACATCTGAATTTGGGTATTTCTCGGTTAAACGATACATCTCTTCGCTAAGCTTATTGAAGAAGTTAGGGTTCGTAAAAGTGGATTGTTCGGGTTGTAAATATACAGTGCCAATTAATAAATTCCACTTTCCTTTCTTTAAAACAATCCATAGTACCTCTTTTAAACTGCTTTCAATTTTTTGTATGTATTTTTTTAAATAGTTCTTGTAAAAGATTGCTATGCCACCAGGATGTCTTCCTTTTCTTGCCTCTCTAACCTCACTTTTTAAAATACCCTGAAATCCCTCTATTTCGTATTTTGCGTTTTCTTCTGTCCATGTCTCCGTCAAACCCAAAATATCAAATTGTTTTAAATACATTTTCAGATCATAAATCCCAATTTTATTTCTCAAACCTTCAATATTCCAGAAAACAAATTTTAATTCCTCTCCCGTTTCCGTTAAATCGATACCGTGTTCATGCCTTAAATTTTCGTCATCAGTTACGTTCATCCTTTCTCCATTGGCTATTATATTCCGTTTTTTGATCGTTGAGTCACTGAAGTTCCTGAACCTGTGTCCATAGAATTGGCTCTTGGTCTTAAGAAGTGGTCTAAAGTTGACGGTTTCAAATTTACTTTTTCAACAGCTGGTTTAAGGATTTCGAAAGATTGTTTTTTTTGGTTGTTAACTTCGTTTACATCATCTTCGTTTACAATCATAATGATTTCATCTGAATGACTTCTTTTTTTGTTATTGTCAGAGCTCTTATTAGTTGTATTAACCCCTACGCTTTCAACAAGTTTGCCATCCACGAAAAGTTTGTTACGCTTCAAAATTGCATGATGACCTTGGGTTCTAAATTTTAACATTGCCGGTATTATTTTTTTCCTCTCATCCCGGATTTTTAAGGGCAGATCTTCTGATATAAATATGTCTGTTCCTTTTAGTTGTTTCTTATTTTCCCAAATACCCCTTTTTATTCGCCCAGAGATTAAACCTACTAATATAGGCCTTTTATTATTTTTTGCTCCGATTCTAAAAGCAAAATCAATATCTTTAACTGAACACTCTACTTTTAAATTTTCCTGAAGCACACTTACAACTCTTTCTTCGAGCAATTGGGCAGTTTCATGATTTTCTTCAATTCCATGTATAATTATATTATTTCTTCTAACAGTGTTTTCAATTGCTTCTAAACGTTGCTCTAAGTCCTCCACTTTATTTGATAGATTATTTTGTTTTTGTGTTATTTCGTCCATTTTTTTAGCTATATTTTCATTAATATTATTAATATCGGTTTTAATATTATTGATATCGCTCTTTATGGACAGTATGGCCTCCAATATCTCGGCGTTCGACATTTTTATTTTAATTTATTTTTATTAATTATAAAAAGTAAAATTCAAATAATAAAAAAAAATTTTTATTTATTGTTTATAAATTAAAATTAAAGATTAATAATTTATTTATGAATTTAATTAATTGTTATTATGATTAGTTAATTAATACACGAACTTGTCTGGATTCGATCTCGGTATTGTTAACATATTAGTTTTGAAGTCTGATATGTTCACCGTTACACCACGGCTACTTGTTGAAAACTAATAATAAAATTAAAACGATGCTTTTTTATGTCTTAATATTCTTCTATTGTGATTGATGTTAAACTCATCATAAATAACCCCACTTTCAATGTTCAAAATTTTAACTTCACAATTTTAGAAATTTTTGACTATAGATTTAAATTAACACCATAGAAAATATTTAAAATAATCACTTAGCTATACTTTAATTAATTTTACACAATTTCACTATTTACCATACAATTATTATAATAAATTTTTAGCAGATCATATAAACGTCTACACAGCACACACCAACCTATATCATCTTAATATATATAATTGAAGGTAATAAATAACTTGTAATTAATTATTACCTCGAACATTATAACCAAATAGCCAAACACTCAAAATTACTACCAAGAAAATAGTAAAATTGTTGTAAAGTGGTATTTTGAAAAAGCTTTTGATTTAAAAACAAATAGTTAAATCACAAGTATATTTTTTAATTTGAGGAGGTTGAGTTAGAACATGCACGAGAAGGTTGTGTTTGTTTTTCTCTCTGCTTATACATATTTTAAAATAAAATAAATACATATTTTTGTAGTTAAAAGTGAGTGAATTTTGGAGGTTTTTATATTAACTTTAAGATCTTTTCAAGCTGTTTCTAATTTTGTCATTTATTAGTTTAAGTGTTTTAATAAAAAGTAAAAAGAATTATTAATTAATTGAACACAGTGATTAAATTATTGAAATCAATACATCGAAGAGTAATAAAATGTTGGTACATAAACAAAGTATTGGAGAGGGGACGACAGAGTCTGGTTTCCTTACGGCTGGTGGCAGTGGAGTGGGGGATGATAGCTCTACCTCTCTGGTTTATCAACTTAAGTTTCTTACTACCGAAATAACTCTACTAAGAAAGGAGGTAAACAACATTGAAAATTTCAAGTTTGAAAAACACAAATCTTGAATTAAAAAATCGAAATTGTTTTATTAAAACAACAGTGTAATGACTGCTACCAATATTCTCACTTTAATGGCATTAAAATAGCAAATATTCTTGAACAACCTAATGAAAATATTTTGTCAATTATTAAAAGTATTTGTGATGCCATTGGATTTCCATTTGATGAGAGTAAAATAGACTTATGTTATCGAATAAAAATGAGAGGGCTAGGTGGAGCATTGGTGGTCCTTAAGTTTGTTAGGAATTTGCATAAAGTGGAATTTCTAAAGTTAAAGAAAGGGAAAAATGATATTCTAACAACGCAAATTTTCTCCTAAACACCTACTACACCGATATTTATCTCTGAGCTTTTATCACCTTATAATTTTCATTTATTTAAGCTTCTTAAAGGGTTTCAAGCAAGGAATAAATTAAAGTATGTATGGATAATTAACAATAGACTTATGATACGTGAAGATTATGAAGCTGATCCAGTAGTTATTCGTTCTGAAGAGGATATTGGAAGTTTAGTTAAAAAGTATTCAGATCCAATATCAGAAGTAGAATACTCAGGTGGTGAACTTGGTACTGAAGAAGGAGAAACTGACACATCGGAGGCAAGTAGACACGGAGGTATTAAGAAAAGAAAAGTTAAAGCTCCTTGTACTCCTGCGAAACAGAGATCGTTTGACACTTTTTTATCAAGAAGGAGGAGAACAAGCTCAGCCGCGAAGAAATCACTCAATCTGAAAGTATAACTTACGACATTGTATACTGGAAAATTGGGGGATTCAATAATTTATTTAAAATTAGTTCAGATGTGAAAGACTTTTTGATTAAAAAAGATGTAATATGTTTTCGGAGACTTTTTAAATTCAGATTCGTTTATAAAACCGTCCTGGTTAAGTAATTATTATATATTTAGTTCTAAGGCTGTTAAATGTGGCGAAATGTGGAGAAATAAAAGGAATTGTCATAATGTTATTTTATTATGTTCCTCATATATGGGTTTGTTTATTAAAATAATTGTTAATTCTATTCCGTTATTAATTGGAAATATATATTGGAGTCCAAATAAAAACATAGGTGATTGCATTGACAATTTAGAACAATTGATTTCAGACATAAAGTCAAAAGAAAATGTTGAGAATATTATAATGGGTGAGAATTGGAATTGTAGGATTGGAGATCTCAATCAAATTGATGATAGTTTATTTGAAGGTGTACACTTGGTAGGGGAAAGAAGTAGTTTGGATAGTGGATGCAATACTAGAGGTAGGAGGTTAAATGATTATATGGAAGAAAAGGGTTATATTGTTTTAAATGGTAGAACTTACGTTCGTTGCCCGGCGCAGTTCATAGACATAACACCCAGAGGGACGAGTATTGTCGACATGGTTTGAATATCCCCTAATATGATAGAGTATGGTTAGGAGAGTCAAGTCACTGCGGGGCCAAGCTTCCAAATTTCTCCACCAAGGGCATTGGTGGCGCTGCGATCGGTGGTTGTGGTTCGGACATTGGTGGCGCTGTGATCGCTGGTTGTGGTTCAGAACTTTGCTAAGCGAGTGGAGGAACAGGGGCGTGTGTTCTGAAAGGTTCTGATCTCGGCTAAGTTTGGAGGATGGTATTGGTGGGGGCGCTGCGATCGTATTGGCGCGAGTTTTAATTGGGAGGAGTCAATTGATAACCATTGCAGGTACTTTGGTGTGACGTCAGTAGTAACCTTGAACATGTCAGAAGTAGTTATTTCCGCAGTTAGTTTTGTTGAAATTAACTAGAACTGAATTTTGCTGATTCGGTAAATTTGTGTCTATTGTAATGATATAGCCTTTGATAACCATAGCAGATGTTTTGGTGTGACGTAAGTGGTAACCTTGAACATGTCAGAACTTGTTATTTCTGTAGTAAGTTTTGTTGAAATTAACTAGAACTAAATTTTGCGGATTCGGTAAATTTGCGTTTATTTTAATGATGTATCATATTACATAAAAATTGTCTATTAATCAAAATTCCAGTTTATCGTTAAATATGATTTTTTTGTTGTTAAAAAAATAAAAATACAAAGATAAAAATGCAACAAATTCTAGGAAATATTAATCATTTATATCAATGGGAAGCATTTTTTAAAACAAAAGATTACATAGCATCCGATGTACAATCCAAAGCCATGTGCATTTTATAAAATTGATGACCAAGCAAATTCTCACGTGCATATTATAAAAATTGATTAATAAGCAATTTGTCATGAAATATGATTTTTTCGTTGTTATACAGATAAATTCGAAGGAACGTATTTTTTTTATATTTACTAAAAATATGGATCTGATATTAAATTTAAAGAGTTAATATTAAAACATTACATTATTATTACGATGTCCGCAACCCAATTAATAGAGTTTTGATTCTTGTTTGATCTATTATTGAATAGTTTCGATTTTATCAATAAACCCAGTTTTAAGGAGTTGTTGACATATTTTTATTGCTTCCAATCCTATATTTGAGTGAGAACTCTGGTTTTCCAGCAGTAAGCAATAATGGTTTTCTGAATAAAACTTATAATAATTTTTACATGAATCAAAGTGGATTTCGGGTCTGGTGTCCATGGTGGAAGAAAACCACGATCAAACACTGCTCTAAACTACTTATTCGAACATGATCACCAACTTTAAACATTTGATTTGGTCCCACCATCTTAATGTGATTGAATTATTTATTCAAAACTTGTTTTTCATTGTCTTTGTTTACTTGTGATGGTTTCATTCGAATTGTTCGAAGAAAAGAGTTATTGTAGCGCTTAATCAATTCCGGTAATATTTCTAACCATTTATAATTACCATACAGACTGAAATGATTATACATCGTCGATTTCAGTATACGTATAAATCTCTCTACAATGCACGCCTTTTTTGCTGAATACACAGAATAATGGTTTATGTTGTACTCTTTCATTAACCTTTTAAATTTTTCATTGTAAAATTCAGTACCATTATCTGTTTGTAGGTTTTTCGGTGTTTGATCTGTTATAATCTGCTCCTTAGCAGTAACAACATCGACAGAGTTTTAAGATTTTAATGGAATAGCCCAACTGTACTTGGTGAAACAATCGAAGATAAAGAGGTTTTAAAAATCCGCTCTTTAAGAGACCTCTTTTAAAGAGGTTTTTTATAGAAAAGCCTCTTATAAAGTGACCTGTTAATAAACTGACCTGTTTAAAACTGGTTTTTAACAGACCTGTTTGTAAACAGATTTATTCGATGGGATAATTCTGGTATTTTACCCGAGGAAAATTATTATGACTTATTTATGCAACATATACAAATGGATTCTTCTTCATGTCAGTATTTATTAAATGTTCGATTAAAGCTTCGAAAAGTTATTAAAAGCATTCTCAAATATTGTAAACGATAATCAAATTACTATTTTATGTAATTTGGTTTTTTTATAATAAAAACATAAAAAAAATTTTATCACGTTTATTTTACATAATACAAGATACAAAATAAAATAATATTATAAAAGATTAAACACATTATTAGAGAAGAGAATGTGTGTTAAACTAATCTTTTTTTTATTTTTAATAAGATGTATAAATTATCATTCTATAATCAAAACCATTTCGATAGCGAACACCATTAAGGGGAAAATTTTTCATTATTACAACAAAAACATTAGGAGAAGTCCAACAATGACTGAATAAATCACGAAATTTTTGAAAATTCATATCAGAGCCCCCTATATGGTCATCGAAGATGTGTTTTAAATTCAAATCATCAAATTCGAATAACACCAAACAATTTGTACTGTCCCTTATGTTATGCTTTGGAACACATGCATAGCTCTGACATAGGTAAAAACAATCAATTTTTCGATGCCGGCCAATACTAAAGAATTATCTGATTCGTTCTTGTGAATGGCAGCTCACATCATCGAAAATGAATAGAGTTTGTTCACGTGCTTCAGTCGGATCAAGAATTTCACTAGTATTACTAAATGGAAAATATTCAACTCCATCCACTAGTTTTAAAGTATCTTCAAGTAATTGTTATTTTTGTTGATAAGGAGATTTACTGTTGACATAGATGTTTTATAATCGTAAACCATTTTCATGATAAATTAAGTTTAGCATAAAATTTGTTTGACCACAGCCACTAGGACCACATATTATTGCTCGTAGTGACTCTGAAAATTGGGGGCCATGATAGGAGAGATTATCTGTATTATTGGTGTTAAATATTTAACAATGTGAATGCTGTTTTTTATGAAATCGCATTTTTCAGACAACTAAAACTAAAATATAAAAACAACTCATTTAAATAGACGTGAACATGATTGCTTGAAACATTTAGAAGTATGCCTCGTTTGAGGACACATCAAGGAAAAGGTATTGTTAATGCACTTATAAATAAATTACCGGTTGAGTTACACATACCAACTTATAAATATTGTGGACCGGGCACTGAGCTAAAGGAACGATTAGCACGTGGTGATAAACCAACAAACGCATTGGATCAGGCTTGTATGGTGCATGATATCGCTTACTCAAAAAGTAAAGATTTAAAAGAGCATCATCTGGCGGATAAACAATTAGATGAAGCCGCTTGGAAACGTACAACGGCGTCCGATTCAACAGTTGGTGGAAGGACAGCGGCTCTATTCATCACAGGTGCTAAGAAAACAAAAACTGCACTTGGTATGGGATTGATGACCAAAAAGAAGAAGAAGAAGCAGACAAAGAAAGCTATAAACTTTACGGCGTCAGTTAGGAAAGCTAGAAATGCATTAAAAGAATCTCAACCAGTGGATGTAAGAACCGCAGTAAAGATTGCGAAAGCTGCAGTACGTGGCCAACGTATTAAAGCAACAACACGTGTAATACCTGTTCCAGAATCAGGTGGTGTGCTTCCATAAATTCTCATATTTGCTGGACTCTCTGCTCTTGGAGCTTTAGCTGGTGGGGCGTCTGGTATTGCTTAAGCTGTAACAAATTATAAGAATGCACGTGAACAACTTAGTGAGAGCCAACGTCACAATAAAAGAATGGAGGCTATAGCAATGGATAAAGGCTTGTATTTATAGCCTTACAACAGGGGTATGGGGCTATACCTAAAAAAAAAACTAATATAACGCTACCACGCAGAGCACTTTATGATACGGAACTGTGTGAGTATGCTTATAAATTAAATATTCCGTATTTACGTGGTGTTTTTATGCGTGACACCCTACCCAAATCGCCAAACAAATATGAAACGGGAATTATCAATCATGATATAGTTATGAATAGTGGAACTCATTGGACGGCGTATACAAAATTTAATAAGAATGTTATCTATTTCGATAGCTTTGGTAACCTTCAGCCGCCGCAAGAGTTAATTAAATACTTTAAAGGATGTGAAATCGAGTATAATTTTAATCACGAACAAAAATTCAATACTACAATATGTGGACATTTATGTTTAAAGTTTTTGTTGGATAAATAAACCATCACATGCTACAAACTTATCATTTATCAATATGTCTTTCATATTAACGCTCACAGGTAATAGTTCTGTTTTAACAATAGACTATTTCCCACCTATTGATTTAGATAAAAATTCAAACTATGTGCTGGGGCTAGTAGACTTACAAACATATAATGCTATAATATACTGATAATACTGATACTGATAATATGGTAATTGAAATACCTGTTGAATCATATGAGATTGATGACTATTTGAGTAATTCTCTAGAAAGCAACTATTATTTTGCATGCCATCACAAACACCCTTAAATGTGAAATAAAGTGCACGAAAATGATAAACTTCGAACCTTTGGATTCAATTGGTCAAATGTTGGGCTTCAAAAATCAAAAACCTAGTGCAGACAGTAGGCATATAAGTGAATCTAGTGGTAACATTCTCTCTGTAGAAACAACATATGTTATTTTTATTATTATAAGTGGTTCATATCATAACAATGAAATCAGTCACAAAATTTTTCATTTCTCACCAAATTTACCTCCAAGCTATAAAATTATAGTGCATCCCACTAAAGTTATCTATTTACCCATCAATTGTCGAGCCATTAACAACATTACGCTCTCTTTGGTGGATCAATCAGGTAAATTAGTTTATTTTAGAGGTGAAAATATAACTAGTGGACTGCATCTGAAACCTTTATATTGGTATTTGTAATTAATCACCCTACACGTTAATTTGGAGGTAGTGTTTCAACAAACCGTCAGATAAAACAAGTTCTATCAGAAAATAGAATAAAGCTCAATAATCGAAACCGATTACAACACAACAATCAAAACCGATTATTACTCAGTAATCGAAAATTTCTACAATCGATTGGTTTAGCACTAAAAAATTAATAACGGCAGGTTTTTGGTTAAAATTTAGTTGTTGGCTTAAATTAAACAAATCAGTTAAGTGTATAAAATTTACTTGTATTAAAAAGAAACATGACAGAAATTATAGAAGTAACCAACGTACCTGAGTATGATAATACGATTACAGGACTAGAATATCACAATCACCAAGCGTATAATTCAACAAAATTTGAGCCTAGTGATGAGATCAGAATGGGCATTCAGTCAGAAGATTTATATACATTACCATGTGAGAGTATTTTATATGTTGAAGGTAAATAACGATCCTGAAAATAAAGCACAATTCATATCGAAGACTACATCATTTATGTTCCGAGAAATTCGTTATGAAATTGGTGGTCATGTAGTTGATCACTAATAATGTTGGTATTGTAAGAACTATAAAAAACTATTTAACATTATCATTGGTGATGAATTCAATAAAAATGCCGGTGGTTTATTCAATGTTCGTATACCACTGAAAATATTTATGAGTTACTTTGAAGATTATCCTAGAATTCTGGTAAACCTTAAACAAGAACTTTTTATTATTCGTGCAAATGATGATATCAATTGTTTTACTTCAGCAATCACATCAGTTAAACCTAAAATTACTATTAACAAATTAGAATGGTGCGTTCCATATGTTTCTGATGACATGCTTATAAAACTGTATTAGGTAGCAAATCAAATTACTGATGTAAATTTGTGGATTAGATCATTGGAATGCTTAACTGTCCCAGAAATACAACAAACTGGCAGACAAGTATGGTGTGTCAAGACTAGTTCTGAATGTCTTAACTATTTCGTTGTATGCTTCCAAATAGATCGTGATAGGAATATTATAAAAGAATCCAGCCAATTTGATGATTGTAATATTACGAATATGAAAGTCTGTTTAAATGGTGAAGTTTATCCATACCCAAATTTAAATCTTAATTTTCGGAAAAAACAAACAACAATCCTATATAATATGTATTGTAGATTCCAGAAATCCAACTATAATCGATCTTTAGCTGAACTTTTGTTAGGTAAAAATGAATTTATAGAGAATGCACCTTTATTTGTTATTGATTGTTCAAACCACCCTGAATCACTTAAATCAACAGCAGTGGATATTCGTGTTGAATTTGAGGCGACTGCTAATTTTCTTGTAAAAACACGTGCTTATTGTCTAGTTTTTAATGATCGATTATTTAAATATAACCCACTCACAAACATTGTAAACAAAGTGGTTTAAGATTGCATGCATTGTAGACATACAAGGATTTAATATTAACAATGAGTTTATTGTTAAGGAACTCAGTTTTGTTGATACAAATGTTATTCATTTTGGTCATTATATATTTGAACCACCATTTTCATTCAACACCTTAAGTGATTCCGATAAAACACTAGTGTTCTAGTTGACCAAAAATTGTCATGATCTACATTGGAATCAAGGATCAACCGATTATAGAGAACAATCAAAGGTTTTATCATACATTGTTAACGGCAATACTATATATTTCAAAGGCGATGAGAAAAAGTTATGGATTAAAAAACTGACATCAAAATCAACAAACGCAGTAAATATTGAAACTTAAGAAGGTGGAATTCCATTTCATAAGAATTATGTTAGTTCGAAAGCACTTTGTATCTTACACCATAATCACTGTACAACATCCAATGTAAACAATTTGTTAAAATTTTTTTTCAATAAAACAATGTTTTAATTTTTTATATGATAATCAATAAAACAATTTACATTTAAACATAAAATTTTTTTAAAGATTATTAAAATAATCAAAGAGAACTCTAGTCGAATGTAGTCGAACTGTAGTCGAAATACTACGTATTTCGACTATAATGTAGTCATCGTCAGTATGAATTAGCTAATCGTAACTATCTCAGGGTTATGGATTCAGAGATATGTTGCTTGTTGCTAATTTGGTGCCTGTGTCACAATGATACTAAAATATTCTGTCCTTTTATACGATTTGGCTGAGGATATAATCTGACTTGAGGATTATTTAAGTTGCCTGACTACTGGATTAGGTATGTGGAAAGCCCCACCTATTTTGTGTCGCAGGCACCAATCCCAGAGATAGTTACGATTAGCTTTATAAAATCTACTAATGCTCATAAGCGGAATTATGACTCAGCCGGACAAAATCAAGGTTCTAGGAGTTTGAAATATAAAAATATTATTAAGAAACACTTATCTGTTTCTGACGATGGTTTAACGTTATCGACAGTTAACAATAATAAAACTACAAAATATTTATATTGGAATGTAGCTGATAAATTGGAAGTACTAGCCATGGAAATACTAGCCATGTGAACGAGATAAACTCTATCAAATCAGAACTAAGAGAAGAAAATATAATATACTGAATATCCTATGAACAGGTCTGTTTAACACCAGTTTGTAAACAGACCAGCTTTAAACAGACCTGTTTACAAATAGGTCTGTTAAAAACCAGTTTTAAACAGTCAGTTTATAAGGGGTTAACAGGTCACTTTATAAGAAGCTTTTCTATAAAAAAACCTCTTTAAAAGAGGTCTCTTAAAAAGAGCTTTTGAAAAGCTCTTTTAAAGAGGTTATTTTATAAACAGGTCACTTTATAAGAGGTTTTTCTATAAAAAAACCTCTTTAAAAGAAGTCTCTTAAAAAGAGGTTTTTTAAAACCTCTTTATGAGAGCCCTTTTTTAAAGAGGTTATTTTAAAAACAGGTCACTTTATAAGAGGTTGTTCTATAAAAAATAATGAATATTGAATGATGTATATAATAATTTTATATTACTATATATCACCAGCTAAGGTTCAATATCACTTTAAAAGAGGTCTCTTATAAAGAGGTTTTAAAAAACTCTATATATAAGAGATCTCTTTATAAAATTGATATATACATCATTCAACATTCAGACTTCATCATATACAGTATAGATTAATTTGTTCGCTCTCTCCTCAAAAGTCATCATTTAAAAACTAATCGTGAATCATCAGATGATAACTTGGATGTAAAATCCAAGCGAATTATAAATGTACAAAATCCTATAGACATACATGATGCTGTCAACTTGCCAACTCCAGAAACAAAATGCTTATCAACAAATGAATCTGAGTAATATTTTGATGGAAAAAATAAAAGGATATCAAATGTAACAAGTGCGGAATATACAATGGATGCTGTCGATTTGTTTACACTATTTACGCTTGTACATGAAAAAATTGATGCTAGCACTCAGTTTTTTAACAATTTTCTGAAAAAATTAAATGGATATTTTCATATATCAATACGAACTGCGCTGCCTACTCAATTTTATGAAGATGCAGCCGCTATCCAGTCTTGGTATATCATCAGTATATCAGTCTTGGTACCATCGTACTGTCTACAGTTTGGCCTACCTAAAGATAAAACGTATACACTAGGAGAATCTCTGTTTTTATATGTTACTATCAGTTTACAATATAAATTACTAAATGAATAAAAAACAAATTGTTGTGAATGAGGTACATAAATTAGCTCGCCGCAATTTCAAAAGAAGGCGGGTTTTCATAAAAGCAATAAATGATTTGTATCAGGCTGACTTGATATAGATGATACTGAACGCTAGACAAAATACCAACTTTAAATATATATTGGCTGTAGTCGATTGTTTCTCCAAGTATAGCTGGGCGATTTCGCTAAAGTCTAAAAACGCTGTCGATGTTGTTACCGCTATGGAGCAGATTATAAAAGATCATACACTGAAAAACCTTCAAACAGATAATGGTACTGAATTTTATAATGAAAAATTTAAAAGGTTAATGAAAGTGTACAACATAAACCATTATTCTGTGTATTCGAATAAAAAGGTCTGTATTGTGGAAAGATTTATACGCACATTGAAATCGATGATGTATAAACATTTCAGTCTTTATGGTAATCATAAATGGATAAAAGTATTACCTGACTTAATTAAGCGCTAAAAAGCGAAACCGGTGCAAGTAAACACACGAAACGAAAAACTGATTTTAAATACTTCATACAATCACATTAAGATGGAAGGACCAAAACAAAAATTTTATATTGGTGATCATGTGAGAATGAGTCAATTTAGAACAGTGTTTGATCGTGAATTTCATCCATCTTGGACACCAGAAATATTCAAAATTCGTGAAGTAAAACAAACTAATCAATCCAAGAACATATTTACTTATTTACAGGATTACGAGATAGAAAATATCTTGGGTGGTTTTTATGCTGAAGAATTACAGAAAGTTAAAGATCCCAATGTGTATTTAGTAGAAAAAGTTTTAGCTAAGCGTGGTTCAAAGGTTAAAGTTAGATGGTTGGGCTTCGATTCTTCACACAATTCACATATTGATGAAAAAAGTCTCCTCACATGTGAGGTTGAGATTTTATTTATTTTTTTTTGTGAACATACATATGTTACAGATAATAATATTTCATTAGGGTAGAGAAAAAAATATATAATAATAATAATAATAATAATAATAATAATCGACTTTATTCTTAAAAAATTAAAAACGTACATAGTACATAGAATGCGTCATCTTTGACAAAAATAAATTTGTAAACAATATTAAAGTTTAGAAAAATAATAATAATAGATTTAGTATGCAAGAATAGTAATAATAATTCTAGTAGACAAATCCTAACGGTAATGGTAACAATCAATAGTAAATATTAGTAAATTCTGTTGACAATAATAAACATTAATAAATATAAGTAAATTTTGAGAACCATAATAAACAGTAACAAATAAATATAAACAAATTTTGTAAACCATAATAAACATGATACTAATCATTTCAACAACAATAATAATAACAATAACAATGGAATATAAATATGTAAACAATCACAATGATATAACAATAATAACAATAATATAGATTTAAAACATTAACAATAATATAAGTAACAAATAAATATAAGTAAAGAAAATTTTAGATCTTTGATTACTAAAAAGCAATCAATGACAGTTAATTAGAAAGGTTTCCATTGATGTTCTGCCATAAATTCTTTGAGGGCGTAATAGTTTTTAGTTAGTAACAGTTTTTTAATTTCGTTTTTGAAGTTGCGTGTATTTAAATTTTTGATTTCTTTTGGTATCTTATTGTATATGCGAATGGATGTGTTCAGAGTTCCGCTATCAATGTACCCTTTGGTTGTTTGCATAACGATTAAATTTTCGTTATTCCTTGTGTCGTATGGATGTTCGTAGTGGTGGTTTTTGAATAGATTAAGGTTGTTTCTAACAAATAACATGCATTCCAGGATATATGTGTCTATCACTGTCAGGATTCCAAATTTTTTAAAAATAGGTTTAGCGTGTTCATTCGATTTGGCGTTATCCATTATTCGCAAGCATCTTTTTTGGACCTTCAGAACTTTGTCGACTGCCGAGGAGTTCCCCCAGAACAGTATACCATATTTTAAGTTTGAATGGATGTGTCCGTAGTAAACTTGCAATATTGTTTCCGATGATACGACATCCCTTAATTTGTACAATAGGTATCCTAATTTAGATAATTTTTTAGTTAAATAATCTATGTGTGTTTTGTAGTTTAAGTTACTGTCCAAATACAGACCTAAGAACTTCACATGTTGGGACACATCTATTGTAGTCATGTTTTCAATTTCTACATGTTTAATGTTATTTTTTAAGCAGAGAATATTAGTCTTTCCTATATTTAAACTTAAGGAATTTTCTTCAAACCATTTATTCAGGTTGACAAAAGTTTGGCTTATATTTCGTTTAACATCTTCTGCACTGTGCCCTCGAAGAAGTACCGTGGTATCATCGGCAAACAGGACTATTTTGTTCTGGGTTTTTTTAGGAAGCTCGTTGGTGTATAAGATAAACAACAAGGGGCCCAATATAGACCCTTGCGGTACGCCTCTAACCATTGCTGTATAGTCAGAAAGAGATTCTTTTTTATTATTGTTGACAATATATCTTAATTTTACGCACTGTTTACGATTAGTCATATATGATGTAATCAGATCCAATGATTTACCTCTTATACCGTAAAATTTAAGCTTGTGTAACAGTAAATCAATATCTAGGCTGTCGAATGCTTTGCTCAGGTCTAAGAAAGCGACTGCTGTAATTTCGTTGTTGTTCAAAGCTTCAAAAATTTCTGAGACGCCTTAAAAATTGCTTGATCAATTGATTTACCTCTGGTAAATCCGTGTTGTTCGTCAGAGATTATATGGTATTTTTCCAAAAAGGATATTAATCTGTTATAAATTAATTTCTCAAATATTTTTGAAAAGGTAGGTAGCAGTGAAATTGGTCTATAATTGCTTAAATTTGTTGAATCACCTTTTTTAAAAACCGGAATAATAATAGCTTTTTTAAGAGCGTCTGGAAAAGTACCAGTTGTTGATGATGTCCAGCAAAGGTTTTAATAACTGAATTGCACACTGCTTAACTATTGTAGTTGGAACCTCATCCCATCCACAAGATTTCTTATTTTTCAATTCCATTATTAAATTTACCAATTCTGATTCAGTGCATGGGTATAAATATAATGTATTATAAACTTTTTCTATTTTTACATCATAATTTGGAGATTTTAGTTTAAGGTTTTCAGCTATTGAGGAGAAGTATCTGTTGAATTCATTCGCTATTTCACCTTTATTAGTAATTTTTTCGCCTGCAGCGTTCCCAATGGCTTTTATTTCATTTTTTTCTGGGCATTTCGCTTGGGTAAGACTGTTTACTAGGGTCCAACTCGCTTTAGTTTTATTTTCTGAGGAGTTTATTTGATTACAGTGATATTCCTTTTTTGCTTGTTTAACTGTCGATTTTAGTTTGTTGCACAATATTTTATAGAGCCTTTTCGTTGATGTCTCATGTACAGAATGATGTTTGGTGTTAAATTTAAGTCTGTTCCAAATCTTGTACTTTTCTTTGGATAATTTTTTAATTTCTGGGGTAATCCACTCATTTTTTTCCCTGTAGCTGTAGAAGACAGTTCTTTCAGGAAATGCTACATCAAAGTGATATTTAAAAGTTTCATAGAATGTGTCCATGGCGCTGTTTGAGTCTAATTTCGACAAAGTTTCTTCCCATTTTTCTGCTTCCAATAATGTCTTGAAATATGTGATGTTGCTTGTAGAGAAATCTCTTCTCTTACAGTAATACCCGTTACTGGTCAGGCTTTTAATTGTGGTTGTACTAAGTATTTGGTAAGTGTGATCCGATAATGGACTATGTAGCACATTCACTTTGTAGTTATCAAAATTCACAAAAAAGTTGTCAATACATGTGGCACTTGTGTTTGTAATACGTGTGGGTTCTTTGATTGAAATTTTATAGTTATATGATGCAAGAATCTGTTCCATTGTGTTTGCACAGGCACTCGTTTGAAGCGTATCTATATTAAAGTCCCCGCAAATGATAACCTTTTTGTAACTATTCTTGTTTGACACGTAGTTTAGGCATTTCTGAATCTGTTCAAAAAATATTTCAAGATTGCCCATCGGTGTTCTATATATACACACGACAATTATGCTTTGATCTTCCAATTTGACCGCGCTGCACTCAAAATGCATTTCAATTGACAATTTTTCTAGCTCCACATAGCTTTCCACTTTCAAATTTTTGTTGACTAAAATACAGCATCCACCTCGCTTTTTTATACTTATAATAAAATAGGATTTCACTATTAAGTTATTAATAGTTAATACTTCTATTTCAGCCTGAACCAACCAATGTTCTGTGATGCACATTATATTTAATGATATCTGTGTTTCTGAAATTAATAGCTCTAAAAGGGGTGCTTTATTTGTAATGCCTTGTACATTGAAATGCATAATATTAGCATTATTGATTTTCTTCAATAATGCTGTTTGTGGTTTGTGTCCATTGCTTATCCGTGCTTTGTTTGTTCCGAAATAAATTCAGGTTAAATCTTCTGATAATTGTACCTACTGGCCAGAAGGTTGGATCGTACATCTGATCCTTGTATATATGGCTTACACCCACTTTGAAAGCTTTGTTGGAACCTATTGTTTTGAGTTCCTCACAGATGATTTTCTCTTCTTTTGTTTTATTTGAAATATATTTAATTACATGATCTTTTGTAACGTTCGGACTAACTCTTCCAACGTAGACCCAGATGTTTGTTTCCGCAGCTTGAAATTCTTTATCCGCATCTAATTTTCCTGTTCCAATAATCGTTTCCTTCTTTTTTTTCTTGTAGGTAACCATTTCGAAATCTTCGTTTCTGCTTCTACCTAGTTCATTTCCTTCATTAGTGTTGGCACTTGTAAGTGCATGCTTGTACGTAGGTTTGCCTATATTAGGATTACTTGTACTTTGTGTTGGTATATCCCTTCGATTTTTTACATTTGAAGGTACTTGCTTGTCACTTACGTTGCCTATACTTCCTGTGTTACAATTTTTTGTAATTTCAACAAAATTTTCTTGAGGGCTTTCTTTACTTGTCTCTTGCGTTTGTAGGATGCTACAGCTATTGTTGGTATTGTTGCTGATAGCTTGGTTCCGTATACGTTCTAATAAATTTTCTTTTACTATCAATTTTTCTTCAAGTAATTTGTTTTTGTCTCTTATCTCTTGAACAAGAAGTTTCAGCAATTCGTTTTCTTGTTTGAAAAATTTATTTTCTTTAATTATTACTTCTATCGGTACGTACCGGTCTTGTTATATCATATACTACTGTTATTTATTATAATATTTATACAAATTTTTATTATCTTATCTAATGCATTAAGTTATTATATAATTTATTTATAATTGTTATTTATTATGATGTACATAGAATTAAAATATTAAATAAATTAAGTTATTATATCATTATTTTTCATTTTTCTAGTAAATAATTTTTTAAATTCGTCCGATGGAAAAACATTATAATAAGACAGTTCAAGTAATGATAAACCATCAATTCCATCCGTTTGTCCAGAGTAAATATTTTTTTCAATCCAATTTCAACTTACCATATCTTCATTGTCTGATGCTGGAGAAAATATTAAATTTAATTCCATTTGTTCTCCCATTTCAATTAAGTACATTAAAGTTTCTGGTCCACCACATTTAATTGCTGTATTAACCAAAATTTTAAAATCTTTCCATAATAAGTTTTTAATTGCATTTAAACTATAATTCTGTTGAATAGCTGCAACCACAGATTCATTTAAACTGTTATGTCAAAACCATCCATGTTGTCCAAACCAATACTAAATATTTTCTTTTTTTTTCTTTCGGTAGCATTCAAATTAATGTGTTCCCCCCACTCTCACCAAATTAAAAATAACAATAAAATAAAATAAATAAATAAATAAATAAATCCCTCCCGTGGGTCCACCTTGTCGTGGTGGGAGGGCCTAGTACCTAGCCTGCCAGCCAGCAGGAGGGGAAGCTAACGGACCCAAACTTCTCAACGTTGGGATCAGTGTGCGGATGTCGCGCGCTGTCATCATCGTCACCGTTTCGGTTTCGGTGTGCGGTGTTCGTGCACTGTCACAACATTACTTGTCGGCCACGTCATCAGGCCGACATTGTCTTCGTTGAAGACTTTTAACTGGCGGTCCCGTGCATCCCTGCTGGGAGTGGTCGAGGGGAGCTGAGGGTTGGTCCTCAGTTTCTCCGAGATCTGATGTGAACTTGCCATGTCGAGCCAGGGTGTGCGGGACTTAGCCACCAGCCACGTCGGTCCTGGGTAGGATAGTGTGCAATGGATGCAGAGATCGGAATCTGCATTGCTTCGGGCGAGTTCCAGTCTGTCCGTGTATTCCGGGACTGGTAAAGTGGAGGCCGGGCCCCAGAGTACTGGGAGAGGACTATTAAAGTCCGAGGGTATACCCGTTCCCGTCTATTCCAGCCCACCCCTTTGCATACGATAGCTGGTTTAAAATGAGTTTATGGAAAATAAAAGGACCCAAAACCAAACGGAAATGCCACCTTCCGAAAAAGGAGGCACGGTCGGGGTCCTGGTTATGACCGAAACGTCGGGGGGACCAAACCCCCCTAAAGATAAAAGGAAATTCCGTGGAAACCTGGCAATGTTTCCAGGCTCCCAAAAACAGAAAGTTTTCAAGTACTTTTTAATTAAGGAAAAGGGTGACTCTACCGACTTCAAGCCACTGAGCCCCTTTTTAATAGCTAAATGTTTATACGAGGCTGTACGACGTCTTAAAGACGTTAAGAAATTAAATAACAGATTTTTGGTCGTGACATTCGGCGACAAGATCATAATTAGCCGATTATTATCTCTGACGATGTTAGGCGATCATCAGGTGGAAGTATCGCCCCATGGAACATTAAACAGTTCCCTGGAGTTGATCTCAATCGATGATATAATCGAAAATTTGTACGACCAGGGAGTAGTTGAGGCCCGAAGGATTAAGTGGAGGCAGGATGGTTAGTTAAAAGACTCACCTCTCCTCCAACTTACCTTTAACAAGATAGATTTGTCAGGAACAATCGATGCTGGCATTCACAAGAAAATCCCCGTGCGTCCGTACATTCCAGCACCGATGCGATGCTATTGGTGCCAAAGATACGGGCATACAGCAGGTAGATGTGATAGGCCTCAAATTTATGTCTGCGGGGAGCCATTGCACGAAAAAAGACCGTGCAATGAGCCTATAACATGTGTTAACTGTGGGGGTAGTCATTCGGCAAAGTCGAAGAACTGCCCCAAACACAAAGAGGAGATGGCTATCCAGAAAGTGAGAGTTCTGGATAAGCTCACATATACAGAGGCACGCAGGAGGGTAATGGGCCCTCGCTCCCAGCCTGCCGTCTCCTATGCCCGCGTCACAGCTACTCCTAAGGCCAAGCGTCAGCAAGGCCAGATAAAGTAATTACAACGTCTCCGTAGGGGCCTATTCAGGTTCCTCCAAAAAAAAACATGAAACGTAAGAGAGAGACCCTGAAGACAGACGTGAGAGTTTTGGAGGTGGCAACCAGTAAGCCCACCTCAGTAGATAAAAGGATGGAGGTGGATCGTGAAAAGACTCAACCTCCATCATCGTCACGAGGTTAGCCAGCTCTGCAGGCGGAGCTGAGTTCACCGAAGCCGGAAACGCCCAGGCCTTCGGCTGCAACATCACCGGGAGGCAGCCCAGCGCACAAGCTGCGCTCGAGTAGCCTCCCGGATCGTGAAAAAAGGGTCGTCGCCTCCTACAGGGTGACATCAGAGACGGATTCATATTCGGTCACTTTCTCTGACAAGGAGACGACCAGAAGAGATAAACGAGGCTGGCCGAAGGGGAAACCCAGGAAGTGATCCCACAACTACCTGGGTCAACCCATCCTAGCTAATAGAAATGGTAAATATATTACAATGGAATTGCAATGGTACTAAACAACGCTGCTGTGAGCTAAACATGCTTCTGGCAGAGCATACACCTTTGTGTGTATGTATACAAGAAACACGTCTTAGACCGGCGGAGACATATACCCTGAAAGGATATACCGTCCGGGGGCGCAATGGTCTGCCATATGTTCGAGCAAGGGGAGGTGTCGCAATAATAATAAAGCAGGGCCTATTTTACCAGGCCCATCGCCTTGATACCCCCTACAAGCTATAGCTGTTAGAATATACGGATCGCTCGAACTCACAGTATGCACAATCTATCTGCCGGACTTCGTTTGGAGTATCGAATATCTGGCATGTTTAACCTTGCAAATTCCACAACAATTTCTGATTCTAGGTGATTTTGACGCTCACAGTCAATTGTGGGGCTGTTGGCATAAAGACGCTCTTAGGAGACTCATCAACAATTTTGTGGATGAATCAAACACGTCTCTATTAAATACCGGTGAGAAAACACGATTAAACGCCAGAACTGATGAGATGTCAGCAATGAATCTGACACAATGCTCACCGGCTCTGGCTCATCGACTGGAATGGATGGTACTCCCTGATCCTTGTGGGAGTGACCATCTACCTATCAAAATTTCTGATAGCTCATCGTTGTGTCCACATCCTAATTCACCGAAATGGCGTCTTCTTCGAGCCAACTGAGACACTTTGATGGAAAGTTTTCAAGTTCCCACGTTGGAGGGAGACGTAGAAGAGGATGTGTGCAAAATAACTTCCAAAGTCATTGAAGCAGCTTCACACGCTATAAGTAAGTCTTCCGGCATTCCACCTACGAGAAAAGTTCCCTGGTGGAATGATGTCGTGAGAGTAGTGTTTGCAGAGAAAAAGAGCGCGTTTAACAAATTGAAAAGACGCCCCACGCAGGAAAATTCTATAGCCTTTAAAAGAAGAAGATCAATAGCAATAAGAACTATTCGAGATCAGAAAAGGCTATCTCAATTTCGGGGAAATTTTCCTCATCACCAGCGCCTGCCCTCCTCAATTTCAATGGCCGAGTCATATCGCAGCATGCCAAAATCGTTGAGTGTTTAGCGGAGCATTTCGAGCACGTATGCAGCTCCCAAAATTATGACCCGGATTTCCTGCGGATCAAGATGCATCACGAACAATATGATGATCTTGATTTTTTTCTCAGATGAATCCCTCCAGAGTAACAACGATTTTACAATGCAAGAACTACTGGAGGCGCTAAAGGGATCAAAAGATACATCACCTGGCCCCGATACAATACATTATGCCAAGACTACGAATGAATAACTAGCTAATCTAAAGATGTAAGTATAAATAGTTCCCAGGGGGTGATCTTTGGCAGAGACCTAATGATTTGCTCCATCGAAGATATAGTTAATATGTTCGACCAGGGAGTTATAGAGGCACGAAGGATTAAGTGGAGGCAAGATGGTGTGTTGAAAGACTCGCCTCTCCTCCAACTTACCTTTAACAAAATAGATTTGCCAGCAACAATCAATGCTGACATACACAAAAAAATCTCCATGCGTCCGTACAACCCGCACCGATGTGATGCAATTGGTATCAAAGATACGGACACACGGCAGGTAGGTGTGAAAGGCCTCAAATTTGTGCCTGCGGGGGGCCATTGCACGAAGGAAGACCGTGCAACGAGCCAATGTCATGTGTGAATTGTGGGGGTAGACACTCGGCAAAGTCGAGGAACTGCCCCGAACACAAGGAAGAGATGGCTATCCAGAAAGTGAGAGTTCTGGATAATCTCACTTATCCAGAGGCACGCAGAAGGTGATGGGCTCCAGCCCTCGCACTCAACCTGCCGTCTTCTATGTTCGCGTCCCAGCTACTCCCGCCCCTTCAACTGACGCTTCTAAGCTCACAAAAGACCTTGCTCCGCTGATGTTGAAAATCATCAGCGAGTTTTTAAATCCAAAAAGTGACGGCCAAGCGTCAGCAAGGCAAGCTAAAATTATACGAACAACGCAGGAGGGACCGATTCAGTCACCTCCCAAAACAACAGTAAAACGGAAAAGAGAGACCCTTATAACAAATGTGAGAGCTTCGGAGGTGGCAACTAATAAGCCGACCTCAGAAAAAAAAGGATGGAGGTGGATCGTGAAAAGACTCCACCTCCATCTTCGGCTCTGCATGCGGAGCTGAGCTCACCTAAGCCGGAGACGTCCAGGCCTCCATCTTCAACATCGCCGGGAGGCAGCCCAGCGCACAAGCTGCGGTCGAGTTGCCTGCCCAGATAGCCTACTTAGTACCCAGATCTTGAAAAAAGGGGTCGTCAGCTCCTACAAGGTGACGTCGGAGACGGATTCAGATTTCACTTTCTCCGATAAGGAGACGACCAGAAGAGATAAAAGAGGCTGGCGGAAGGGGAAACCCAGGAAGTGATTCCACAACTTCCTAGGGCAACCCATCCTAGCCAATAGAATTGGTAAATATATTATAGTGGAACTGCAATGGTCTTAAACAACGCTGCTGTGAGCTAAATGTGCTTCTGGCAGACAATACACCTATGAGTGTATGTATATAAGAGACACATCTTAAACCGGCGGAGACATATACCCTGAAGGGTGATACCATCCGCCGGCGAGTTGTTCTGCCAGATGTTCGAGCAAGTGGAGGTGTGGCAATATTAATAAGGCAGGGCCAATATTACCAGGCCCTTCGCCTTGACACCCCCCCACAAGCTATAGCTGTTAGAATATACGGATCGCTCGAACTCACAGTATGCACAATCTATCTTCCGGACTTCGATTGGAGTATCGAAGATCTGGCACGTTTAATCTTGCAACTTCCACAACCATTTCTGATGCTAGGTGATTTTAACGCTCACAGTCAATTGTGGGGCTGTGAGCATAGAGACGCACGTGGGAGACTCATTGAAAGTTTTTAGGATGAGTCAAACACGTTTCTTTTAAATACCGGTGAGAAAACACGATTAAACGCCAGAACTGGTGAGATGTCAGCAATGAATCTGACACAATGCTCACCGGCTCTGGCTCATCGACTGGAATGGATGGTACTCCATGATCCTTGTGGGAGTGACCATCTACCTTTCAAAATTTCTGATAGCTCACCGTTGTGTCCACATCCTAATTCACCGAAATGGCGTCTTCTTCGAGCCAACTGAGACACTTTGATGAAAAGTTTTCAAGTTCCCACGTTGGACGGAGACGTAGAAGAGGATGTGTGCAAAACAACCTCCAAAGTCATTGAAGCAGCTTCACGCGCTATAAGTAAGCTGCTTCAGTTTCGTTCATGGTATGGAGTAAACCGCAAACTACAACAGTAATCAGAATATTGTAAAACAAATGGTCTTTCTGTGAATGTTGAAAAATCTAAAGTAGTTGTATTTAGTAGAGGGGGAAAACCAAATTTAAAGCCTTTTATCTATAATGATCATGAAATGGAGGTATGTAAAAGTTACAACTCTTTAGGTGTTAAATTCTTTAACTCCGGGTTATTTTCTGCCACCGCCGACGACTTTGTTAGAAAAGCGCAATTAGCTAGTTTCAATGTGCGGGAAATACTATCGAAGAGTAGATCGGATGTTTTAGTTACCAAAAAAACACTATTAAGAGCGATGATAAATTCAGTTCTTCTTTATTCTTCGGAAGTATGGGCTGCTCCCTATTGCCACAAGCAAGAACCGGTTCAGCTTCGATATTTTAAGATTATTTATCAATGGGGGAGAAATACTCCAAATAATTTTATGAGATTGGAAGTTGGCTTGGAGTGCATAGAAGTCGAGATTTTTAAAAGAATGAGTAACTTATATAACAAGTTTCAATGCCTGGATAGAAGTCGTCTTCCTAAAATGTATCTGCAAGCCTTAAAACTGGGACGTTACCCGCGAAGCCAATATAAAATTTAACTGGTACTCACAGCTGGATAATAAATTATATGTTATAGATGCAGAAAGCTTATTAGACTTGACTTCTAGGGCTATGTTTGAAAAAGAGTAAAATACAAATGTTTTAGAAAAAAGTAAAAATCATAAAATTTCAACAGATTTAATGCCGTATTTAATTCTAAATTCAATCCGTTTTATAGGCAGATCCGTTTTATATGGAAAACGGAGAGTTTTATTTAAATATAAGAGCCCCGATTGCCATGCATAGAATTGTTAGCCAGCTGCGCATGTGCACACCTTCATATTTTAGACTCGTGTACGACGGAAAATTTTATAAGTTCGAATGGGATGTGAAATGTCCGATCTGCAATACTCATAATTCGGAGGATTTGAAATACCTCCTTCTTGTTTGTCCCCAATATTGCAATCCAAGAAGAAAATATATTTCTAAATATTTGGACTCCAATCTACAAGTTTTGTAAAATGTACAACAGTTATTGTTAATCAGTGATTCTGAAAAATTAAATAATATTTTTCACCTTGTAGTAGAATCCTTAAGAATTAGAACTTTACTTTTAGAATAATTAGTTTTTTTTATATTATTTTTAAACAATTGTTTCTACTATTTTATTTTATTTGTTAGTGATAAAGTAAAAATCAATAAGGAGAGAAATTGAAAAGTAAAATAATAATAAAAATTGTGTTTAAAGAGTATATTTACAGGTATATGTTAATTATTATAAATATTATTTTTTTGTAATGTTAATTGCTTTTATTTTATTTCCACGTTTAATTGAGTTTAACTGTAACAATATTATAATTATTATTATTATTTTGCATTATTGTATTACTATAATAATTGTATTTTTATTTCGAGTTAATTGTATCACTCAACTCCATTTGTATGGGGTTTATCCCCAAAAACAAATAAAACGTTTATTTATTATGTATTTATTGTTTATTATTATTCTTAAATGGAAGATGTTACAATGATAGACACGGTGACTATACGTATATATCTAAAGTAGGAAAAAGTGTCGTGGATTATGCAATTTTCGAACAAAGAATGAGTTAATTAGCATAGGAATTAATGATTGATTAAATAAAATCAACATGAATGAATAATACCAGCTGATCCATGCAGAAATTACACGAGCATACGAGCACATATATTTAACAACTTTACAGGCCTAGTAGACCCTTGGCTTTTGAGGAGACTTGTCTCCATCGGCTTTTTCGTATCGATAAGCATGTTATGAACTTCTATGAATAATAATTTATGAAATTTTTACCTTTAACAGATTATAAACCTTTAAGACACAAAAAGTTATAAACTATAAAATATAAACTTTAGACAATCAATAGTGCCCAGGCTTTTCAAATCAACAATTTTAGAACTTTTACAGTCAAAGATTATTAACAAATAACAATCGATAAACTATAAACTTTTAACAATTAGTAGTTGGAAACTTGAAACTTGTAACAATCCGTAAAAATTTCAAACCATAGATCTTCAGATAGAACAAACTATAAACTTTTAAGAGTAAACACTTCAGGCCCTTGGCTTTTGAGTAAACTTGTCTCCATCTGCTTCTGTTCTCAGCTACTTGCTTCCAGTTTCGTATTCTCAGTTCTTTCAAATCGTTTTCTGCTAATTTTATCCAGCTGGCCCTGGGTCTATCTCTCCTTCTATTTCCAGAGTTTCCTCTGATGAACACTTGTTTTACTGCTCTGTCTAATAGTAGTCTAAACACATGACCCTGTGTGCACAAATATAACGAAATGGAAGAACACACATTACGTGGTCAGGCATGGTATGATTTAGATTGTTGAAGATCAAAAAGAACAAGCAAACGCTGGCTGAGAAAATTTCTGAGATAATTAAGGAAAATTCAGAAAGGAAAAAATTCTTAAATTTGTACACACATTCTAAAACATAGTACAAAGAATTATGTGAAAGAAAATTCAATTACATGAAAAACAAAATGAAGCGAACTTTCTTCGCATTGTGCAAGAGAAAAGAATGAAACAATTTTGGAGTCTTTTTAAATTAAAAAAACGTAATAAAATAAATATGCGAAATTATAAAACCTTCAAAATGGATTAACCACTATTTTCACATATATAACATGGATACTGCTTGTAATCTGAACCCAAGAATAAAACTGCACATAACGGAATTGGACCCCATACTTGATGTAATAATAACAACCGAAGAAGTAAATTACGCACTTCAAGGTATGAAGACTGGTAAAGTACCAGGAATGAATGGAATACCAATAGAACTCTTCCAGCAACTTAAAAATATCAAAACGTTAAATAGTCACAATCTATCCAAGTTCTTCAATTTGCTGTTTAAGCAGAAGGAAATACCTGAACAATGAAAAACAGGACTAATTACGAATATTTATAAAGGAAAAGGTTCCAAAAGTACACGAATCCAAACAAATTTTGACCAATTACCCTGCTAAACACCCTGAGCAAGGTATAGATTATTATTATTTATTAACTATTTATTTTATTTGACTCGACAACTTATCAATTTACAACGTTTAACATCATACATCATACAGATTTATAAAAGGGTTAAATAAATTACTACCCTATCCTGTCCTTCCTTATATAATTAATGTATTTAAAAAAAAAAGCAGATATGCCCTTCTGCTTAAGCTCATTTTTACAGTCCATCATTTCAACTATATCTCCTCCACTTCCAAATTAGCCCTTAGCTCACTCAACCGTTCACAAAATAACATTAATTGCTCCTGACTCTCACTTTCACTGCATATTGCACATATTATATTCCCTTCTACATCCTTTGCACTGTCATAATTCCAATTTCCTAGCCTACATCTTGCAAGTCCTTTTCGTGCAAGTTCCAAATTACGAATATAATGCGCTCCATCCTGATAGTGATTAATTCTGACAAAAAATTCTAATGAGTTTTTTTCGCAAACAGCCCTTAATTTTTTTTTCTATAGGCATCATTCTCAATTTTTTCTTCTACTATTTTCATACTTTTTATACCCTGTATATGTAAATATACAAGGTATATTTAGTTTAGTCCCGACTTTTTAACGCTTGAAAATATTAATCCTTGGCAAAAATGCGTCACAAAGGTATTCGTAAAATGGCCTAATTCGGCCATTTCGGCATGTCTGTCTGTCCGTCTGTCCGTTTGTGAACCCGATAAGTCTGGTACGAAAAGAGATAACGAGCTGAAATTTTTTTTGTGTGTTCAAGAACAAAAAAGTAAGGTCAAGTTCGCTAGGAGGGGGGGACTTATACGTTTTTGAAATTGTAAGAGATAGAAAAAACATTTTTTTGCAAAAAAACTTTTTCTCTTTAAAATAAACAACTTTTGTTTGAAAAGTTTTTTCATAAAGTCAATAGTTTTCTCATAACTTGTGCTCAAAGTCGAAAATCAGAAATACCTTTGATAGGCAAACCAGGGCATGCATGCATTTTTAAAACCTTGAAAATATATATATATATATATATATATATATATATATATATATATATATATATATATATACATATATATATATATATATATATATATATATATATATATATATATATATACCGTACGTTTAGTTTACATCTTCGCATAGTAGATCTCCCACGAGTATGAGAGAGTACATATATATACATTAAGCAATGTGTATGAGAAGGAGGTCTTATAGGTTTGATAAACAAGCATATTTTTCAAAATAGTGAATAATATTCATAACAGTTCAGTGGTTGGTGATTGTCTCATACAACACAACACAACAGTAACAAAACACATACAACACACACATAGGCACATAGGCACATACAACACAACAGTAACAAAACGAACTTAAACGTAAGACCTCCTTCTCATCCACATTGCTTAATATATTAACATGTACTCTCTCATACTCGTGGGAGATCTGCTATGCGAAGATGTAAATTAACGTACGGTATATATATATGTATATATAATATATATATATATATATATATATATATATATATATATATATATATATATATATATATATATATATATATTTTTAAACGTTAACTAACGCCTTGCGCCCAGGATCCGTCCCTTCGTATTGAACATCCCTTGGCAATAACTGACGCTTCGCGTTGCCTTATACAAGCTTAACGCTGCTAAACCAACGCATCGCGGAAGAACCTAAGCATGGAGGAATCAACAATTCGCGTAGACTAACGTTTCAGATCGCCTAACACTTCGCGTTAACTGATTTACGGTTCTTTACAGTTCTAGCTTAAGATTCGCGTTTGTTAACGATTCGCGTGAAATAAGGCTTTGACTCACTGACGTTTCGTGTTGACTCAATTACACTTTGAGTTATCTTTACGCTTCGGGTTAACTAACGCCTTTGGTTTACTAAATATATATTATTACTAAATAACTAATGCTTTCAAACCAACGCTTCGCGTTGACTAATCGCCACTTCGCGTTACCTAACGCTTCCCATTGACTAACGTTTCTCATTGAACGCTCAAAGCTTGGCCTTCACTTGCTAACGCCCCGCCTTAACTTCCTCTTCGCGTTAACTAGTGCTTTGTGTTGAATGACACTTCGCATGAAATCACGTTTCGTGTTGAACCACTGACGCTACGCTTTGAATAACTAACGCTTCGCGTTCACTCAATTACACTTTGTGTAATCTTAACGCTTTGCTTTAAGTAATGCTTCCGGTTTACTAACGCTTCGCGATTATTAAATAACTAACGCTTTCAAACTAACGCTTCGCGTTGACTAATCACCACTTCGCGTCAACTAACGCTTTTCATTGACCAACGCGAATCACTGACGCATTGAATCACTAACGCTACGTTTTGATTAACTAACGTTTTTCATTGACCAACGCTTCGCGTTGGCCGACTTACGGCTCGCTTAAGCAAACGTTCCGCGTTTGTTAACGCTCTGCTTTAATTAACGATTCGCGTGTTAACGATTCTCATTGACCAACGCTTCGCGTTGGCTGAAAGACGGTTCGCTTTAACTTACGGTCCGCGTTGGTTAACGCTTTGCGTTGATTTACTAGGGCTGCTTCGCGTTGGTTAACGATTCACGTGAAATCATGGTTTGCGAATCAATGGCGCTCCGCTTTGAGTAACTAATGCTTTTCACTGGCCACCGCTTCGCATTGGCTGACTTACGGTTCGCTTAAGCTTACATTTCGCGTTGATAAACGGCCTTGCGTTGATTTGCTAACGCCTTGCGTTGATTTGCTAACGCCTTGCGTTGATTTGCTAACGCTTTGCGTTGATTAACTAACGTTTCGCGTTGGCTAGCTGACGCTCCGCGTTAACTTCCTCACATTAAATAAAGCTTGGTTTTGACTGACGCTTCGGGTCGGATAACTCTTCGCGTTGTATATCTTACGGATGCTAATACTTCGCGTTAACGAACGCTACGATTTGACTAATTTACCACGCTTACTTTAAGCGTTAACAATTCGCGTGAAACCACACTGTGGGTTAAATCATTGACGCGTCGCTTTCAATAACTAACGCTTCTCATTGAGCAACGATTCACGTGGGCTGATTTACGGTTTGCTGTTGCTTACGTTTCGCATTGGTTAACGCTCGTTGTTCTAACGCTTTCTATTGACTTACACTTTTTATTCACCAACTTGCTGACTTACGGTTCGCTGTAGCTTATGTTTCGCGTTGGTAAGCGCTTTGTGTTAGTTAACGATTCGCGTGTTAACGATTCTCATTGACCAATGCTTCGCGTTGGCTGACAAACGGTTCGCTTTAACTTACGTTTCGCGTTGGTTAACGTTTTGCGTTGATTTAGTAACGCTTCGCGTTGACTTCCTTACGTTCCTCGTTAATTAGTGCTTCGTATTAACTGACGCCTCGCGTCGAATAACTCTTAACGTTGTATAACTTGCGCGTGCTGACGCTTGGTGTTAACTAACGCTACGATTTGACTAACTTTTCACGCTAACTTTAAGCGTTAACGATTCGCGTGAAATCACGCTTCGCGTTGCATCATTGACGCTTCATTATGAATAACTAACGCTTCTGATTGACCAACGTTTCTTTAGCTTACGTTAACCAACGCTTTGCTGTACTTTACTAACGCTTCGCGTTGGCGTGCTTACGCTGCGCGTTAACTTCCTCCCGTTAGCTAGTGCGTCGTATTGACTGACATTTCGCGTCAGCTAACTCATTTCGTGTCATAACTAACGCGTGCTAACGCTTTGCATTAACTGACGCTACAATTTTACTTTTTGCCTAACGTCCGGCATTGATTAACTGTAATCGATTTCCACATTATAATTAAATGCAGCTCGATAGGGTTTAAACGCAAAATTTCAATGTTGTTGATTTCGATTCCATCGATTCCGCTCAACTTCATTCAGCGTTTCGAGTTGCTCGTCAGTTTGGCTTGCTCTTGTATACCTTCCACTTTTTGCTTTTCGAGTTCTGCGACTTGAGGTTGTACGTCTAATTGCTGGCGTTTTTAAAAACAGAAATTCATTTGAAAAAATGATAAAAAATTCGTCAAGCAGGAGCTGCTTTAACTTGAGTTTCCTAAGAATACATAAATCACTCTCTAGCGATCATAATTTTAGTGTTGTGATCAAATTGAAATATATATTTTTGATATGATTTTAGTATTTGCAAAAATTAAATTTATTAATAGCCAATAGAGGACGATATATAACGATTAATGTTTATAGTTACTATGGAAGCGACACTCAAAATTGACATTTCAAAATTAAAACAGAATTTTAATAAAATAATTTTATAGAATTTCATTTAAATCGATCCAGCCGTTTAGGGCCGGGTCCAATTGTGTTTTCAAACCATTCAGAATCCCATTGAAATATACACACAAAATTTCATTCATATCGGTCCATCCATTTAGACATTAGGAGGATTTTGGTGACGAACACACGTACAGAATATATATATATATTAAAATGTACATATATATATATATATATATATATATATATATATATATATATATATATATATATATATATATATATATATATATATATGTCGGAATCGTACATTTGTCAAAGGAATAAATGTGTTTTTTTTTTATTTATGGATACGTCTGTTCGAACATTTCTCTCCATCTATATGTTTACAGTTTTACACTTACATTTATAAGTACAAAGAAACTATTTTTTAAGAAAAGGTTTATTTTATTACAGTATGTCCGACATAAAGGATCCTCCAGACATAGAGGTCCGGAAATTAGATATTATCGATACTTATATATTCTTAGAATAAAATAAATTGTCTAAAAGTGCAATAAAGAATAATTGCTTTAAGATTATCAATTAACACAGTAAGTAAGGGTTCGGTTCAAGGGGCACGATTGGCCTCTACTTAGACGCTAATTGTACGGTACGGATGTTAATAAACCTATTTTTTGTCATATACCAGAGATGGTACATAAATATAATGTAGTAATAGAATGACCCCTTTCCAATATTTTTACAAACATCAAGGAAGGGGGGTGAGTTTCAAAAAGGAAGCAGGATTTCAGTTCTGAGAGGACAGCACCCCGGTACAGACCGTATCGTGCAGTTGCGTATTAGTATCAACTGAACTCTGTTGAAAGTTCACATGGAGATAGCGTTTGGATTGTTGGTAGCCCTTTTGGACTAGTATAATTAATTATGTTTATTGATGAGATAACCGTGGTATGGCATTTGTTAGTATTATTCGTGTTGTATCTGTATTGTTAACTGGAGCCAACTTACCGTGTCGTAGATTGAACCAACTATTTGTAATTACTGATTGTGAAAGTGCGGGACACCGGGTATTATTGGGGACTATTGAGTGTTTGTGAAAATGCAGTTTTCAGTGTGCTATTGGAAATTAGTAAGTGTTTGTATTTTATAAAAACAACAATGCCTGACAACATATATACTGGTTCAAACGACCATGCTCTCAATGTTACTCCGACCTATATATATACAAATATATATATATATATATATATATATATATATATATATATATATATATATATATATATATATATATATGTGTCTGTAATCACTCTAGCGGTCACAATTTTGATCTGATTGGAATGAAATTTGGTATTTGTGGTGCTTTTGGTATTCAAAAGATCAAGTTCGTTAATGGGTAAAATCGAACAAGAGGAAAGGGTAGTGGAGATTTAAAGGGAGAGGGAAAAACAAATTTTGACATATATCCCTTAATATTCGAGAAATCGAAAAATAGTAGGTATTAAGTTTTACTATAATTTTGTTACTTATCATTTTTTCTGTTACACTAAAATTTACAGAAATATTGACGGTTAAAGACTGAATATTAAATTCCTCAATATCTTGGTACATATTAGAGCAAAAATGATGAGGTAATGAATTGTAGCAAACATGATTTTCTACAACTTTATATCTCACGCATTTTTCGATTGTTCTAATAAGAGTAAGAGAGATATTTTATCTTTTGTGTTTTCTTCTTTCTTTATGCCCCCATTTCCCCTTGACGTATGTCATTTATTAATAAAATTGGCCTTGCAAATATTAAAATCATACATTTATGTATTTTAAGGAAATTCGCTTGTTAAAGTAACTCCTGCGTAACGAATTTTTTCAGAATGCCATAGGATTTAGTTAAATCATTTTGTTGCATGTAAAATTCAATCCATTCCTGAATATCTCCTATTCTCTTGTGCCTATTCTACTTTCAAATTTCTGCTGTTTTTTTTACGTCCCACTTTTCAATTTCCTACCACTTTTCGTCACATTCCGCTGCCTCTTCCAAGGCTTTATCATTTCTTATATATATTTATACTGGGAAGTGTTTTGAGACGTTTACATTTTCCCCTACCACCATATTGATTTCATCCCCATACATTTCCTTCTTTATTAGCTACTTAATCTATTGTACTTTCTCCGTTTTCCGATACGTATGTAAATTCTCCCTCACTCTCATCTTCACATTTTCCGTTTAATATTATAAAATCATTTTTTATACACTTCGGTTAGTCTGTTTCCGTACTCATTCCTTTCCTTATCTTTATTTTTTCTGTTAGGTGTGTACTAGGCATCTTATCAGAATATTTTGATTGTGCCCCACTTTCCCATTTAATATTTTGTTTCCCATTCGTTTATTTCTGGAATTCTTGCGTTCATGTCACCCAACTTAATGAATTATCCTTCCGGAAATCTGTTCTGCATTTCATTTATTTATTTTTTCATCATATTAAAAGATTGCTGATTTGCATATTTAGAATATCTTTTACAACTTTATTCCTTACGCATTTTCGATTGTTCTAATATTAAGAGAGATATTTTATATTTTGTGTTTTCTTCTTTCATTGCCCCCCCCCCCCCCCCCATTCCCCTGGACGTATGTCATTTATTAATAAAATTGAACTTGCAAATACTAAAATCATATACGACATTTCATTTTGATCAGAGTAAAATTGTGACCGCTAGAGAGTCAATTATGTATTCTAAGGAAATTCGCTAAGTTGAAGCAGCTCCTGCGTAACAAATTTTTTATCATTGTTTTCATTTCCGCCATTCCACATAGTTTGTTTTGGTACCATATTTTTCTCCCTCCAACCGATACCTCATATGCCTTTTGTTTCAACTGTTAATAATATAAAAATAAATCATGGTATTTTGTAATTTTTTCCTATTCATAAATATATTTGTGATTTTTTTCATCATTATCTTCATTATCACTATCACTGGTCTATTCTTTTTTTGGGATCTAATTCCCAATCTCCAAACACTTTTTATTTCTTCTTTATTGCAAGAGACTTTATGATCTCACTTACAAACCCATATAATTACTGTCTCTTTTACATCGTTAGCTCTTTCATTTTCCCTTTCTTCCATTCCATATATTATTATATTGTTTCTTTTAATTAGTTTTTTTAAGTATTCAATTTTTCTTTCCTGAATATTCATGTTCAGTTTCATTTCCGCTTCCCTTTCTTCCACTGCATGTACTCTGTTTATAGCATTCATTACCTTTTCCTTAATTGCTTTATAATTCTCCTGAATATTTTCTACTTCATTTTTAATGCCAGCAAGTTGCCATTAATTGAGCTCAATGCTTGCATTAAACAAGAAACCAATGCTTTTAGTTCATCAATCTTATTTATTTTCACGCTAAGCTCATCAATTTTATCACTCACACTCTTTTGATTTGCTATTATAATGATTAATTTATAAAAAAATTTAATGAAGCAAAAAAAAAAAATTCAACTCTTAGGCCATAAATTCTAACTCTAATAGTTCTTGAAAATACAGCTTATTAAGCGAACAATCTACTTACTTAGCTACAGAAACTGTAAGTTATTGCGCACATATAAACTTATTCAATATATCTATTTAATGTCCATTAAGCTATCAGACCAACCTGCGCAGAACACAATTGTAATTGTCTCATAATTAGACGCTAATTTAATGTTAATTAAATGCCCTAATTAAAAATTAAATGCCCTTTGTTGTATTGTGTTACCGCATGTTACCTCAACATTAACCAGCAGAGCAATTTTTAAAAAACCAATTAATTATATTGTATTTAATATAAAATTATTAAGCTAATTAAATGCACTTATTAAAAATTTGATGCTCTTTATTGCACTGTGTAACCGCATACTCTGCTAGCTTAACCAGCAGAGCAATATATAAAAAATCAATTAATTTCATAGTATTTAATATCAAATTATTAAGGTAATTTAATGCCCTAATTAAAAATTTACTGCTCTTTGTTGCATCGCGTAACCACATGCTCTGCTAGTTGTAACGTGAAATACGGTTAAACGATACAACAAAGAGTAGTTAGTTTTTAATTAGCTTAATAATTTGATATTAAATACAATATAATTAATTGATTTTTTAAATATTGCTCTGCTGGTTAAGCTATCAGAGCATGTGGTTCAACAGTGCAACAAAGAGCATTTAATTTTTAATTTGTGCATTTAATTTGCTTAATAACTTGATAATAAATACAATATAATTAATTGAATATTAAACATTGCTCTGTTAGCTTCACATTAAGCTAGCAGAGCAAGGGTTACACGACACAACAAAGAGCAGTTAATTTTTAATTAGAGCATGTAATTAGCATTTGATATTTAGCTTAATAATTTGATATCAAATATAATAAATATAGAAGCAGAAACACAATACAACAAACAGCATTTAATTTTTAATTAGGGCATTCAATTAGCGTCTAATTATTCAATTTGAGACATTTCTAATTGTGTTCTGCTCAGGTTGCTCTGCTAGCTTAATAAACATATCTATTTCTTTCGAACGTTTATAGCAATAAAGGCTAATAATAATAAAAATCTAAGTCGGCAAATCAGTCTCAGTTTTCGATGGTCAACAGTAAACTTAAAATATTCTTCTACACTCTGACATGTTTTTATTTCTCTGTAGATTATGTTATATGACGAACTTTCGATGCGATTGAAGTCCATACTGAACGAATAATTTTCATATTTAACCATAATATCATTTTAATTTGGTTGTATTAAGTGAAAGCTACCGTGAGTTAAGAGATGCTCATAGTTAATATTTTCTATAATAGCCTTTAGCTGAGAAATCCATTTATACTTTATGTTCATTATGTTTCCAGAGCATTTTCGGCGAAACGGAGTTCACTTTCCGGGCAGAATTTTGGTAGGCGTCGATTATCCATGTGATAAATTTTGATTAACCATTTAAGACACATGTGTAGAATTTTAATATTTAGTTTAACTATTCCTGTTTCTATTCTTAGCATGTGTCCTGGTGTGTTTTTGGGAAGGTGCAATAAAGATTTGAAAAATCCTACTTGTACGGTTTCCTCACCATAACGAAAGCCCCAATTTTCTCCAGCGTATAACGTAGTTGATATTATAATGGAGTTGTAAAGGTGTATTATCGATTCACAGTTGGTCATTTTTGATTTGAATATGATATCCTGCACCGGATGTAGTACTTGTTTCCCTTTACCTATAGCTGAATTTATTTGTGACTTAAACAGTCCAGTTTTACTAAAAACAATCCCAAGATAAGTAAAATTATCGACGTACTTTGGATAAGTTGATTACAAGGTTGCAGTTATTAAAGTAATCATTATTAAAATTCAACTATTTTTGCAAATCGGGGATGTTATTACTTAGCAACACTATATGGTCGGCATATGCAAGGAAAACGACATCGTTATACCCATCTATTGGTACACCTTCAAATCCTGCCTCACGCATTACTTTTTCAATATCGTGTATATATTTAGCGAACAGGAGAGGACTCATGACTTCACCTTGCAAGACACCTTTTGTTATTTTTATACCAGCGGTGTGACCGTCAGTTGTCTTGGCTAGTGTGCTAGCGTTTTCAAACATATTCTTCAAAATGCAGATTATTTTACGACTAATTCCAATGCTTTGTAATTTCATCCACAATTTGAGTGAATTACCATGTCGAATGCTTTTTCTAGGTCGATAAAACAGCATAACAATTTACCCTTAGGCTGATGAAATCTTTTGCTGATCAGAGTAGATGTAGTAAATATGTGATCGTTGCAACTCCATCCGCTTCTAAAGTCGCATTGATGTTTTGGAAGTATGAGGCTATTTTCCCTCCAAAGTCTTGTGCAAAGAATATGAGTTAATATTTTTCCTACATTGTTGATTAAAGCTATTCCTCTATAGTTATTAGGATCGTTCTTTTTTCCTATTTTATGAAGCATAACCACTTCCACCTTACTCCATTCAGACGGCCATTTCTCGTGCTCTAAGATTTTATTATAGTAATTAATTAACCAAGATATATTTCCACTTAGTTGGCATATTTTTAAAGTAATCGTAGTTTATACCGTCCAATCCAGCAGATTTGTCAACTTTGCATCCTTTTAAAGTTTCGTTCAGTTCATTTATACTAATTTCAGTATCCAGAAAAGGAATGCAAAAATCATAGAGTTGTATTTTTATTGGGGTGCTGCAGTAACCATGAAATTCTTTAAGAAATTCTTTCCACTTGGCTTGACTAATATCGGATCCATTGAATATTTTTCTGTCTTATTTTATGATAGCCTGTCAAAATTCTTGAGGATTTCAAAGGTTGGTTAAAATATGCAGTTTTTTCTTCGTGAACTGTTTTATTATACCTTGCTTTCGCGAGTAAATACTGCTCTAATCATCAAAATTGTTTCTTTTACATTCTCTATGTGCCTCATTGATGTTTTGGCCATGATGCAGTTTTCATTGAACCAAATTTCAGGGAATCAACCCTTGAAAAACCCACAGCAAAAGAGGTCGAGATCTGAAGACGGGACTCCAAGCTCGAAGCAGATCTCGAAAAAACCTAGAGGGGGGTGGGAGGCAGAGGGCTATAAGTGAAAAAAAAACGCAAAAAATAAAAATGTTAAAAAACCAAACTCGCCACAATCCCGAAAAATATTAAAACAGTATTGGACATTGAGCTTACTGCAAATGAGCTTCAGCATACAATAATTTAATCTTTCCAAGAAAACTGCTCGAAAGTCTTAAAAGACATCAGCAAGTCAACTTGTAGGTGGAATAAAGACGTAAGGAATCAAAGGCGAACTTTTGCCTATTAAACGGAACAAAAAGGATAGGGAACTGAGACATTTACCATGAAACCCTTACTGAATACAAAAGGTTTCTGAAAAAAGCCAAAACAAACTCATGGAGGAAACTCTGTCAAGATGTTGAAAACACATCTGAGGGAGCAAGACTTGCAACCACATGCTAGCGAAAAACCTGCTGACACCATTGGGTCATTACATTGGCCCGATGGTGAGTACACTAGCTCCGGGAAGGATACACTCGAGCCACTGATCAGGCTCATTTTTCGGATTCGTTGACAATGGACAGTGAAAACCCTTCTCAAGAGCTGTTTAACCAAGGCCTCTTACCGACAAGCGAGGACTGGAGAAGAGCGGCGATTACCATTAACAGCTCAAAGATGGAATAAGCAATAAACTCATTCAACCTATATAAAGCACCGAGGCCAGACGAGATATACCCAATGCTTTTTCAAAAAGGAGAAGAGCATTTTTAACTCTACTTGGTCACATATTAGGGCAAGCCTAGCTACAGGTTATATCCCAACAATACGGAAGCCAGTAAGAGTAATCTTCTTACCAAAACCAGGGCCCGATCACTCTACGGGAAAGGACTTTAAACCAATTAGTCTGTCATCATTTCTACTAAAAATAATGAAAAGACTAAAACGATTACATCTAACTGAACGGGTACTGTCGAGAAATCCACTCCATGCCAACCAGCATGTGTATCAGATGGGAAAATCCTGTGAATCATCCCTCCACAACTTTATAAACAGGATTGCAAGGAAACAAATCACCTTGTTCGTGTTTCTTGACATTGAGAGGGTATTTGACAGTGCCTCTCACAATTCCATGATTAATTCTCCAAGTCAGCACGGAGTACAAAACACCTTTTTGCAGGTGGATAAACTTTATGCTGATAGGCAGAAGAATGCAAACTTCCCTTCTTGGAGAGTCTGTCACTGTGAGAGCCACCAAAGGATGTCCACAGGATGTTATCCCCACTCCTGTGGAGTCTTATCCCCACTCCTGTAGAGTCTGGGAGTGAACAGCTTACTGAAAAATCTCCACCAAGAAGAATACTACACACAGGGATGCGGACGACATGATAATTGCAATCCAAGGAACCTGTGAAAGCACAATCTCGGAGCTTATGCAAAACGCTCTAAGATTCACATCCATCAGTTAATATATAATCCATCAGTTAATCCAAGTTCATGTCTTACAATCCATCAGTTAATCCAAGTTCTGTTTTCTTTTGAGTCTGATATATCCAATTTTCCAATCTAAAGTTAGTGATCCTTCTCTGTTCCAATATTTGTAGGTAGGATGCTCCTTTTCTATAGTGTATCAAATTTTTGAAAAATTTCAGGGTTAGATAGATAGATATATCTTAGGGTCTAAACAGTACTGCACTTCGACCTTGTAGTCCATTGGGCTCCACCTTCTACTTCAGTCAGACGAGATTCGCTTCGCTCATATTTTGGCAATAGCCTGGAACTTACTGACCGGGTCTTTCTAAAAGATCATATATTCTGGATAAGATGCACCGAATATTTTATATCTACTGTAACCTCGAGATTCGCAGTTAAAGGTAATGTGGCTGGATGTTCCTCGTTACACAATCTGCACATACTAAACACGTTATGGAGTCCTTTTGTATGTAGAGCTGCCGCAGAGGATAATGTCCGGTAATTAATCCGGTAATCTTCGGCAGTTGCATCCTGTTCAGCTTCAGTGCATCGAGATATAGCATTTTGGATATATTCTGAAGCAGTATTTCCCGAGTTTTTGCTGCGGTACATTTTCCCAGTGATCACGGTTTTAAGCATTTATCCACTCGTTGATTACCTGTTCACATACAGTCTTTGGAATTACATAAATAGGCATACCTTTAATTGACATATGAAGGGTATTCTGATTGTCTTCTTTTGTATCTGATTTTTTTCCCCTTCGAAATCACAATGACCTGGCACCCAGATCAATTTAACATTGTTTCGTTTTGCCAGCTCCAACATATCTACCAGGCAATCCTTGACTACCTCAGAAATGGCTTCAGTTCCAGCCAAGGCTTTAAGAGCTACTTGACTGTCCGAAATAATGCATACATTATGGTTTATGTAGTCTCTACGTTGATTCTCACGGACGCATGCCAGTTTGGCGTAGACTTCTGCTTGAAAGACTGTGGAATATTTCTCCTAGTGAGACTACATATAAGTCTTTGAGTCTTTCACCGTAGATTCTCAGCCCGGTCTCTTCTTCAGGTTTGGATCGGCCTATCTACCAGGCGATCCCTTTCTTGAGATAGTGTGGTTCTCCTTCCGTTCACATGTCCCTATCACAGGCTACCGTGAAAGGTTTTGAAAAGTTGTATATTTTGGGAAGAACATCTGTGCCCATTTCAAAAACGGGGTCTGAGATGATTGATGTTCCCACGATCGTTGCATGTCCAACCTGATGTTTTGTAACTCAGCTATTATTACAAGATAGTCTATAGGCGCTGGGTCTTAGCTATTATTACAATACTAAGCGAAGTCAGCCCTAGTATTTCCATGGTAGCAGTGGAAGTACTCCTCATTGATCCAGTAATGCACAAACAGGCTACTCTTTGGATCCCGAATAGCCTTGTGCATGCAGCTTTGATTAACCTTTGGCCACCACATTAGAGCAGCATAGGTTATAATTGGCATCACTACTATTGTGTACAGCCAGTTGATCCATTTGGGTTTAGGACCCCAAAGTTTTCTACATTCTCTCTTGCAAAGCATGAGAGAAAATTTACTCATAATCCAGATGAGGATTCTATGTTAGTTTAGAGTCTAATATCACTTCTAACAATTTGGTTTCCGTTGCGATCTGTAGTCATTCACCGAATAGGAAGGGTGGTTTCTTTTTCAAGTGAATGGAATTAGTTGGGTCTTACCAGGGTTTATTTTTAATCCCTCGTTGAGACACCATGACTATGTGAATCTTAGATATAGATATGGGGGCCTTGAAATTTTTTTAATTACAGCCCAGGTAAGAGAAAGTAGGGTGTCGAAGTTTATATGGTAAAGTTATGTATTGTAGCATATAAATGCTTTTTATACCCAGTATATTTGTAAATATACATGATATATTAAGTTTAGTCCCGACTTTGTAACGCTTGAAAATATTAATCCTTGACAAAAATGCTTCACAAAGGTATTCATAAAATGGCCTAATTCGGCCATTTTCACATGTCCGTCCGTCCGTCCATCCGTCTGTGAAACCGATAACTCAAGAACGAAAAGAGATAACGAGCTGAAAATTTGTGTGTGTGTTCTAGAGCAAAAAAGTAAGGTCAAATTTGTTAATGGGCAAAATCGGAACCTGTTTCCCCCCACTAGAAGGGGGGGTCTTTGAAACCGTAGTAGATAGAAAAAAAATTTGTTAACAAAAAATCTTCTTCTCATTAAAACAAACTTCTGTTTGAAAACTTTTTTCAAAAACTCAACCGTTTTTTCAAAATTTGTCCTCAAAGTTGAAAAAAATTAGAAATACAACTGATAGGCGAATGAAGGCATGGTCTCTATGGACCCGTAGGTATACATAACAACTGTACATACTATTTTTATACCCTGTATATGTAAATATACAAAGTATATTATGTTTAGTCCCATCTTTGTAACGCTTGAAAATATTAATCCTTGACAAAAATGCTTCACAAAGGTATTCATAAAATGGCCTAATTCGGCCAAATTCGTCTGTCCGTCCCTCTGTGAACACGATAACTGAAGAACAAAAGAGTTAACGAGCTGAAAAATTTTGTGTATGTTAAAGACCAAAAAAGTAAGGTCAAGTTTGTTAATGGGCAAAATCGGAAAGTGTTTCCCCTCGCCAGGGGGGAAAAATTATATCATTGAAACCGTAGGAGATAGAAAAAAACTTTGCAAACAAAAAATCTTCTTTTCTTTAAAATAAACACTTTTTGTTTCAAAACTTTTTTCATAAAGTCAACCGTTTTTTCAAAATTTGTGCTTAAAGTTAAAAATGAGTCGATCGAAGACGGGCAAATGTACAAACATAACATACATCAAATAGTATTGCTCTTAAACCCAACCCAGTATATTTGTAAATATACAAGGTAAATTAAGTTTAGTCCCGACTTTGTAACGCTTGAAAATATTAATCCTTGACAAAAATGCTTCACAAAGGTATTCATAGAATGGCCTAATTCGGCCATTTTCACATGTCCGTCCATCCGTCCGTCTGTGAAGCCGATTACTCAAAAACGAAAAGAGATAACGAGCTAAAAATTTTTTTGCGTGTTCTAGGCCAAAAAAGTAAGGTCAAGTTCGTTAAGGGGCTAAATCGGAACGTGTTTCCCCCTGACAGGGGGGAAAAATTATATCGTTCAAACCGTAGGAGATAGAAAAAAAATTTGTAAACAAAAAATTTGTTTCTCTTTAAAATAAACAACTTTTGTTTGATAACTTTTTTTCATAAACTCAACAGTTTACTCAAAATTTGTCCTCAAAAATGAAAAAAATTAGAAATACAATTGATAGGCGAATGAAGGCATGGTCTCCATGGACCCGTAGGTATACATAACAACTATACATACTATTTTTATACCCTGTATATGTAAATACAAAATGTATATTATGTTTAGTCCCGTTTTTGTAACGCTTGAAAATATTAATTCTTGACAAAAATGCTTCACAAAGGTATTCATAAAATGGCTTAATTCGGCCTTATTCATCAGTCCGCCCGTCTGTGAACACGATTACTGAAGAACGAAAAGATATAACGAGCTGAAAATTTTTGTGTGTATTCTAGACCAAAAAAGTAAGGTCAAGTTCGTTATTGGGCAAAATTGGAACGTATTTCCCCCGGCCAGGGGGGAAAAATTATATATTTGAAACCGTAGGAGATAGAAAAAAAATTTGTAAAAAAAAATCTTCTTCTCTTTAAAATAAACTTTAATAAATTTTTTTCATAAAGTCAACCGTTTTCTCAAAATTTGTGCTTAAAGTTGAAAATGAGTCGATTGAAGACGGGCAGATGTGCAAACATAACATGCATCAAATAGTATTGTTTATTTCAGTTTTGTTAACCAGGTGTATATATAAGGTCAAGGTTTAAGTGATTTTCTTTTTCAAAAAAATAGTTGGTCTCGTACAGATGTCAAAATGTTGCAATGGAGAATAATTTTTTTTACTACGCCACTGTTTAAAATTTAGTATTGATATTTTTTCATATTTTTATTATTCAAAAAGAATAATTTATATAATTATTGGTTTATGCGAGTTGAGAATTTACATAATTTCAACAAACATTTACTTAGATTAGAAATGACTTGCGTATATCCAAGCTTACTTCAATATTTCAGCACATATTACAAATCAGTTACAAAAATACTTCTTTCAGTTCAGTTACAAAGAGTATTTCTCTCTGAGAGTTACAAAACTCATCTCATGGAGTGAGTTACAAAAAGAAAGTAGTTACAAAGAGTATTTCTCTCTTTACCAAAAAGAAGACAGTTACTAAAATTAGTTGATTCACATGAATTAATCAGATGGTATTTAAAATTTTTATTTCTTCAATTTACAAATTGAATATTTTTTATGGATTGTGCTGAAGTATCGAATGGGCGAATTAATGGTTTCTATCTGATTGTATCTAAGTATATTTTTTTTTGTATAATTTATTTAATTCACTATTCCGAAACTTGTGGTCTCTCAAGCTTGTAACAATTCAATACACATTCTATACACACTTTTGGTGTACAATTTATATTTTATGTGAATATGCATTGACTTTTTCAATTTATAACTATATTGTTTGTATACGCTTGGTTTTTTTTGGCCGTGTATTTTTTCTTTACAGAAGCGTAATGTCTCTTTATATACAACTATGTATCTGAATTAAATTTGTAATCCATATTTATATTTTTGCAAATCAGACATATTTGAACATATTTTTTTTTACTGTAGTTTTCTTTTACTACAGTTCTATTTAGCACATATTCACGTAATCTTTGTTTTCATAACTTGTACAACCAATGTTAGTGTTTTAAGGATAGTTGTACTATCAGTGTATTGGATTAGAAATTGTTTATTTCAAATATATATTTTATTTTAACATATATTTGTTTTGTTCCCCTTTTTGTACCTTTTATTTTTTTTCAGATTCGAATCACTTGTCGATAACTAAGACACTTACTGGATAGTAAAGATCTTACTACCTCAATATTATCTTTTTTAATGGGCCCAGCTTTTATTGAAAGACTTTCGGTTCAACGTGTTTTTTTTTTATTTACGTGTATGGCATTAGCACCGATCGTTTTCTAATTTTCATAATTCCACATACAATACTCTGCTTTGGATTTTTTTTCTAAAGTACCGTATATTTAGTTTTCATTATTTTTTTTAAAAATACATCATAATAACTTTTTAATTAAAATTACTAAATTAACTTAATTTCTTTATTTATGAAAATAATTGATAATTCAGTTATTTTCTATAAAGTGTTTAGTTTTTTTTTTAAAACTAAACCCCGAATTTTTTTTAAATTAAACTCTAATATAATATTTTTTTACATACAGCAAAAAGTGTATTCCTAGGTCCATCTGTCCTATCAAAAATCATCTATAAAATTTTTATACATGTATATATATAAATGTATATATATATATATATATATATATATATATATATATATAAATATATATATATATGTATATATATATATATATATATATATATATATATATTTATATTTATATGTATATAAATATATATATATATATATATATATATATATATATATATATATGTATATATATTTATATTTATATGTATATAAATATATATATATATATATATATATATATATATATATATATATATATATATATATATATATATATAAATATATATATATATATACTTGAAGCGATGGTTTGGCAGCGTTAGGTAGTCAACGCGATCGTTTTTTAACGCTAAGTGTTAAAATAAGACGACGTGAAGCGTTAGTCCATCAACGCTCAACGCGAAGCAATAGCCGATGCTGCGTTTGAAAGTCGCGTAAGTAGCGATATGTATATATATATATATATATGTATATATATATATATTAATATATATATATATATATATATACATATGTATATATATATATATATATATTATTATATAAATATATATATATATATATATATACATATATATATATTTGGTAGTCAACATGATCGTTTTTTAACGCTAAGTGTTAAAATAAGGCGACGTGAAGCGTTAGTCCATCAACGCGAAGCAATAGCCGATGCGTTTGAAAGTCGCGTAAGAAGCGAAATATATTGATATGTATATTTAAATATATATAGATATGTATGTATATACATTAACTTATTCAATCAATCAGTCAATCAAATTAGACACATAGTCAAACTCGTCGCCTTGTTTTTGATGGCCCTGGGCCGTCACTTTAGTTGCTCTCTTCAATAGGTAGGTCTTCCACTATTGGCGGGTCGTCGTCTTCATCCCCTATAGGCATGAACTCCAGTACTGTTGGATCGCAAGGGTTGTTTTGAGGCTCGTCATCGTCGTCCTCTTCAATGATGATCCGCGGGCCGCGTTATATTAATATGACTTAACTAACGATGATGTGTTAGAAGTTTTTATTTTTACCTGCTGATGATCTCGAGGTTAATGGTTGGGGTAAACAAGAAATGGAAGTTGGGGAAAAACAAGAAATGGAAAACACAATCAAAAGATATGCTGGCATATAAAATTCCCTATGTGCTAAATCAATTGTCCATGAACCTGAGAAATTTGAAGCCAGAAAAGAATATGAAGAATGACATTTTGAATAATTTATTGCAAGAAATTAACAATGCATAAAATAAAACAGTTGGAAAGAATAAACTTCAAATAAAGCAGAAATAGATTAAAGAAGATAAGGAAGAAGAATTTGTTCCTGAACAGTACAAGAGTACTGACAAAGGAATGGAAAGAAGATATAATTAATGAAATTATTAAATAATTAAAAACCATTATTATTATTATTACATCTTCCTGCAAGCATCATGAACACAGACTTCATCTAGTTTCTCCAAAACTGAGCATTTTCCTGGAGACCTAATGACTGGATACCACGTTTTTTAACAACCACTCATCCGTCCTCAAGTGTACATCGACATATAAAACACGTGCCCGGAGTCACTGACATTGGTGAAATCTTTTCACAATATAAAAAACATTATTATTACTATTATTAGGTTTCTGACAATTGAATGGGTGCCTGGAATAACGGCGTATGTGGTTTTCCACTACTTTTCAGGAGCGCGTTTTAAAGTTGGAAGTACCAGAATATTTTACAATGATTATTTTCTTTTTTTTTACATACACCCTTATTCCAAAAAAAAACAAATACAATTTGAAAGGTGCAGGGAAAACTCACCAATGTTAATGATAAATTTTCATTAAAATTGAAAAAATCGATTTTGCATTTTCGGTAACATACGCCCTTATTCCAGAGACCTATTCAAATGTTTCATGTTTCTGTTATATTTTTGTTCTAAAAGTCCGTAAAGAAAATAACTCACAAATAAATTGAACACAATTTTGCGTATTGAAATACGAGCTACTCACAGGAGAAATAGAAACTAATTTGTGAGCTCGGAGATAAGAAACCGGATAGTGTGGCGTGAAAAAGTGGGTGAAGACACAGAGGCCTTGTTGGCTCCTACGATGCTGAGAGGGTTGGAAGAGGGGAACCAAGGAACGCCTGCCTACGCAAAACAAAGAACCGCTACAATCCTGAAGGGCAAGCGCGTTTGCCACTCTACCGTTTTTTGCACATATTAGCTTGTTGACTAATAATATTGGTACCTACCTACAATCTTTTCAACTTACATAACGCCTATATGATCATAACACGTTTTGGAAATCTCACTTCATGCAACAAAAAAGTGATTAGGTACATTTCTGGAAAAATGCTATTTTACCATATATGGTTTTTTTTAAACATTTTGAGAGAACTACGAGACTTAAAGACCCAGCTCTGCGCTTTATTTACAGCAAGTTAAATTGCCTACAAATTATATTCTACAATTCTACTCGTAGAATTAATGGTATCGACGCAATTTTGGTCCAAAGAAGGTCTGAAACTAAAATTTCCTAATTTTGAAAAACCTATTGGCCTATTTTCAAAGTGCCGTAATTCGGTAACAAATTAACGTTCAGAGCTACGGTTGGGCCTAATTTGTTACAAATTTAATGCTATTGAAAAACGTATAGAGTAACTTTCGAAAAAAAATATCCAAAAATTTCGCGGTGTTTCGTGTGTAAAATTTTTTCACAACTTTTAGAGAGTTGAAAACTTAGGTATACATAGCGCTAATGAGTCCAAACAACATATTAAAAAATCAGAGATACACCATGTTTTGCAAATTTAGCCATTTTTTGTGTCGATTTTGACCGGCCTATAAACATTCTGAATAAAAATTAGGCATCTATTCTCTTAAGAGTAAATAATAATACCCAATGATTTGGAATTTGGTTAAATTCAAACTGTAAGGCAGAAAATTAGTGAGTTTAAGTGTGTAGGTAAAAAGTATGAATATACTCTTGAAAATATCGAAATTAATGAGTATACTTTTCAAATTAAAATACTAAACAAGTGTATTATGATTTCGGTACAAGTGAATTTAATGGCGAAATATTAGACATTCGTGACATTTATTTTGGTTTCTGTGGTGGTCAATAAGAGTGACATTCAATTCGCTGAGTGCAAAGTTTCAGAAAATTTCAGATTTTATTTCTATATTTATTTCTAAACTAATATGACTCCCCAATGTTTGAAACGAATTTTCTAATGAAACTCTGCATGTATTATTTATATATTTTTAAACCTTAAACAGGTAACAACACTATACTTTTTCGCCTTTGACAATGATATTTTCTTATAATTATATTATATAACTTAAGGCCATTACACAATGAAAAAATAAGGTATAAGAAATAAGGAATAGGAAATAAGGAACAAGGAATAGCGGAATCCAGCAGATGGCAGAACCCTTGATCAATTCACAATTCAAAAATATGGAATAACGAATAAGAATTAGCAACAGAATTTCCATCGCGTTGGATATCTGTTCCTTATTTCTTCTTGCCAGCCAATCACAGGTTTGGCTGGCAATTTATGCGCAGGATGTTATGCGCAGTCGACTCTTATATCCGATGTCTTAATGCCACATAGAACAGCTGATTTCCAGTTGCCAAATATGTATTTTGGGCGTTGTGTATTTCTCATTCCTTATTTCTTATTCCTTATTTTTTATTCCTTATTCCTTATTTCTTATTCCTCATTTCTTATTCCTCGTTTTTTATTCCTTATTTCTTATTCCATATTTCATATTCCTTATTTCTTATATCTTATACCTTATTTTTTTCATTGTGTAATGGCCTGAACTATTCTTATGTTTCTTGACGATGAATTATGAAACGGAGGAAAGGAACTAATAAGTGTTAATTTGTTTTAATGTTTTAATGAATAGTATTAAAGCGACTTTCACATTTAATGTTATTTTATTTTCTAACTATCACACACTTTTCATTTTTTTCACAAAACATTTTTATTACTTAAACTGGTGACATTTCTATAATAAATATGATAAGGTTTTAATAAATAAAACAAATATTTGAGATTTTCGTAACAACAATTATATTTTGAATAGTTTTGAAACTCAGTTCCTTCATCAGAAAATATATGATAACCCTCATTATGCATTATTTATCACTATCATATTTTTCTGATAAAGGAACTGTGAACTAGAAATAAAATTATTGTTATGAAAATCTCAAATATTTGTTTTATTTAAGAACTATAATGGATATTCGTACATTCACTTTCGTTTGTATCTCTACATACAGAAGCTGCGCTCACACATGAAATATATTCGGGATAACATCATGAATCCTTAATATTGTTTCTCCATTTATGAAATTGCGATACCACTTTCAAAATGTTGCCGGTTATTTAAAATTTACCCACTCAAATATTGAACAAACACATGGTTACTCTAAAAATATAGTAAATCTACCATTTTTTAAAATTCTTTTTTTGTAAATTGGCGTTTATTTATTTCCAATGTTAGTATGGTTGCCTTTCGGTTATATTATACCAACGGCGGTTATGTTATAAGCGACTAGCGTTAACTTACTTTGACATTCAAGTAATATGTCTGAACATTGATACCATTTTTTTAAATCAAATCCTTGATATGAAAAATCATACACATCTAGGGATGTGGATCAAACCCACAACCTTCTGGCATTCTAGACCAATGCCCTACCAACTGAGCTACCTTAGATGTTATGGTAGTGCTATGCATATGAACCTTCACTACCATTTCTGATCCCATTGTATTATTCATTTTTCTTTTTTTACTTATTAACATATTTTTAAATTGTTTTTTTTGTAAACTAGCGTCCATTTATTTCCAATGTTACTATGGTTGCCTTTCGGTTATAATATACCAACGGAAACGACTAGCATTTACTTACTTTGACATTTAAGTAATATATCTGATCATTGATACCATTTTTTTAAATTAAATCCTTGATATTTAAACATCAAGTCGCTCGTATAGTTACATGTATTAAAGTGAAACTTTTACAATTTATATCTATTTATATCTAACGAAATTATCAGATTATTTAATTTTTTTGAGATTACCGTCATATTTTGAATGTTTCCCCAAAAATAGAAATAATTCGATCATTTTATATAAAATAAATTAAATGTTAATAGTTCGAAAGCCCACGACCAAAACCATGTCTCATCGCACCAAGGATAAAACTATATAGAATCGATAGTTTAGATGACTCTAGATCCAACTAGGGGGGTAGTAACCTTCAGTAATTCGTATTATCACAATATGTCTGATATTGGAAATGTACGTAGATTTTGTGATTTGTTTACTAAAAACACTGTTTTCAGATATTTTGGGTTTTGCGTTTGACCTGAGCGCATTTTCAAAAATGTCATGAAAATTAGCAGACTCGTATCATAGCAATTAACTTCAAATTTGTTTCCAATCTTTTGTATTGCTACCGACATTACTAAAATACGGTTTACAGACATTTTCAATCTTGCCTACAATGTTAAAAACCATAAAACGTTTCATAAATTCATCCCTGTTTAATTTTGTAAAATTTATTTTAAAAGTCCTTCAACTTCAGTTCAACGGATGCTGGTAACCTATTTTTTAATCAACATCGAAGAATTTGAGGGATGGAACTTATATTGCGAAGACTTTAATAGGTATAAATACGAGTTTTTTTTTACTATCGAAAAATTGACTGATAGGGATTGATAGATAGTTCAGTATTCAATTTGTCTGATATCGGTTTATTATACATTTGGGCAACTCATTTTATCATGTCCAATAGTTTTCAGACGTTTTTCGATAATACCGACCGGTAAAATTTTATTAGATTTTTAAATGCTCTCAAAATGCCCAGCAAGTAGATTTTTGTCTGAAAATTGGTTATTTCGCATCAATTAACTCTAACTAACATAGAAAAATAATTTTCAGGCTATGTATTTTTTTTGTCGCATCTTTTTTATGGTTTCCTTGACAGGCGCATCGATATTTTTGTCTTTTGTTTCCAGTATCTCGGGGCAATCATCTACATTCAGGTCACACACAAGACGCAAAATTTCTTAAAATCACATTTTTAGGCTCATCATATTTGATTTTTGAAGCCAGGTTTTCATATTGTCAACATTTTTTTTATGTTGTATGAAATGGTAGTCGTGATGCAGTAAGTAATTCCTTTTATAAAATACCTTATCGATGAGATATTTCTCAATTTAGTCAAGAATCAATTTAGTAAATGAACATCAATTTCGTAAATATTGCTACATGAAATATCCAACAACAAAAAACGATAATAAATATAAACACTATGGGTCTTTTCGTTTTTTATGGTTTATGAAAAGGTTGTCGTGATGAAATATGAATATTCTAGTATGTGAAATTCTGCTGACATCATATCCTACTGACATTCATTTTTATAGTACGAGAGCCCACGACCAAGATTTTTGTCTCATCACACGAGGGATATAATCATATAGATTGATTCTGACAAAATGGAAACCCGACTTCCAAAATCAAATATTCAAAAACAAAAAATGCACTAAAAAGTAAAAAGTAAAAAAATAATTGCATATTCTTGTGTCAATTTTAGTTCACCTAAGCAGAAATTTTTAAATATATATATACAATTATTGTATATATGTCAGCATAGAGAAATTCACATAAAATTTGGACACCGCCTCCAAAAATAAACACAATTCTACATATATATTTAAAAATTTTTGCTTAGGTGAACTCAAATTGGCACAAGAATATGCAATTATTTTTTTACTTTTTAGTGCATTTTTTGTTTTAGAATATTTGATTTTTGAAGTCGGGTTTCCATTTTGTCAAAATTTTTTTTTATTTCTCGCTTTTTAGTGACTGTGAAGTTCTATAACTGATTTTATTTGTCTAAATATGGGTTGACCTACTAAACGACCTACTAATTTTTAGTGCATTTTTTATAACACATTTTTTTATCCGTTTTTTTTTTTCAGTGCATTCAGTCCCATTATCCGTTTATACTACTTATATTTGTTTTACTGTTGCAAACAGGGCGATTGAACAAAGTTGACGAGTAAGGGGCCGCAACGGGAATTTTTGTCAAAACAAGATCAGACACCTCAAATTTCAAGTTACTATCCTTACTATCCTAAGCAGTTTGGCTTGTGCGATGATATGTTATAGTCCAATCAAGATGTACATCCGTGCTTGCAAAAGGTCCAGTCGTTCTGAATTTTTTATATGTTGTTAGGACCTAGACCAACATTAAAAAACCTGATTTGCAATTTCCAAAGTGTTGTGCTAGCGGCGGTGTCTCAAAAAACTATGAAATTTTCGGACTTTTTTCAGTTTTGCTCAATATCTCAGTAAAGGAAGGGTCTGACCGGTATAGTCATTCCATACCCTTTTAAAGTAAACTAAATTTACTACAATTTGAGATCAAAGTGAGTTTTATATAGCTATTGGTTCTCAAGATACAGTTCTTCGAAAATAGGCCATATTTTCCAAAAAGTGAAATTTTTTCGAAATGGTCACTTATTTTCTGAAATATCTTCTAAAGTACGCCTTCCACGTCAAATATTATAATAAAGTTGTAGTTAATTAAATAAGCTTTCATTTGAAACCAAACTGGTACCTGTAGACTTAGCGGTTCTCTCAAAAACGGTAGATAACCAAAAACAGTTATAAGTTAACCAGCGCAGCGCACGTATTTATCAGATGTTTGGATCCATATTTTCGGTAAAAGTAGGTAACATTTCCAAACAGAAGGAAGGAAACAAAATATCGAGGTCGTACAGCAACTATCAGAGCATGGGAAAATGATACACACTTCTTCTTTCATGGTTCAAGGAGGCCACGCTTGTTTTTGAGAACACCAATCTCAAAAAATAGCTGTACTGACTCAGGATAATGACTGGTGTCATACACTTGTGTGCGGATCTCTTCCACGATGATTTCTGCTGCTGCCTTCACGATTCTCAACCGTTCATGCTGCGCATCGCCTTTATGTTCCTTTTACCAATGATCATTCAAAATTTTATGGTCGGTGTTTTTGAAGCAGACGAGTGTTCTTTGTTGGAGCCCATCTACACTAAGACTATGTCATTGCCAAAACGTTTTTGTAGGTGAGTTTTCGCTGTTCTGACATCAGGAATGACTGTTTCCCAATAGATTATCGTACATACACCACATCGCTTCTTCAGTATTACTAGCTGGACGATACCCTCTCTTATTCCCAGTAGCAGCTGGTAATCTAAACAGGCTCCTGTAGCAGTCGGTGTTTTTGAAGCAGACGAGTGTCCCTTTGTTGGAGCCCATCTCTACTATGACTATATCATTGCCAAAACGTCTCAGTTCGTCGAGGAAGGGATTCTGCTTCCCAATCGAAGACTTCATTGACAAGATTATCAAGTAAACTGGCTCCTGAGCCTGTTTAGATTACCACCTGCTACTGGGAATAAGAGCGGGTATCTTATGGTACCTATGGTACCTACTTTTACCGAAAATATGGATCCAAACATTTGATAAATATGTGCGCTGCGCTGGTTATCTGCGCTGGTTAACTTATGACTCCTAGCTAAGTCGGACTGTTAGACTGTTAGCTGAACCGCTAAGCCTATAGATACCAGTTTGATTTCAAATGAAAGCTTATTAAATTTACTACAACTTTATTTCATATAATATTTGACGTGGGATGCGTATTTTAGAAGATATCTCACAAAATAAGTGACCATTTGGAAAAAATTTCACTTTTTGGAAAAAATGGCCTATTTTCGAAGAACTGTATCTTGAGAACCAATAGCTGTATAGAGCTTGCTCTGGTCTCATATTGTAGCAAATTTGGTCTACTTTAAAAGTGTATGAGATGACTATACCGATCAGACCTTTTCTTTACTAAGATATTGAGCAAAAACTGAAAAAAGTCCGAAAATTTCATGGTTTTTTAGGCACACCGCCGCTAGCACAACACTTTGGAAATTTCAAATCTGGTTTTTTAATATTGGTCCTAACAACATATAAAAAATTCAGAACGACTGGACCTTTTGCAAGCACGAACCCCTTTTCATGTTTAACTTTACTGAACTATTAGTCGGGATATACATAATTTGTTTTAAATCACCTTCAACTGGTACGAACGAAACAATAGTTTTTGATAAAGTAGGGAAAAACAGAAAAACCATTCAAGTAATACTTACGATCGGTCGGACTGTTTTCTACAGGAGCTTAATTAACATACAATGTTCACAAGCATGTGAAAATCAGCGGATCTTTAAAAGTAAGCATCCGATAATAACTGAACTTCGATTTTCTTAATCGAAAACATAACCTCTATACACATAGGGTTTTGTAATCTGTAATTGAGGTATTCGCATACAAATACTGTTTTATAGTCTGTTACGTCTGTATATAGAGATAATACATATTACATTGTAGTCCATATATAAATAATTTATAAAATATATTAATAAAAAAATTTTCAATATGTTAATTTAAAAAAAAATTTGTCAGGGTAAATTCAATGTGAGAAACCTTAGGATCGTGTTCAGCGCCTGAAAAAAACGTGGGAAGTCAGAACATTAAAACTCATTTAATTCCAGTTATAGAAAACTTTTACACATCCTTGTGATGTCTAAAAAAAAATGGACAAAATAACACAATTCAAATATAATACGTTGCTTTTTAATTTATTTTATTTTAAAATTATTATTACCAGTAATATTTGTTATAAATTTCAATATAAATAACATGTTTATAACATAATTAGTTAGGACAATTAAAGTAGTTATACCAAACTCAGCGTACAGAGTCCAAATTTGAAAAAGAAATCTATGCACTAAACGAGTGAATCTTAGGCTACATTTAAAAAACATTTAAAAAAAATAATTAAACAAATAATAGAAATGACAGATAAAAAATGGAAATGATGGACTCTGTACTTTAAGTCTCGTATAGTTAGGACGATAAACGTACGAAGTTTTGTATTGTATTGTTGGCCTTATCAAACCTTTTTTTTAAATAAAATATTTAATAATTTTTCAAAGAAAAAAAAATCTTAGCTTTATCATTTATTCTTATTTAACGTTCTATTCACATATAATGTCTTCATATTTTTAATTCTAAACGATTATTATTATTATTGTTATATCTTAAGTCATGTATTATCATTTCATTTACCAAAACATAAGGCAACAAACGAACGTTCATACGTGCGTGTTCAGGAGGAAACATTTAAAAAGGAGCTGATGTAGATATTTTCGAGTCAAAAATTGTATACACTTAATAATACCTTCGAGTGTATTTATACAAATATCAAAAAGTGACAAATATTCTGTTGCGAAGTGAAAAATAGATAATTAAAAAGACAAAACACTGAGAATTAAATAAATGTATGATTCATATATATGATCCATATTTCGATTAATGTTCTATTTTAGGTATGTTTATTAGATAACGTTGGACACTAAATCAATTATTGCATATCGTTTGATATAAAAAATTCGAATATAAGTTTTGCTTCTAAAAACAGGTTCAAAATAATGCGGTATCAAAGGATACAAAATAATTTGTTTAGATGTGAATCGTAAATCTACCTTTTGGGACCATTATACGGTTTAGTAAATCGAAATATGAGTGATAAATAGAAAATAATGATAATTGAATCAATCGTAGGTAAAAAAAATGAATTGGATAAAATTTTGTTTTAATGAACATTTATTAGCTTTTAAACCTTTGGTAATTCTTAATAAAAGTTTAGATATATTTTAACAAAAACATTTTACTTTTCATTAATACAAAAAAAACTCCCTGGAAAGCTCGTAAGCCTACATTGCATTCATTTTTTTGAACAGGTAGAGAAAATGTGATTACGTGTACGAATTATCAATAAGATTGCGATACTTTTAAATTTGAGTTTTAAAATTAGACAAATTACAATATTTTCTTATGTAGTAGATAGAATTGGGACCTGCATCTTATCATTTTACAAAAATATGCCAAATAAGCACTTCCGCGTTTTATCAAAATAAATAAAAAATATGTCTATACTTTAGTATGTAAATGAATTTTACAGCGATCACGGAAAAAATGAGTATCTTCTTTTCGAGACTATTACCCCAAATAAGTTTTACGCGACGTATGTGCATTGTATATAACACTACACTCATTTTATTAGTTATGATGTATAATTCTGGCTGATTTTTCGAAAAATATTAGTCAAGAACTTAAATTAGCTTTTTAATTAAAGTAAAAAATTGCCGGGCAAATACTGAGTTGTAAATATTTAATATTTACAATTTTTCCAGTAAAAGTTTCTGTCCTTAAAAACATTGTTCTGAATATTTAGTGGGGGCTTTCATGGCGATAATAACATTTATTGATACGTGTAGTAACGAAATACACACTATATTTCTATAATGTACTTTGTTTAAACTTTTAAAACAAATGTTTAAAATTGGAATACAGGTTTGTGCTTATACAGTTTTTGAAACACAAACAGCGTGGAATTGGTTTTATCAATTGAATTTTGTCTCATTCTTTTGTACACCTAATATTACGTTCCATAGATTTTTATTACTAAAAATTATTTGGCATTAATACTAAAAATTCAGTATAGTTTAATATACGATAACATACATGAAGTGTTGCTTTTGATATATGTTTCGAAAACTATTTACTAGATTTGTAAGAAAATGTTAGCTCGTCAAACACCTTGTGAACAATCCGTGAAGTATTGTATATGGTAGAAATAATTCAATACATTATTTCATTATTTATGTTTTTGTGTTTTAACATTAAAAGAAAAGATCCGACCAAAAACATAAATGTAAGAAAGGGCCGAGTTTTCGGGAAAATCCTTAATGTAATAGTTCCTTCTTAAAAAGTGATGATATGAGAGTAAGGACCGAGCTATTTACAAAAATAGCTCTAGACTTCATATAATAGTTGCTTCTTAAAAAGTGATGATATGGAAGAAAGGACCGAGCTATTTACAAAGTAAATAGCTCTAGACTTCATATAATAGTTGCTTGTTAAAAAGTGATGATATGGAAGAAAGGACCGAGCTATTTACAAAGTAAATAGCTCTAGACTTCAGATAATAGTTGCTCTTTGAAAAGTGATGATATCCCATTAAAGAGCCGAGCTATTTACAAAGTAAATAGCTCGGTAAACTATTAACTAAAAAAAATAATGAGGGGTAAATTGATTAAATGTAAGAAAAAATTTGGTTTAAAATTATTTCATAAGTTTTCCCTTAGTATGTTTTTAAAATTTTATAACGCGGCAAGTTTTAAAATATTTGATATCAGAAAAAATAACTTACCGCGTTATATAAAATTTTAAAAACATACTACTTCGCTTCGCGATACTTTACTCATTTTAGCTTCACATTACAAAGGAGACCGCTTCGCGTTATATTACGTCAACTGGCTCTGCTCGCTTTCTGAAGGGCTAAGACATCAATATAGTATGGTTTTAGTATAATATTGGGGACAATGGGAAATCAAACCCTTTAAAACAAAAAATTCAAAATCGATTCATAAATGACGGAGTGCTGAGGTAACACGCATTAAAAATTGTCCTGCAATTTTTGTGTTTTTATTAATAAAACAATTAAATGTGTAACACTTGTATACCTAACATATATGAGATTCTGTACAATATTTTGTACAGTATGTTTTTATTAAAATTTTATGACGCGGCAAGTTAATTTTTCTGATGATTTCAAATATTTTAAAACTTGCCGCGTTATAAAATTTTAAAAACATACTAAGGGAAAACTTACGACATAAATTTCAACCAAATTTTTTCTTATACTTAATTAATTTACCCCTCATTTATTTTTTTAATAAATAGTTTACCGAGCTGTTTAGCTTGTAAATAGCTCGAAACTTTATGGGATATCATCACTTTTTAAGAAACAGCTATTATTTGAAGTCTAGAGCTATTTACTTTGTTAATAGCTCGGTCTTTTCTCGTATATCATCACTTTTTAAGGAGCAACTATTATATGAAGTCTGGATCTATTTACTTTGTAAATAGCTCGGTCCTTTATCCCATATCATCACTTATTAAAAAGCAACTATTTTATTAAGATTTTCTCGACAACTTACCTTTCTTACAAACGAAAAATTTAACAATTTTAATTGTAATTAAAATATCATATGAAGCATATATCGATCTGATTTGTTGACAAGGTTACCGCCTCCTTTTTGATTAGATAGACATTTAGTATTTAAATAAAAATAGCTAAATTAATATATCAGTATGTTTTAATACTCCAAATAGAAAACATTGATTGTTTTATTGTATTGTTACAATGTAACTTTTTGTAAGTAAACAAGTTGTTTAAAAATAAACAAGTTTATTTTCAATTAGCAATTCGTAATGATGAACAATTAAATAAATTGTTATCATTTGTAACAATTGCTCAAGGCGGTATATTACCAAATATTCAAGCAGTGTTATTGCCAAAGAAAACTGAAAAGAAAGCATAAATTTTATACATTGGATTATTGATAATAATATTCATCGATCATATATCATAGGCCTTTTATTAAAACGCCACAAATTAATGTGAAATAAGAGTGATATATTTTTTATTAAAATAACTATATAAAATTTAGTATAAATAAGATGTTATTTGATTTGTTTCGATTATGACTTCTAAACTAATCGTTTATTACAGATAATTGATTATCAACGTTATAGTCTTTGAAGAAATGACTTGACCCGTTGGCTCCACTTCACAAAAAAAATTCGTTACGCAGAAGCTGCGTCAACTTAGCGAATTTCCTTAGAATACATTAATCACTCTATAGCGGTCATATTTTTAGTCTGATCAAAATGCCTTAAGGCAGTTTAAGGGGTGTTTTTCCCATTTTCGGAGGTTTGCGTTATAGGTAAAAAAATTTTTCAAAGTGTTCTGTTAACGTGACTTTATTTCGGGTCGATTGGTCAAAATTCCATCATTTCATCATATATAGAACTGCAAAACGTAATTTTGGGGGGTGTTTTTTCAATTTTTCGGGAGTTTGCAAAAAAAAATATTAAGTTTTTCGAAATAACTTCCTAATTTGTAGCTATTAAGCGTCGATTGCAAAAAACTGCATCTTGTTGTATGTATAGAACAAAAAGGTTGGTTTTGGGGGTGTTTTTACCAAGTTCGAAGGGTTGTGATGGAAAAAAACCGATCTTTCTATCATGAATAGAAGTAAAGAGGTAAGTTTTAGGGATGTTTTTCCCATTTTCGGTGTGGTTGCGATGTAGGTAATGAAATTTTTCAAAATATTCTGTTAATTTTGACGTTATTTTGGGTCGATTCGTGAAAATTCAAACTTTATAGCATTTATAGAACAGAAAAACATAATTTTGGAGGATGTTTTTCCAATTTTCCGAGGGGTTGCACTGAAAAAATTGAAGTTTACTGATTTTTCTCGTCAGATTGAAGCAATTTCACGTCGAATACAAAAAACTGCATCATTCTAGCATAAGGGCTTGGTTATAAGAGCTTTAAAAAATTTTTGCAGGCGAAGCTGCAACGGGCAATGCTAGTAATAAATAATAATTGATCAATGTATCAATGTAAAATATAATCAAAAAGTTAAAATATAAATAAAATGCATACTGCTGTAATAAAATTGCAATGTCTATTTCTATATGGTATAAAAATTAATAGGTATATATGATATATATCGATTTCTACATGGTAGTTTGCGTTGAACTAGTCTTAAAACAAAAAAATGTTAAATTTTCCACTTTTCCGATACAAATTTCCAGTTTTCGCAATTTTCCCGTCGGTTTGGGTACTACAGCTATCTACATGCCCAATATCAACTTTACAGCATATCTGGAAGTAGCTCATAATTTTGATATTTAATACTTAAGTTTTTTAAGGCGTTCCCGCGAATTTTGCATTTTTGAAGTGAAATAACTTTTTAACGGTTAATTCGTTAACGTTGATTGAAAACATTGGTTCTTATAATTCCGTAAAGTATCTATATTCGAAATATCAACCCTGTAGCTCTTTCCGTTCAAAAGATACAGCACCCAAAAAATGAGCCTAAATTAACGATAAGATATAGCACTGTAGTGAGAAGTCCAAAGTGTCCCTTAAAACTCGGCCTTGCGCACTACCGTGCTCTAGATAAGTATATACTTATTAAAAACATAAATAAACTTTGTTTTCGCACTCAAAAAACACAATGTATGTATATTTTATACCTATTTAACATTTCTTATTATTTATACATATTTTCTTTATTCTTTTCTTATTATTATTAATAATTGAATAATAATATAATACGATAGTGTTATTTTTCTATGAAATAATACAGTTAAAATCATTCTTGTATTTTTTTTTATATATGAATTTTATTATTTTTTATAACGCATATAGTTTTATAAAGTATGGTGTAATATTTTACCCAGATAGACTATATAAAAGGAGAACGATCGGGATATGGGTTTGGCGTACTCAAAAAAAGCGTACAGATTATAGTTTATTATTGTACAACAGGCAGCACTCGTGTTGCGGAGATCCTTTTGTGCTCCTTACTGCGCCTGACAATTTCAAATTCTTAAACATAACTATTTATTATGGAGGTTATAGTATAATTTTTAATAAAAAATTTAATTTATTTATTTTTTATCTATAATTAAATTGATAATGTTTTTAATAAAATACATTTTTTAAACAATATTAAGTTATTTAACAATAAAAATGGTAAAGTGTTGTGCAGCTATAGGTTGTAAGAGTGGTACAAAATCAGAACGAACAAAATTAATAATTATTTATAATAAATTAAATAAAGACCAATTGTTATGTGATGTATGTATACAATTATAAAAAATCTACTTTATGTTTTATTTACATTTTATAATTCGAGGATACCTCCGCGACAATGATGCCGCTTACAGTCTGTATCTAGTTCAATCCACGAGTTAAACATTACTATCGTTCTCTTTTAATATAGTCTTCGTGATTTTACCGTACATTTAATATAAACTCTCAACAATATGCATATTGTTACAATATGCTTGTTGTTACAATGTGTATATTGTTATAATATGCATAGGGTTACACTTCTTTGTGGTACGTATTTTACTTTATTTTAATCATACAATATATTATTGTTTTTGTATTACTATCAACTTTCAGTGTCTCAAATACATTTAATATACAGTCCCGTTCAAAAAAATTGAACCAATCTTAACCAGACATATATCCCATAATCTTGTTGATATCTGTAGTAAAGCTAATATAGACAAATAACAACATATTTGTTAAGTTTTCTACTTCATAAATAGATAGAATACTAACTTTAATTTAATTAACATGATTTTATTTATTTATTGATAATTGAATTCCCGATAATATGATATATATGATAGACTTTAAAATTTTAATTTCTACATAAATTGTATGGCGATTTTGCAAGTTACCTTTTATTCTGCACTTCAGTTCCTACTAATCAAACTAAAAATTTCGATCAACATATGTTTCTTCTTGTATAAATAAAATGAATCTGACATATGAATAAAATGGAATATATTATTTGTGATGCTTCAGAATGCTTGATTCCTATAGCACTGTTTTTCATTGCTCATTAAATCGGTGATAGTTTAGAGCCGCTTTCTTTTTAGCTTATTTAAGAATTAATTTTAAACTAGTTTTTGATTTCTTTATTAATTAATATCCATGATGAATGTTTTGGTTTTATTATAAATACTGTAATAGACTAGTAGAAATCGGCATAAAGCATCAAAAATTTATTAGATTTATGATGTTACTGTATACTGCACTGATTGTGGAAATGCAGTTTTTGCATCATCCAATTTGGTTTAATTTTTTTAGAGCAAAAATGTTAAAATAATCTCAAACAATTGTTTTTTTGCAATCGGAACATGTTTTTTCATATTATTTATTCAATTACAAGTTTAAACAGTCTTATGACTATAAGATAAAATTGATCTTCTAAATGATATAAAATTTTAAACGTAAAAAACAACATTTAAAAATGAGTTATTAATAAAATCGCGACATAATAGTTTTTTATATTTATGCGCCAATTCTTTCTAGTCTACACTAAATTTATTTTAAATGTATAATTAATGCTGGATACATTAATTTCAATATTATAAACAGATTAAACCATTAATTGATATTTTTAAGATCAAAATATGGTGAATATAATAATAATATTAAACTTTCTACATACACCAACAAAAATAGGGAGTTTTATAAAATTTAAGGAAACTATCAATTTAGATTGGTTCTTTTGAACGGATCCGTACCTTAGCGTGAGTCTTACCTTTACATGAAAATCTTTTAATTATTTTTCTTGTGTTTGTTTCACAATATTTTTACTTACGTGCAGGTTTTGGTTGAAATGTCATAAAACTCTCACCTGGTTTGACTTAAAATTGTTGTAAAGAGTAAACAGTTCGAAAGTCCGTTTAAAAAATAACTCCATAAGTTGAAAAACAAAAATACTTCAAAGGATGGAAAATACTATCAAAAATTTGAGCGAATGAACTGACAAAAACACGTGTTTTTTTTTTTAAATAAGAAACATGAGTCTGAAATTCTATGAAAGCAACTTATGCATGTTTATAAACTCGCTTTGTATGTAAAAAATTGAATTAGGGTTTAATTTTTAAAAAAATTCGGTGTTTAGTTTTTAAAAAGAAACTAAACACTTTATAGAAAATAATTGAATTATCAATTATTTTCATAAATATGAAATTTAGTTAATTTAGTAATTTTAATTAAAAAGTTATTATGATGTATTTTTAAAAAAAAATAATGAAAACTACATATACGGTACTTTAGAAAAAAAATCCAAAGCAGAGTATTGTATGTGGAATTATAAAAATTAGAAAACGATCGGTGCTAATGCCATACACGTAAATATAAAAAAAAACACGTTGAACCGAAAGTCTTTCAATAAAAGCTGGGCCCATTAAAAAAGATAATATTGAGGTAGTAAGATCTTTACTATCCAGTAAGTGTCTTAGTTATCGACAAGTGATTCGAATCTGAAAAAAAATAAAAGGTACAAAAAGGGGAACAAAACAAATATATGTTAAAATAAAATATATATTTGAAATAAATAATTTCTAATCTAATACACTGATAGTACAACTATCCTTAAAATACTAACCTTGGTTGTACAAGTTATGAAAACAAAGATTATATGAATATGTGCTAAATTGAACTGTAGTAAAAGAAATATTGTATATATAAAAAAAAAGACACTACAGTAAAAAAAAAATATGTTCAAATATGTCTGATTTGCAAAAATATAAATATGGATTACAAATTTAATTCAGATACATAGTTGTATATATAAAGAGACATTACGCTTCTGTAAAGAAAAAATACACGGCCAAAAAAAAAACCAAGCGTATACAAACAATATAGTTATAAATTGAAAAGTCAATGCATATTCACATAAAATATAAATTGTACACCAAAAGTGTGTATAGAGTGTGTATTGAATTGTTACAAGCTTGAGAGACCACAAGTTTCGGAATAGTGAATTAAATAAATTATACAAAAAAAAAAAATATACTTAGATACAATCAGATAGAAACCATTAATTCGCCCATTCGATACTTCAGCACAATCCATAAAAAAAATATTCAACTTGTAAATTGAAGAAATAAAAATTTTAAATACCATCTGATTAATTGATGTGAATCAACTAATTTTAGTAATTGTCCTCTTTTTGTAGCTCACAGAGAGAAGTAATTTTTGTAACTTCCAGAGAGAAATACTCTTTGTAACTGAACTGAAAGAAGTATTTTTTGTAACTGATTTGAAATATGTGCTGAAATATCGAAGTAAGCTTGTATATACGCAAGTCATTTCTGATCTAAGCAAATGCCTGTTGAAACTATGCAAATTCTCAACTAGCATAAACCAATAATTATATAAATTATTTTTTTTGAATAATAAAAATATGAAAAAATATCAATACTAAATTTTATACAGTGGAGTTAAAAAAAATTATTCTCCACTCCAGGGGGCCAAAAAATTAGCGACATGCTAATTGGAAAATATTAAAGCAAGAATGACATGAATAGATGAATAAAAAATCTTACAAATGTGGATTAGACGTGAAGATTTAAATACATTTAGATGTTTAATTAGGATGCAGTAACGTTACCATTCCCTTGATATCCTCTGAGATAGTATGGCCGAATGTTGTATATCGACATGCCGAAGGTTTTCTTATTAGATTTTGGAGCTTTTAGCCTAACTGAAGTTGGTGTAGTGAACTTTATTATTTTGTACGGTCCATTGAATTTTGAAGCGAATTTAGGTGCGATATTCTTGTTCATATTCGGGGCCAAGTTTTTAACCATGACCAATTGACCCACTTTATATTTAGACAGCGTTGGTTTATTTAAAGTTTGGTTGACTCGTTGTTGGTGAGCAATCTTTAACGCATCTTGTATATGTGCTTGTGATGGTTTAGCAAAACTCGTGATTAACTCAGTTAATTCGTTTATAATCACAAACGGCGTCATTAACTTTCTACCAAAATAAACTTCAGCTGGTGTTGAGTCGATTGTACTTTTGTAGGAGTTGTTGTAATTAAAAATTACAAAACTCAAAAATTTTGACCAATTTTTATGGTCTACAGAATATTCTTTGAGAATGCATCCTAAATTATATTTTATCTGTCGATTGAGGCACTCGCTCTTGTTCGAAGATGGTGTATAGCTCGAACAGTAGGCAGCTCTAATACCATTATTAAATAAGAAGGTTTTCCACTTGATCGACGCAAAGGCTGGTCCGTTGTCGGCTACAACAACCGTCGGATATCCGTTTTGCAGGAAAATCTTCTGTATCAGTGAAATGGCAACGTCACTGGTCTGCCTTTTACATGGAAAGGCGAAAGCAAATTTTGAAAATCCATCTACAATAGAAAAAATATATTTAAAACCTTCACTTGATCTAATAATAGGACCGATAAAGTCGACGTACAAAGTATGTAGGGTATACACCGGCACAGAACTACTCAACTGAACCTTATCGTTACGTGTATATGGCCTTATAGCCTGGCACACTTTACAGGTTCTGACATAGTCCCTTACTTTTGCATAGAGGTTTTTGTAGTAAAATATTTTACTAATTTCACGGAATGTTTTAATTACTGAATTATGCGCAGCATACTTGGAATCATGATAATATCGAAGAACGTAATCGAGTAAATTATCTGGTAAAAATATACGTTTTAGTCGATTCCTTCCGACGAACTTATAAATTAACCCATCCTTTATGCAAAAATTAGGGACATTCATCTGAGCCTTAAGGTTTTGATAAATGATTTTACATTCGGGAGAGTTACGTTGCTCGCTTTTAACAGAAAGGTAATCAAAATTTGTATTAGCTAAAACGTTAATAAAGTTCAGTTGCGCATTGTTCCTGATTTCTTCATTCACCGATTCTAAGTCAGTTTGATCCAAAGTATTGGTTATCTTTTTTAAAAGGTTTGCATAACCTGGATCATTGCTATGCAACTCTTTAACTTTAATGAAATTTTTGCCTGAATCTTGATTTGAATCAGAAATTTTGTTCACTATTAAATGGTCAGTTTCGTATAACCTAGATAGAAAATCGGCCATATTGTTCAATTTGCCCTTAATATGTTCCGGGGTAAAGTCATATCTCGAAATTTTAAGGATCCACCTAGATAATTTATTAAATTTATTGGGGGTATTAAAAATCCACAATAACGACCTGCAATCAGTCTGTAGAGTAAACTTGCGGTCGGTTAAAAAATCTTTAAATTTATCTAGGGCCGTTACTACTGCGAGAAGTTCTAATTCATGACTGTTATATTTTAATTCGGCTGGATTCAATTTTCGAGAACAGTACATAATGGGGTGCAAACCGTCATCATACTTTTGAAGTAATACCGCGCCCAGACCAGTAGCTGATCCGTCAGTTTGTAGCACAAAAGGTTTGTCAAAATTAGGATGTTTTAAGACAGGCGCACTTACTAAAGATTTTTTTAAAGTAGAGATTGCATCAAGATGAACCTTAGTAATTTTGAACCTTACACCTTTCTTTTTTAAATCGTTTAACGGAGCTACAATCTGACTGAACATGGGAATATAGCGGGAGTAAAAAGCCGCAGCCCCAACTAGACGCATAACTTCTTTGACGTTTTCTGGAGTTGGCATGTCATTGATTGCTTGCACCTTAATAGGGTCTATAAAGCGTCCCTCAGCGGATATTACGCTACCCAACGAACGTACCCTCGACATACAAAATCGAGCCTTAGAAGGATTAATAGTGATACCGATAGACTTTATTTTAGTGAACAAGAGATTCAGGTGATTCAAATGTGATTCAATTTCGGGTGAATGTACAATTAAATCGTCATAATAAATAAGAAGAAATTTATGACGAAATTCTGCGAGACTGGAATTTAAAAAACGAGCTAATGATTGACTAGCCACCTTTAGCCCGAAAGGCATGGTATTGTACTCAAACAGACCATCTTGTGTGACGATCGCGGTGACATGTTTCGAGTCATCTGATAATTTTATCTGATGAAAACTGGATTTCATGTCGAGGAGTGTAAACACTTTCGAATTACCTAAGCTAGCGAAAATATGAGCCATACTGGCTGAACTCATCGGATCAAACTCTATATGTTTGTTAACAAACCTATAGTCAGCGACTAACCGATAAGAATCGTCTTTCTTTTTAACAAAGAAGACGGGTGAGCTATAATTAGAGTTCGAAGGAGAAAGTACCCCTTGTGTAACAAGCTCTTGAACATGCTCGTCCAAAAGTTTGGCTTTATCGGGTGCCAGATAGTAAGGAGCTTTACAAACTGGAATGTTATCGATTAACTTAATTTTATATTCAAAACCCTTGGCAAGACCAGGAATGTCAGAAAAAATCGATTTAAATTTTTGAAGAAGTGTTTGCAACACTTTGGTTTGTTTGCTATTAAGATTTACTTTCGCTTCGACAATGGTATTAATAATTCGATTATTGTTACAAAAACCCGAAAACGGTATTTCAACATTAGGATGAAAATAAAATTTGATCGTCGACTTAAAGAAGTCCAAAATGATGTTGCAATCTTTAAGTGTGGCAACACCTAAAATTACCTCAAACGGTAATGAATCTACTATAAAAAAAGTTTGAGTCCATGAAAAATTACCCAATTTAAAATGAAGTTTCGCAGTTAAATTACATTTTAAAAAATTATTTCCCGGCAAAGAAATAGTTTTATCAATTGATTCGGTGACGATGTTTCTATTGTTAGATTTTAACTTGTTAAAAGTCGCAGTTTTAATAGCATTAACAGTAGCACCGGAATCAAAAAGTGTTAATAAAGGATAACCTTGAATGAAAATGGTTTGTAGAGGTAAAATAGTATAATTTAAAATAACATCATTAATAAGAAACTTGGGGTCTATTGCGAGTTTTTTGGAACCGTAGTACTAACATTTATATTATCCCTCTTTCTTTTAAAACAATATTTAAAATTGTGATTAGTACCTTTACAGAAGGTACAAAAAAATTTAGAGTCATTATGCGTATTTTGAATTGAAGTAACGTTTACACTGACGGGTGTTGTAGTTATTCGCGCTTGAATTTCCTCAATTTTAGTGATTAGTTGATACAAATCCTTATAAGTATCGGGAATTTGATATAAACCAAGAATAGATAGTACAGAATTATTGGCATGAGCAAAAATAATTTGTATGATTTCGGATTCAGATGAATCATTAAGTAGGATGTTCGCGAATTTTATTATTGAAGGAACAAATGTCGAAAATTTTTCAGTGTCAGGTTGATTTCGCCGGACTAATCTATCAATTAATATCTGTTTAGTCAAAGGTGGAATATAAACTTGTAATAAATTATGTTTAATATTTTGCCAAGACAAAGAGTCAGCCAAACAAGTAGACCAAAATGTTTGTGCGTTCGAAGCACACCTATTGATTAAAGATTTCAAAAGAACGTCTATAGGTAAAAAATTAATATCAACTAAATGTTGAGTATCGACAATAAACTGTATAATATTTTCTGGAACCGAAATGTCCAGAATAGTGATTTTATTTATAAAGGAATCTTGATACTTGATGAGGCGTGATGAATAAGTCATCTGGTGAAGCTGGAGGATCGTCATCTCCTGGGGTACCTGGTGTATTACGAGTTGTTCTCGGCATAATGAAAATTTAAACCACAAACAAAATAGAAGAAAGAGAAAAAAAATTAGTACTAAGTTAAATATAATTATAGAATTAAAGAAAATGTAAAAGATATAAATGTATAAATATAAAGAAAAAATTATAATCATTTCAACTTTCAAAAAGAATTTCAGAATCACAAGTCGAGCTTTGTGAAAACTATCGAAAACAAAAGACACATATGGATATTTGCTCTGCTTCCATATGTGTATGTAAAAAATTGAATTAGGGTTTAATTTAAAAAAAAATTCGGTGTTTAGTTTTTAAAAAGAAACTAAACACTTTATAGAAAATAATTGAATTATCAATTATTTTCATAAATATGAAATTTAGTTAATTTAGTAATTTTAATTAAAAAGTTATTATGATGTATTTTTAAAAAAAAATAATGAAAACTAAATATACGGTACTTTAGAAAAAAAATCCAAAGCAGAGTATTGTATGTGGAATTATAAAAATTAGAAAACGATCGGTGCTAATGCCATACACGTAAATATAAAAAAAAACACGTTGAACCGAAAGTCTTTCAATAAAAGCTGGGCCCATTAAAAAAGATAATATTGAGGTAGTAAGATCTTTACTATCCAGTAAGTGTCTTAGTTATCGACAAGTGATTCGAATCTGAAAAAAAATAAAAGGTACAAAAAGGGGAACAAAACAAATATATGTTAAAATAAAATATATATTTGAAATAAATAATTTCTAATCTAATACACTGATAGTACAACTATCCTTAAAATACTAACCTTGGTTGTACAAGTTATGAAAACAAAGATTATATGAATATGTGCTAAATTGAACTGTAGTAAAAGAAATATTGTATATATAAAAAAAAAGACACTACAGTAAAAAAAAAATATGTTCAAATATGTCTGATTTGCAAAAATATAAATATGGATTACAAATTTAATTCAGATACATAGTTGTATATATAAAGAGACATTACGCTTCTGTAAAGAAAAAATACACGGCCAAAAAAAAAACCAAGCGTATACAAACAATATAGTTATAAATTGAAAAGTCAATGCATATTCACATAAAATATAAATTGTACACCAAAAGTGTGTATAGAGTGTGTATTGAATTGTTACAAGCTTGAGAGACCACAAGTTTCGGAATAGTGAATTAAATAAATTATACAAAAAAAAAAAATATACTTAGATACAATCAGATAGAAACCATTAATTCGCCCATTCGATACTTCAGCACAATCCATAAAAAAAATATTCAACTTGTAAATTGAAGAAATAAAAATTTTAAATACCATCTGATTAATTGATGTGAATCAACTAATTTTAGTAATTGTCCTCTTTTTGTAGCTCACAGAGAGAAGTAATTTTTGTAACTTCCAGAGAGAAATACTCTTTGTAACTGAACTGAAAGAAGTATTTTTTGTAACTGATTTGAAATATGTGCTGAAATATCGAAGTAAGCTTGTATATACGCAAGTCATTTCTGATCTAAGCAAATGCCTGTTGAAACTATGCAAATTCTCAACTAGCATAAACCAATAATTATATAAATTATTTTTTTTGAATAATAAAAATATGAAAAAATATCAATACTAAATTTTATACAGTGGAGTTAAAAAAAATTATTCTCCAGCTTCATGTAAAATCAATTATAAATTCAAATTCTACCAGCCTGTACTGAGATATCGAATGTGAAACCTTGATGAATTTTGTTATATTCAATTATATTAAAACGACTAAATCGATTTTGACCCGATTTTCACCAAACGGATCATAATTTAGCTGAGAGTAACATATGTTATACAATTATTTTATTCCATACATCCGTACCGCGAGGGTTAATCTTTTGAACGGTGCAAGACAGGGAAAATCTTTAACAACACAAGATGTTTTCCTCTAAACGTACCCAGGCGCACGCCAGTAAATCTCCCCGCCGACATGATTTTTTCCTACTTCTGCAACTATCACCGTCATCTTTCAGCCAATTTACACAAAACCTCAATGAGTTATACACTTAAACCTTACTCATGAATCACTCCGTTCTATGGTGAAAACCGTATGAAAATCCATTCGGTAGTTTTGAGTTTCCTGCGTACTAGCAGACATACGCGGCAGGGGGACTTAATATTTAAGGATAAAAAAAGAAATACACTTTTCATCGTTTTAAAAAAGTCAATCATTAACGGGGTAAAATTGCAAGTCAAAGGTTCGATTTTTATTGAGTTGGAGACGTGAAATTTTCTATTTAAGTTATACATCATAAAATACGTGTTTCCGAGTTTTTTTTTGGAAAATAGATCCTTTGGTGAAACACAACATGAGCGTTTCTATGGAAATTTACATTAGAGACATGAAAATTGATATGTGGTCTATGAATTATAAATAAACAAATAAATACGTGGAAGAGCATTTGAAAAAAATCAGTCCTTGACAGGGAGAATGTTAATCACTTATAAGTCTTAACACAATTTTCTCGGGCGAAGCCATATTTATTGTTTTTATTACTCTCACAGGTTTCTATTTTCTAGTAGTATAAACAAATTGTACAATTATAACTATTAAGATATATTATAATTATCTAATATTTATATGACGATTGTCATTATATGGCAAAAACAATAAAGAATGTACTTGTATGAGTAAATACGTATGCGCACAATACATGCTGTTTGCTGTTAATACTTTGGATGTATTCGTTTTGGTCGCTTACACGATTTCAACACTCATGCTTATAAGCGTAATTTGTCGGCGTTCGTTTTGGCTTATAAACGCTTACTCTACGCTTCAAAATGTCGTCCATTTAAGCATTAATAACTACGTGTAGGCGTCAATTGGCATCAATATTCAATATGGCTGATGAAAATATTTCAGCTATTTTTCAAACAAAAGATTGTTTGAGTGACTACGACATCACCTAAAATAAAACCAAAACACCCTAGACTGATAATTAGAAAAAAAGTATATCGGTAATGCAGGATTCGTTTAACAAGATTTTGTATAGATAGATTGTAGAGGCTGCCTTGGACGGGCTACACTTCGACCATAAGGTCCAGCCGACTATGATAGGAACTATGCCAATATTCATCTGGAGTTCGTGGAGGAAAATGCAGAAAACCTTCTCAAGCATAGCCGGTTACTTCGTTCTTGTCTATACGCCGACAGTTTAGTCAATTAACCGCCCCTTTTTTGTTATTTTTATAATTGACAAACTGCCGATGTCGGGATTTGAACCCATAACTTCCCAGTTTCCAAGTACTGAATACTGCGCAGACATAACGCCTTAGACCGCTCGGCTACTTGGATAGCGCATTTGCTGCCTTACTTCGATAGCGAAAGCGTTTGCGAGAAGGATGTTTATCGTGAAACTCAACTATTAGCGTACTTTGCCAGCATACACAGCGTCAAGACGAACACTAAAAACAAGACTTGATAACACTAAAAGCGTGTAAGTGTCCTAAACGAATACATTCTTTATAATATATAGTTCACCAGTTTAATAATGTTAAATAATAATATGAGTGTTTTATCTAATGGTGTTGTTGCACTTCAATTTCTACCATACTTTACCGAGACACCAAATACCATACTGTGATTAATTTTTATAAATTGTATCTTTGAATATGAATGTCATCTAACTAAATACTATTCCTGCATAATTTTCAATACATACACAGATTACACTACAATATAAAAAAAATCATACAAAAACTTGATCTATTTTGCCTTTAGATAATACGAGCCTAAGTAATAATAGTACAATAAAATAACAAGAAAATCAACACAAACCTTAACAGAAATTTGAGCCAGAAATACTCTCTCCGTCCATTGAAACCTTACCAAATGAACATGACCAACTCGAGCTTTTGCCATAGATCATGGTTCAATACCTCTAAAACTATGTAACTGAATTGAAATGTCCGTAGGGCAATTTTTGAATCCGGTCATGTTAATAATACTCTGCATAGTTTACCAGTTTAATATTTTTGTTAAAATACTGAAGACATTCAATATTAATATGACTGTTTTATCTATTTTTGTTGTTGTACTTTGATTTGGTGACATAACTGTAAAAAAATTAAAATTTTAAAATTATTAGTAAGAGTTAAATTAATATTACTTTATATAAATCTTATATTATTTAAAAAAAAATATTTTGACAAAATGGAAACCCGACTTCAAAAATCAAATATTCTTAAACCAAAAATGCACTAAAAATTATTGCGTATTCTTGTATCAATTTTAGTTCAAATATGTACAATTATTGTTATTTTTGGAGTCGGTGTCAGCACAGAGAAATTGAAAAAATATTGTCTTTTTTATTTCGAAAAAATATTGCATTTATTTAAATTTTAATGTTTCACATAAAATTTATCCTTCACATAAAATTTGGACACCGCCCCCAAAAATAACAATAATTGTACATATATATTTAAAAATTTTTGCTTAGGTGAACTAAACTCGACACAAGAATACGCAATTACGTTTATAACTTTTTAGTGCATTTTTGGTTTAAGAATATTTGATTTTTGAAGTCGGGTTTCCATTTTGTCAAAATATTTGTTATTTCTGGCTTTTTAGTGACTTTGAAGTTCTATAACTGATTTTATTTGTCTGAATATGAGTAGACCTACTAAACGACCCACTAATTTTTAGTGCATTTTTTGATCCCCTTTTTTTTTAATTTTAGTGCATTTTTTCATAGCAGATTTTCAGTTTCTTTTACATGCAATTTGTTTTTTTTTGAAAAAATTTTTTTTTTGGAGTGAATTTTTAACTTTTAGTGCATTTTGTTATAACACATATTTTTTATCCGTTTTTTTATTTTTTTATTTTTAGTGCATCTTTTTTTTATAACAGATATTCAGTTTTTTTTACATGCATTTGGCTTTTTCTTTGTAAAAACTTTTTTTTGGAGTCGGTTTTTAAAAAAAGTTTTTTATTTTTCCATTACGAATGAGTATACCCTTAAAAAAAAATTTCGCAGAAATCCGTTATCACATATAAAATGAGGACTTTCTTCGATTTCCCGGAGATCCCTCATCAGAATGCGGTGGCAATGAGACCAATCGGAAATTATACCCTTTAAAACAAAAAAAACTAAAAATTCAAAATCGGTTCATAAATGAGTTCTGAGGTAACACACATAAAAATAAAAATTATAAAAATAAAACTAAAAAAATACAGACGAATTGAGAACCATCCTCCATTTTGAAGTCGGATTAAAAATGGAACCAAACCGATCAGTATAAATCTACAATATTATTATAAATAAGGTTGGTGTACTTCTGAGAGTAAAACATCCCTTTTTCTGTTGCCGATTTCGTTGTTCATTTAATTTTTTTGCTAAATAACACAGTCTTTTGATTCATATATTATATTAAATATTTTTTAACGGACATATCTTAGATATATACAACTTGGGGTCTAAAAAGTATTGCACCTCGACCTTATGGTCCATTGTGCTCCCCCTTCTACTTAAGTCCGATGAGATTTGCTTCTCCCATGTGTTGCATTAGCCAGGAGCTTGCTTATCAGGTCTTTCTGAGGGTTCATATATTCGGGGTGAGATGCACCGAATATCCTGTATCTGCTGTAACCCAGAGGTTTGCAGGCAAAGATAATGTTGCTGGAGGTTTCTTCCTTTTTGCCACACAATCTGGTCATAATGGACCCGTTATAGAGTCCCATTGTGTGCAAATGCTTCCACAGGGAATAATGAGCAGTAATGAATCTGGTAACCCTCCGCAGGTGCATCCTGTTCAGCCTCAGCTTATCGAGAGGTAGCCTCTTGGTTGCACTCTGTAGCAACACCATCCCGAGCTCCTGCCACTTTTACTTTTTTCCAGTGATCACGGTGTTAAGAATTTGACCACTCGTTGATCACCTATTTACATGCAGCCCTTGAAAATCCTATAGGCACTGAGCCAAAGAAGGCATTCCGACCCCCTTCTTTGCTAATATATCTACTTTTTTTCATTTCCTTCGAAGCCACTGTGACCCGGCACCCAGATCAATTTAACATTGTTTGGTTTTGCCAGCTTCAGCAGTTCTTCCAGACAATCCTTGACTACCCTTGAGGTAACCTCATTTCCAGACAAGACTTGTAAAGCAGCTTAACTATCCGAGAGAATACATATGTTCTGGTTTATGTAGCCCCTACGTAGTGGTATATTTCCCCTAGTTGAGGCTTATGTTTGCTTTATGTCTCTCACCGTAATTCCCGCCCCAGTCTTCACTGTCATGCTCCACAGGAGTGGAGATAAGACACCAACCGGCGGACATCCCTTTGTGGCTCTCACAGTGACTGTCCAAGAAGGGAAGTTTGTATTCTTCTAACGAACATATCTTACTGTTTATTTTCTTTAAATCACCACAACATCTATATAACGCCAACGTTTAAAAAAGGTCAATAAATTCATATCCGACCAAAAACATAAATGTAAGATAGGGCCGAGTTTTCGGGGAAATCCTTAATGTAATAGTTCCATCTTAAAAAGTGATGATATGAGAGTAAGGACCGAGCAATTTACAAAGTAAATAGCTCTAGACTTCATATAATAATAGTTGCTTCTTAAAAATTGATGATATGGGAGAAAGGACCGAGCTATTTACAAAGTACAAAGCTTCATATAATAGTTGCTTCTTAAAAAGTGATGATATGGAAGAAAGGACCAAGCTATTTACTTTTAAAGCTCGGTAAACTATTTACTAAAAAAATAATGAGGGGTAAATTGATTAAATGTAAGAAAAAATTTGGTTGAAATTTATATCGTAAGTTTTCCCTTAGTATGTTTTTAAAAATTTATATAACGGCAAGTTATTTTTTCTGATGATTTCAAATATTTTAAAACTTGCCGCGTTATAAAATTTTAAAAACATACTAAGGGAAAACTTACGAAATAAATTTCAACCAAATTTTTTCTTACATTTAATCAATTTACCCCTCATTAATGTTTTTAGTAAATAGTTTACCGAGCTACTTACTTTGTAAATAACTCTGTCCTTTCTTCCATATCATCACTTTTTTAGAAGCAACTGTTATATAAAGTCTAGAGCTATTTACTTTGTAAATAGCTCGGTCATTTCTCTCATATCATCACTTTTTAAGAAGGAACTATTACATAAAGGATTTTCCCGAAAACTCGGCCCTTTCTTACATTTATGTTTTTGGTCGGATACAATTATTGCCTGCATGTAATTCTTTATAAAGAGGATGTTTAATGCTATTTAATGATTTTATTTTATACTCGTTAATAATTACGACGCGTAAAGGATTGTTTAGATTTGAAATTCGTATTGACCCACTTAGCAGGATATCAATATCATATCTATTACATATCTCATTGACTTCATTATACCAGAATAGTTTACTTTCAATTATCTTCCTCATAAAAGTGAAAGGATATCTATATGACGGTAAATTGAGACATCTTTTAATATACTGCAAGTGAAGTTAGAGAGTAAATAGAAATAGTGGTACGAGACCTGTTTCTAGATAAACGAGAAAATCCCGCGTATTTCTAGGCAAATTAAAGCATTTTTTAATAAAAATTTTCAAAACTATTTCCACATTATTAAATTTATGGTATCCCCATACTTGAGCTCCGTAACAAAGAATTGATCGCGCAACTGCATTGAAAATATTTAGTTTAGAAGAAAAGGGTATGCTATTATTTAAAATAATATTGTTAAAGAAGTGCATGGCAAATTTTGCACTCTCTGTCTTTACTATAAAATATTGATCAAAAGAAAGATTTGAAGACAGAATGGTCAGTCTGAATAAAAAAATTTAAAAAAAATCCGATTTGCAACGAAATGACGAAATATTTTTATGCCAAAAACAATAGCTAATAATTTTCTTGAAAATGTACTAAAACGTTTTTCAATGTCTGTCAGTTTTCTTGATGCGAAAGCAAGTGGTTTCCAAACATTATGAATTGTTTGTACCAAAACTGCACCAAGGTCAGTAACGGAAGAATCAGTGATAATGCAAGCTTCGGCGTTCGAAACAGGATGTGCTAATTTAAAAACATTAATTAATTTTTGATTACCCAAATAAAAAGCTGAAATTACACGTTATAAAAGAATAGCTGATTTCGTTGAAGTTTTACCATGTTCACCAAGCTAAAATATCACCACAATTCCGAATAAACCGATTATAAAAATTAATCATTCCAAGAAAATTTCGGAGAGATTTTTGATTGGTCGGAATAAAAAAATTTGAAACAGATTCAACTTTGGTAGGAATAGGTGTTATTCCTTCAGAATCTACGTGGTGTCCTAGAAAATCTAATTGGGTTACGCCAAGAATAGATTTCGAAGAATTTATTAAAATTCCAGCTCAACTGAGAATGTTGAAAACGGTCTTGATTGAGATCTTGATTGTGTTTTTCCTCGTTTTCACTCGTGATTCAAAAAATTCGTTACGCAGGAGCTGCGTCAACTTAGCAAAGTTCCATAGAATACATAAATCACTCTCTAGCGTTAATTATTTTAGTGTGATCAAAATGAAATATAATATCTGATATGACTTTAGTATTTGCAAAAATTAAATTTATTAATAGCCAAAATAGAACGGCACAACGATTATAGTTTATAGTTACTATGGAAACGACAATCAAAATTTTTTACAATAAAATATATTCCATGTATTCGTATCAAACAAACACAAAATATTAAATATCTCCCTTAAATATAGAATAATCGAAAAATGTATAAGGAGTAAAGTTGTAGAAAATCAAGGTTGCTACAATTCAATTACCTGATCATTTTTCTCAAACTCTAATGTGAACTGATAGGTATATTTAGAATTTTTACTTTCAATCTTTAATTGTAAATATTTCTGTAAATATTAGTATACCACAAAAATGATAAGAAACAAAATTACAGTAAAACTTAGTAACTACAACTAAACTCCTGATAAATTTTTCGAATTTTCAAATATTAAGGGAGATAGTCAAAATTTTTGTTTCCCCCTCCCTCTAAACCCCCTTTCCCCTCGTCCGATAAAATACCAAAAGCGACTCAAATACCAAATTTCATTCCAATCGGAATAAAACTGTGACCGCTAGAGAGTCCACAGACATTTTAAAAAAGTACATATGTATGTATATATAAATATTTATATATATATATATATATATATATATATATATATATATATATATATATATATATATATATATATATATATCTATATATATATCTATATATATATCTATATATATATATATATAATTTTGCGATAGTGAGTGCAAAAACAACAGCTGCATTTCCTTTGGAGGAAATTCGCTAAAATGAAATCTACGTTTTTGAATAAATCTGCCATAAAACAAGAAAAGGTTTGAGCTGCGTTGCGTAAACGAAAAGGCATTCTCAAAAATTCAAATAGACCAAATAGAGTGATAATGGCAGTTTTCGCGACATCATCATCCTGTACAGAAATTTGATAATAAGTTCTTTTTAAGTCAATCTGGAAAAGACCTTTTGTCATTTAATTTCACATTGAAATCGTATCAATGTGGAATTGGATATTTGTCAGGGACCGTGAACGAATTCAGTCGACGATCATCACCACATGCACGAAAAGAACGGTCAGCGTTCTTTTTCATGAGAAGAGGTGATGACCATTCAGAATCCGAAGGTCTGCAAATACCCAAATCTATGAGCTCCTGAAAGTAATTTTTATCAGCTGGTAACTCTTCAGGACATATATTCTGTGATATTTTAGAAAATATCGGGTGAGAGTTTGTCGCAATGCGATGAAATAAGGAAAGGAATTCAAGATTTTCGTAATCTCATTTTGAAGTGAGATCACTTCAACACATGAATTAACAGGTTTTAATAATGTTTGAAACCAACAATGTTTAATGCCACGAATAACATCACTAACAATGAATTCATTACAAAAAACCAAATCATTTCCAAAACCGAGAATAATTTCAAAAGTACCAATAGTATTAATTTTGGTATTGTTTGCCACAATGATCGAAAAAGGCAAATTAGTCAATTTACACGATTTACAATACGACTTTAGAATCGCAGATAGTGTGCTTCCAGTGTCAACCAATTATTGAGTACCTTCATGTTAGAGATTGTACATGAAGATTAAGTTGTACGGTGATGATGTTGTGTGATTGAATTGGATTTTATGATTAATAGAGCTACTGATCAACTCAATAGAAGCTCTTAGAATTTTTTTGAACTTTTATTTGAATTTTTATCTCGCGTATTTAATTTAGATAAAGAACAAGGAAAACCACACACTAACGTGCTCTGATGCCATGCTTTGAACTTATGGGTCTTTGAAGGTACCCTTTTTGAATTATCCAGAACAGAGGTATCTGTTTTTCAAAATAAAGTTATAGTTTTTTTTAATTCCTGAAATGGGGCAAGTATCTAAGTGCAAAGTAAAATGAAAAAAAAACACTTGGTTGAAAAAATTTATTTCTTAAGTTTTCTTTTAGTATGTTATTAAAATGTTATAATTTGACAAATTTTAATTTAAAATATTTGAATGAATCAAACGAAAACAAATTACTTGCCGCGATATAAAATTTTAAAAACATACTAAGAGAAAACTTTCGAAATAAATTTTTTGATCCAAATTTTTTTTTCATTTTACTTTGCACTTACATTCTTACATTTTAGTTTTCGCTATTTACTTTATAAATAACTCGGCTCTTTAATGGGATATCATCACTTTTTAAGAAGCAAGTACTATATGAAGTATCACCCTGACCGAAACTCGATCCTTTTTTATTTACGTTTATATTTTTGGTCGGATTTATTTTTTATAAAAAATTATCTAAATAAAAAACATAATTTTCAAATAAATCTTTTATGGTTGAAACTCATTATTAAAATTGATGTTAATTTATTCTATCCAACACAATGACTACGAAATTAATTTACAAACTTTTTTATTTAACAAATTACATTTTATATTTTGACAGAGTCTAACATTCAAATGTTATTTCATATTCAACAAATGTCTTTCGAGAGTTCTAAACGATTTTGGATGGTACAGTATGGATACACTGCTTCAACAATCCTCTTTCGAGATTTGTACTCGATTTTACTAACTTTAGTAATCAAAAGTTGTGCTGATGTTGTATGTTTTCCACTTAGTGAAATAATAAATAAATGCTTTGAAATAGGAGTATTCCCAGCTCAGTTGAAAAAGGCAATCATAGTACCCCTTCACAAGAAAGAATATAGAGAAATATTAACTAACTACAGATCAATTTTACTACTCTCCAACTTTTCTAAAATTTTAGAAATGGCTATCCAGAAGAGACTAACAAATTATCTTGAATCTTATCAAATTGTATATAAAAATCAACATGGTTTCACAAAGGGAAGATCAATTGAAATGTCGATTTTTAGGGCAGTTGATACGATCTTATACGCCTGGAATGGCAAAAATCCTTTGTCATTGATTTTGTTAGACTTGACAAAGGCTTTTGATTGCCTTGACAAAGAAATTTTACTTTAAAAGCTAGATAATTATGGCATAAGGGGTAATTCTCTCAAACTCTTTGAATCGTACTTAACTGACAGAGATCATTGTGTCAAATTAGCTAACAGCTCCAAATTTAACTATATTCATTCAGAATGGAAAAAGGTTATAAAGGGAACACCTCAGGGTAGCATTTTAGCTCCTATATTGTTTGTTCTATTTATAAACGATATGCCTTCTGCAATAGAACATCAAACACTTTTATTTGCTGATGACACTGCGGTTCTGTGCGAGTTTGAGAATGAGGCGTTACTTCCTCAAGAAATTACAAACACTGTCAATAAATTGCAGCAATGGTTTTCTCTAAACCTATTAAGCCTAAATAAAGAGAAAACGGAGATTATTAAATTCGGAAAATATTTAAACTTTCTCTCAATCTTAAAAGTTTTAAATACTGATACCAAATACCAAAAGATACGGTGACATTTCTTAGAATTAGGATTAATAATCAGCTGAGCTGGAAGTCTCACGTGGAATTTATTTTGCCAAAAGTAAGCAGGGCGGTTTATGTAATCCGATTTTTAAGAAATTTTCTCGATAGGGATACATTATTGTATGTCTACCACACGTACTTTTGTTCAATACTACAGTTAGGAGTGGTGTTCTGGAGAAACTCAGCACATGCCCAAAAAGTTTTTTTATTACAAAAAAAAATGTTAACGAGTTATAACAGGTTCGAATCACAGAGAGCTCTGCAAGCCAATTTTTAAAAAACTTAATATACTAGTTTTTCACAGTATATATATACTTAAAAGCGCTCTATGTTTGAGAAAAAATATGGACCTATTCACGGAAAATGTTTTAGATCATCAATATTTCACAAGAAATAACGGTGAATTGCAGTTAACGAATTCTACTATGGATGTAGTCCATAGAAGGGTTCGAAACTCTATAACTCGTATATATAATAAGTTTCCAAGATATATTAAAAGCATTGAAAACATACGTAAATTTAAAAAAGCTTTAAAAGAATATCTACTAGATCGAGTGTTTTATGACATAAATGAATTTTTATTGTAAAAAAAGATAGATAAATAAATAAATTTTTAAATTATGTATTTATATATTGTTTATATTATTTATATATATTTATATATTATTTAAATATTTAAATGTGCATTTTTATCAAATTAATATATTGTAATAATACTGTATGACACTATTTACACCGTTTAAACGGTATCACAAATAAAGAAAAATTATTATTATTTAGGTGGTATACTATTAGAACACTGACATTTCTATTGTTTAATGAGGACAACGAAAAATGATGAACACAATTATAATAATAATTTAATGAAGAAGCGATACCGCTACACTATCTTGGAGGCAATCGTACACAAATACTCTATCTAACTAAACGATAAAAAATAAACGAAATTTTCATAAATCTTTAATTAAGTTTGAAACTTATTAAATTATTAAAATTGGTGTTAATTTATTGAACAGAATGATTATTACGAAATTAATTTACAAAAATTATTATTTTATAACCAAATAAACAAAATTTTTATTTTATTATTCACTAAGTATAGAATTCAAATGGTATCTCATATAAGTTGAGAATAATATTTATGCTAACACGGACTTTACCAATAGGAATTAAGCTTGGACTAATCACAGAAGACTACAATTTTTTATATGCATTTATATTATTTTTATCAAAACAATAATTGCAAAAATTTTCTATTTCCCGATTAAAATTTCGTGATTTCATAATTTTCCCGGTGCCTTGGGTACCAGACCTAACTGTATGCCAAATATCAAGTTTAAAGGATCTGGTGTAGGCCCTACGTTTTTATCCTCTCATTGGAGGCGCACTCGCTATTTTACGATTTTTGAACTGAAATAATTTTTTAACTGTTTATAACGAAAATTTTTTTTCTTATAATTCCGTAAATAGTGTATATTCGAAAAAACACTACTGTAGCTTTTTTCGTTCAGAAGTTATTTCGGGGTCAAATATGAGCTGATATTTCCTTTAGTAATAGCACTGTAAGCACGCAAGTCAAAAACTCCTTAAACTGGGCCTGTCCTAGATAAACGAGAAACCTGAACTGCCCATAATTCAATGCTTGTCACATTAAATTGTGGTAGTTTTGGTAAATTTGGAAGATTTATTGGAGGTGCTCCAAATTTGGTTAATCAATCCGATTTCTAGGCATATTAAAATTTTAGGATTGACGAATTGAATAAAAATGAAATGAAGTATTTACAAGGGTAAAGAAAAAATAAATTTTTTAACAGAAAAGTAAGATTTATATTTGAGATGTTGTGGGTGGTGTCATTTATTTTCAAAAAAATATGATATCCAATTCTAGTGAAATAAGAAGTAATGAAAAATTATGACCATCATCTTCGCTTTTTGTTCGGGCGCTATAAATGTAGGAGGTTAGATGAATACAAACGAACCCCACAAATAAATAAATAATAAGACACGTTAAATATATAATTGATCTTTATTAAATGAATATTAGTGGAGTCAATGAATACTTAAAACATGTAGTCTTCGAAAGTCCGAGTGATTTTTTTTTTAAGTTTTATATTTTTATATTATTTAAAATCAGAAACCTTTAGGAGCGGGAACGAAATGATTTATATTGTTTAAACAATATCTACGATATTTATATAGAAAAAAATCAGTATCATCTCTATTTTCCGACACAATTTTTCTTATCTTAAGTCTATTATAAAAAATAATTATTTTTCTTAGTTTTAACGTTAAGTAAACTTTACGTATATTTGTTTCTGCTTTACGTTGTATTAGAAAGTTTGCCGAGTTATAGTACCCTACGCACAATAGAAACAGACCTTCTTTTGTGTTCAGATACTGCCTACCTGGCAAAAGAATTCAAGGTCTTACGGCAGATGTTCGGCCAGCTTCTAGCTAGTCACTGTTTGATAACGCTGGAATGAGAAAAACGACGAAGTCAAAACTATATGATATTTTTGTAGCATGTGGAACGGATGTTAATGATATTAATAAATTTTTCTACATTATTGATGGTGGTGCTTCTTCATACATTGAAAGGGGAAAAATGTGAAAAGTTTTTTGCTATATTCAAAGGTAAAAAATTATTGTGTTACGCAAATATCATACATATTGTTTTAGCAATATAAATCATTCCGTCCCCGCTCCAAAAGGTTTCTGATTTTAAATAATATAAAAAAATAAAATTAATAATTAGAAATTTAAAAAATATAAAACGACGAAATAATGGATACATATACTGATCTTCCAAACGCCATTTATAATTCAAGACATTTACCGACATATTTCCTGAAATTAAGTAGCGTCACCCTACGCAAAGCGAAAACTACCATAGATTGTGACAAGTTTAAAAATAGGAACATACTTAAAATAATAACCGGAAGTGACGTGATATTTTAGCAAGGTCGAGGCAAAGTTTGCTAATTTTAAAAGAGGCGCCTTTTGGGTCTATGTTAGTACAACTTACACAAAATTGTCCATGTATCTGATACGTAATATATTCTTAATCTCAGCTCTCCGCCTAAAAGCCTAAAAGCTAATGCAAAAATTAATAAATTCCATCTTGGTGAATTTTGTATTGTTAAAAAGAGAAGAAAGAAATCAAACTAAATTAGAACGGAAATTTAGGGGTCCATTTGTAGTGGCAGAGGTTTTAGAAGGAGATAGACTTTAAAAAAAAGTAAAAGGTAAAAGGACTTATAAATACAGTTATGATAAATTGAGAAAAAAATGCCGGAGGGTTACATTAAAGAGAGTTAGATGTCTGTGATTCTGATAACGGTATTGAAAACGATTCAGTAGGTGTAGAGAGCTCTGATGAGCACTGACAATAGTTTTGTAAAATGAGTTAAGCCTTACACTAAGTATTCAGTAATGGGGTTCCCATAATTTTCCCATACACCAAGTATTTGGCAATGGGGTCGAAAGAAATTTAGATGTGTTTATTCGTTTGCCAAGCATTTGGCAACGAGAGTATTTTAAAGCTTTCCCATACACCAAGTATTTGGCAATGGGGTCTAAAAAATTTAGATTTGTTTAATCGTTAGCCAAGCATTAGGTAACGATAGTATTTTAAAGCTATTGTGTATTTAAAAAAAAAATAGTTATGTGTATTTAAAAAAAAAATATGAGTTTAGTTTCAAAAAAAATTGGTGTTTAGTTTTAAAAAAAAACTAAACACTTTATAGAAAATAATTGAATTATCAATTATTTTCATAAATATGAAATTAAGTTAATTTAGTAATTTTAATTAAAAGAGGTATTATGATGTATTTTTAAAAAAAAAATAATGAAAACTAAATATACGGTACTTTAGGAAAAAAAAAATCCAAAGCAGAGTATTGTATGTGGAATTATGAAAATTGGAAAACGATCGGTGCTAACGCGATACACGTAAATATAAAAAAAATAACACGTTGAACCGAAAGTCTTTCAATAAAAGCTGGGCCCATTAAAAAAGATAATATTGAGGTAGTAAGATCTTTACTATCCAGTAAGTGTCTAAGTTATCGACTAGTGATTCGAATCAGAAATACTGAAAATAAAAAAAAAGTACAAAAAAAGAACAAAACAAAATATATGTAAAAATAAAATATATTTGAAATAAATAATTTTTCATTTAATATGTTGATAGTATAACTATCCTTAAAATACTAAGTTTGGTTGTATTAGTTATAAAAAAAATTACATGAATATGTACTAGATTGAACTGTAGTAAAAATAAATATCGTATATAAAAAAAAAAACGACACTACAGTAAAAAAAAAGTTCAAATATGTCTGATTTGCAAAAATATAAATATACACTACAAATTTAATTCAGATACATAGTTGTATATAAAGGGGACTTTACGCTTCTGTAAAGAAAAACTACAAGGCCAAAAATACCAAGCGTATACAAAACAATATAGTTATAAATTGAAAAAGTCATTGCATATTCACATAAAATACATAAATTGTACAGCCAAAATGTGTATAGAATGTGTATTGAAATGTGACAAGTTTGAAAAACCACAAGTTTCGGAATGGTGAATTAAATAAATTATACAAAAAAAATATACTTAGATACAATCAGATAGAAACCATTAATTCGCCTATTCGATACTTCAGCACAATCCATAATAAATATTCAATTTGTAAATTGAAGAAATAAAAATTCAAAATACCATCTGATTAATTCATGTGAGACAACTACTTTTAGTAACTGTATTGAGCCAACTAATTTTAGTAACTGTCTTGAGACAAGTACTTTTTGTAACTGATTTGAAATATGTGCGGAAATATCGAAGTAAGCTTGGATATACGCAAGTCATATCCGATCTAAGTAAATGTTTGTTGAAATTATGTAAATTCTCAACTCGCATAAACCAATAATTATATAAATTATTATTTTTTGAATAATAAAAATATGAAAACAAAATAATAATAAATTTTATCAGTGGAGTACTAAAAAAAATTATTCTCCACTCCAGGGGGCCAAAAAAATTAGCGACATGCTAATTGAAAAATATTAAAGCAAGAATGACACGAATAGATGAATGAAAAATCTTACAAATGTGGATTAGACGTGAAGATTTAAATACATTTAGATGTTTAATTAGGATGCAGTAACGTTACCATTCCCTTGATATCCTCTGAGATAGTATGGCCGAATGTTGTATATCGACATGCCGAAGGTTTTCTTATTAGATTTTGGTGCTTTTAGCCTAACTGAAGTTGGTGTAGTGAACTTTATTATCTTGTACGGTCCATTGAATTTTGAAGCGAATTTAGGTGCGATATTCTTGTTCATATTCGGGGCCAAGTTTTTTACCATGACCAATTGACCCACTTTATATTTAGACAGCGTTGGTTTATTTAAAGTTTGGTTGACTCGTTGTTGGTGAGCAATCTTTAACGCATCTTGTATATGTGCTTGTGATGGTTTAGCAAAACTCGTGATTAACTCAGTTAATTCGTTTATAATCACAAACGGCGTCATTAACTTTCTACCAAAATAAACTTCAGCTGGTGTTGAGTCGATTGTACTTTTGTAGGAGTTGTTGTAATTGAAAATTACAAAACTCAAAAATTTTGACCAATTTTTATGTTCTACAGAATATTCTTTGAGAATGCATCCTAAATTATATTTTATCTGTCGATTGAGGCACTCGCTCTTGTTCGAAGATGGTGTATAGCTCGAACACTAGGCAGCTCTAATACCATTATTAAATAAGAAGGTTTTCCACTTGATCGACGCAAAGGCTGATCGACGTTGTCGGCTACAACAACCGTCGGATATCCGTTTTGCAGGAAAATCTTCTGTATCAGTGAAATGGCAACGTCACTGGTCTGCCTTTTACATGGAAAGGCGAAAGCAAATTTTGAAAATCCATCTACAACAGAAAAAATATATTTAAAACCTTCACTTGATCTAATAATAGGACCGATAAAGTCGACGTACAAAGTATGTAGGGTATACTCCGGCACGGAACTACTCAACTGAACCTTATCGTTACGTGTATATGGCCTTATAGCCTGGCACACTTTACAGGTTCTGACATAGTCCCTTACTTTTGCATAGAGGTTTTTGTAGTAAAAAATTTTACTAATTTCACGGAATGTTTTAATTACTGAATTATGCGCAGCATATTTAGAATCATGATAATATCGAAGAAGATAGTCGAGTAAATTATCAGGTAAAAATATACGTTTTAGTCGATTCTTTCCGACGAACTTATATATTAACCCATCCTTTATGCAAAAATTAGGGACATTCATCTGAGCCTTAAGGTTCTGATAAATGATTTTACATTCGGGAGAGTTACGTTGCTCGCTTTTAATAGAAAGGTAATCAAAATTTGTATTAGCTAAAACGTTAATAAAGTTCAGTTGCGCATTGTTCCTGATTTCTTCATTCACCGATTCTAAGTCAGTTTGATCCAAAGTATTGGTTATCTTTTTTAAAAGGTTTGCATAACCTGGATCATTGCTATGCAACTCTTTAACTTTAATGAAATTTTTGCCTGAATCTTGATTTGAATCAGAAAATTTGTTCACTATTAAATGGTCAGTTTCGTATAACCTAGATAGAAAATCGGCCATATTGTTCAATTTGCCCTTAATATGTTCCGGGGTTAAGTCATATCTCGAAATTTTAAGGATCCACCTAGATAATTTATTAAATTTATTGGGGGTATTAAAAATCCACAATAACGACCTGCAGTCAGTCTGTAGAGTAAACTTGCGGTCGGTTAAAAAATCTTTAAATTTATCTAGGGCCGTTACTACTGCGAGAAGTTCTAATTCATGACTGTTATATTTTAATTCGGCTGGATTCAATTTTCGAGAACAGTACATAATGGGGTGCAAACCGTCATCATACTTTTGAAGTAATACCGCGCCCAGACCAGTAGCTGATCCGTCAGTTTGTAGCACAAAAGGTTTGTCAAAATTAGGATGTTTTAAGACAGGCGCACTTACTAAAGATTTTTTTAAAGTAGAGATTGCATCAAGATGAACCTTAGTAACTTTGAACCTAACACCTTTCTTTTTTAAATCGTTTAACGGAGCTACAATCTGACTGAACATGGGAATATAGCGGGAGTAAAAAGCCGCAGCCCCAACTAGACGCATAACTTCTTTGACGTTTTTTGGAGTTGGCATGTCATTGATTGCTTGCACCTTAATAGGGTCTATAAAGCGTCCCTCAGCGGATATTACGCTACCCAACAAACGTACCCTCGACATACAAAATCGAGCCTTAGAAGGATAATAGTGATACCGATAGACTTTATTTTAGTGAACAAGAGATTCAGGTGATTTAAATGTGATTCAATGTCGGGCGAATGTACAATTAAATCGTCATAATAAATAAGAAGAAATTTATGACGAAATTCTGCGAGACTGGAATTTAAAAAACGAGCTAATGATTGACTAGCCACCTTTAGCCCGAAAGGCATGGTATTGTACTCAAACAGACCATATTGTGTGACGATCGCGGTGACATGTTTCGAGTCATCTGATAATTTTATCTGATGAAAACTGGATTTCATGTCGAGGAGTGTAAACACTTTCGAATTACCTAAGCTAGCGAAAATATGAGCCATACTGGCTGAACTCATCGGATCAAACTCTATATGTTTGTTAACAAACCTATAGTCAGCGACTAACCGATAAGAATCGTCTTTCTTTTTAACAAAGAAGACGGGTGAGCTATAATTAGAGTTCGAAGGAGAAAGTACCCCTTGTGTAACAAGCTCTTGAACATGCTCGTCCAAAAGTCTGGCTTTATCGGGTGCTAGATAGTAAGGAGCTTTACAAACCGGAATGTTATCGATTAACTTAATTTTATATTCAAAACCCTTGGCAAGACCAGGAGTGTCAGAAAAAATCGATTTAAAGTTTTGAAGAAGTGTTTGCAACACTTTGGTTTGTTTGCTATCAAGATTTACTTTCGCTTCGACAATGGTATTAATAATTCGATTATTATTACAAAAACCCGAAAACGGTATTTCAACATTAGGATGAAAATAAAATTTGGTCGTCGACTTAAAGAAGTCCAAAATGATGTTGCAATTTTTAAGTGTGGCAACACCTAAAATTACCTCAAACGGTAATGAATCTACTATAAAAAAAGTTTGAGTCCATGAAAAATTAGCCAATTTAAAATGAAGTTTCGCAGTTAAATTACATTTTAAAAAATTATTTCCCGGCAAAGAAATAGTTTTATCAATTGATTCGGTGACGATGTTTCTATTGTTAGCTTTTAACTTGTTAAAAGTCGCAGTTTTAATAGCATTAACAGTAGCACCGGAATCAAAAAGTGTTAATAAAGGATAACCTTGAATGAAAATGGTTTGTAGAGGTAAAATAGTATAATTTAAAATAACATCATTAATAAGAAACTTGGGGTCTATTGCGAGTTTTTTGGAACCGTAGTACTAACATTTATATTATCCTTCTTTCTTTTAAAACAAAATTTAAAATTGTGATTAGTACCTTTACAGAAAGTACAAAAAAGTTTAGTGTCATTATGCGTATTTTGAATTGAACTAACGTTTACACTGAGGGGTGTTGTAGATATTCGCGCTTGAATTTCCTCAATTTTAGTGATTAGTTGATACAAATCTTTATAAGTATCGGGAATTTGATATAAACCAAGAATAGTTAGGACAGAATTATTGGCATGAGCAAAAATAATTTGTATGATTTCGGATTCAGATGAATCATTAAGTAGGATGTTCGCGAAATTTATTATTGAAGGAACAAATGTCGAAAATTTTTCAGTGTCAAGTTGATTTCGCCGGACCAATCTATCAATTAATATCTGTTTAGTCAAAGGTGGAATATAAACTTGTAATAAATTATGTTTAATATTTTGCCAAGACAAAGAGTCAGCCAAACAAGTAGACCAAAATGTTTGTGCGTTCGAAGCACACCTATTGATTAAAGATTTCAAAAGAACGTCTATAGGTAAAAAATTAATATCAACTAAATGTTGAGTATAAACTGTATAATATTTTCTGGAACCGAAATGTCCAGAATAGTGATTTTATTTATAAAGGAATCTATACTCGGTTTTGCAAAAAAACTAAAATTTGAAGTTAATTGATTTGAACTAGTGTTATTATTTGATAGAGTAGTTGTTATTGTTGCCAAGGCATCGGTAATGCTACTAATCTGCTTGCTTTGCTGTTGTATTTGTTGCTGTACATCCGAAACGTGCAGCACTGACGCATGGAACTGTTGAGCTGTAGTCTGCATCTGCGTAGTTATAGCCGCTAAGTTAACCGCTGATACTTGATGAGGCGTGATGAATAAGTCATCTGGTGAAGCTGGAGGATCGTCATCTCCTGGGGTACCTGGTGTATTACGAGTTGTTCTCGGCATAATGAAAATTTAAACCACAAACAAAATAGAAGAAAGAGAAAAAAATTAGCACTAAGTTAAATATAATTATAGAATTAAAGAGAATGTAAAAGATATAAATGTATAAATATAAAGAAAAAATTATAATCATTTCAACTTTCAAAAAGAAATTCAGAATCACAAGTCGAGCTTTGTGAAAACTATCGAAAACAAAAGACACATATGGATATTTGCTCTGCTACCATATGTGTATTTAAAAAAAAAAATAAAAAAAAAATTGGGTGTTTAGTTTTAAAAAAAATAAACTAAACACTTTATAGAAAATAATTGAATTATCAATTATTTTCATAAATATGAAATTAAGTTAATTTAGTAATTTTAATTAAAAGAGGTATTATGATGTATTTTTAAAAAAAAAATAATGAAAACTAAATATACGGTACTTTAGGAAAAAAAAAATCCAAAGCAGAGTATTGTATGTGGAATTATGAAAATTGGAAAACGATCGGTGCTAACGCGATACACGTAAATATAAAAAAAATAACACGTTGAACCGAAAGTCTTTCAATAAAAGCTGGGCCCATTAAAAAAGATAATATTGAGGTAGTAAGATCTTTACTATCCAGTAAGTGTCTAAGTTATCGACTAGTGATTCGAATCAGAAATACTGAAAATAAAAAAAAAGTACAAAAAAAGAACAAAACAAAATATATGTAAGAATAAAATATATTTGAAATAAATAATTTTTCATTTAATATGTTGATAGTATAACTATCCTTAAAATACTAAGTTTGGTTGTATTAGTTATAAAAAAAATTACATGAATATGTACTAGATTGAACTGTAGTAAAAATAAATATCGTATATAAAAAAAAAAAACGACACTACAGTAAAAAAAAAGTTCAAATATGTCTGATTTGCAAAAATATAAATATACACTACAAATTTAATTCAGATACATAGTTGTATATAAAGGGGACTTTACGCTTCTGTAAAGAAAAACTACAAGGCCAAAAATACCAAGCGTATACAAAACAATATAGTTATAAATTGAAAAAGTCATTGCATATTCACATAAAATACATAAATTGTACAGCCAAAATGTGTATAGAATGTGTATTGAAATGTGACAAGTTTGAAAAACCACAAGTTTCGGAATGGTGAATTAAATAAATTATACAAAAAAAATATACTTAGATACAATCAGATAGAAACCATTAATTCGCCTATTCGATACTTCAGCACAATCCATAATAAATATTCAATTTGTAAATTGAAGAAATAAAAATTCAAAATACCATCTGATTAATTCATGTGAGACAACTACTTTTAGTAACTGTATTGAGCCAACTAATTTTAGTAACTGTCTTGAGACAAGTACTTTTTGTAACTGATTTGAAATATGTGCGGAAATATCGAAGTAAGCTTGGATATACGCAAGTCATATCCGATCTAAGTAAATGTTTGTTGAAATTATGTAAATTCTCAACTCGCATAAACCAATAATTATATAAATTATTATTTTTTGAATAATAAAAATATGAAAACAAAATAATAATAAATTTTAAACAGTGGAGTACTAAAAAAAATTATTCTCCACTATCCCAAACACCAAGCTTATGGTAATGGGGTCTAACGAAATTAAGATGTGTTTAATCGTTTACCAAGAAATTGGAAACGAGAGTATTTTAAAGCTTTCCCAAACACCAAGCATATGGTAATGAGGTCTAACGAAATTTAGATGTGTTTAATCGTTTGCCAAGAAATTGGCAGCGAGAGTATTTTAAAGCTTTCCCACACGCCAAGCATTTGGTAATGGGGTCTAAAGAAATTTAGATGTGACTATGTGTAAGCAAGAGAGTAGCAGTTTCCATTACATTAGATTGATAGCTAATAGGATGTAACTGGCACTTGAGATAATAAAAATTAATTTCATTTATTTTTCTATCATCCTCTGCTGCTGGACTGGACTACTAGTTTTATGGATTATGATTTGGGTGAAATGTGGTAACTATAATTTCGAGTCAAACGCCAAGCAAAGCTAAAATTTTGGATTGACCCGAGGACGTGTGATCGGCAGAATGGCCGTGTCGGAGATTGAATTTGTGCAAAGGACAAATTCACATTTGGACATTTTTTAACACTTACATTTACAAGTGCTATAAAATTATTTTTTAAGAAATAGTTGTTCATTTTTATTAGAGGGTATGTCCGACAAAAAGAATGAATCAGACATACTCATACGACATACATGATCGGTATCCTTTATCATGTGCAATAAAAATCATTTAAAGATTTTTATACTAATGACTAAGTAAGGGTTTGTTTAATGGGATATCTCTCTCTACGTAGCCGCTGTCGCAAGATATGGATCTCCTTGTTTTTCCAGATATGGTATATAAAAAAAAGACGAAATGGTGATGTGAGCCTTTTTCAATATTCTTTTACGAGTAGGGGGAAGAGAGAGAGTTTCTGAAAAATGATCGGCCGAGTACGGACCATATCCTGCAATAGCGTATTCGTATCAACAGAACTCTACTGTAATGGTCGCATGGTCGAGATACCTATTGGATTGTTGGTAAATCCCTTTTGGATTATTATAATTAATTTATGTTCATTGATGAAATAAGCGTGGTGTTGCGTTTATTAGTATTATTTGTGTTGTATCTGTATTGTGAACTCAAGCTAGTTTGCTGCGACGTGGATTGGGCCAACTATTTGTGTTTACTGTTTGTAAAGATGTGGTGTCCCGTGTTATTGGAGACTAGTAAGTGTTTGTGAAAATGCAGTGTTCTGTGTTATTTATTGGAGACTGGTAAGTGTTTGTATTTTATAGGGAAAATGCTTGACAACATGTATGCTGGTTCAAGCAACCATGCTCCCAATGCTAATCCGACATCAGAAGTGGAATCAGTGCCTGGTATATCAATGCAAGATAAACATGGGAAAATACGCCAAAAGTAATATCTGTTCTAACAAAAGAACCCGTATTAGTTATCTTTGATTCTAATTACCCTACTAAGTTACATACTGACGCTAGCTCTGATGGGTTTAGGGCTATGTTTAGGCAAAAGATCGAAGTAACAATAGAATAGCAGAGTATTATAGCAGAAGGACTAGTTCGACTGAATCCAGGTATCATTCTTATGATCTATGAACTTTAGCTGTAGTAAACTCAATAGAATATTTTCGATATTATTCACACGGACGGGAATTTGTGGTCATTACAGATTGTTACTCGAATCTCGAAAATTGTTACCGGGTCACAGAACGTTGTGATTGCAGAAGACATTGTGAGAGCATACGAGGTGCGATCTTGTGTCCTTTTCCGCAAAACTCGAAGAAATGTAAAAAGCTTATTGCTTGCCCATCGTTTCAAGGAGTTTCCGTTGGTCCGTTATTAGGATGTGCATCAGTCAATTATGCACTTGGACTGGGATAAAGCGCTTGAAGGGCTTTATGAGTTTTTTTGGTTTAAAAGAATGGCGAAATATGTGCGTAAATTCGGAAGCACTTTAAAAAAAATGTTTACAGCTGTATAAACCACTGCACGGTCTTGGAAAGACGCGATAGGAGAAATACAATTGGCTTTGAATAGTACTACGAATCGTTTAACGAAATCCAGTCCTTTAGAGTTATTAATTCGTAAGGTAGCGAGACCTCACGGACTATTAGCGTATGATAATACAGAGGAAAAGGAGGTGGATATATCCAATGTAAGACAGCAATAGATAATATGCTAATCCGACATATATATATATATATATATATATATATATATATATATATATATATATATATATATATATATATATATATATATATATATATGTCGGATTAGCATATTATCTATTGCTGTCTTACATTGGATATATATAAATATAAATATATATATATATATATATATATATATATATATATAAATTTATATATATATATATATATATATATATATATATCTATATATATATATAATGTCAACATATCATATAATTTATTATATATCATATGATCCTAGTAAGTACTTTATAAACAAATTTTATTTGTAATATAATTGGTACAGTTTACTTACCTCTTTCATGTACCGGTTCACCTAATCGTACGGCTAGTTGCATACTGGTTGATCGATGGTAATTACCGGGTGTGATTTTTGCTGTGCACGTCACTTGTAACGTATTAGACGACATAATATGCAATGAATCTGCGTTAGTATTATAATTGGGTACATGCGTTTCTAGACCGTTTGTATTTCCTGTATTATGATTGTAGAATGGCACATTATTATGTATTTCACCAAAATACGAAGGTAATAATTGTATGTTCAATGTGGCAGTGGTCCATTGTTGACCGCTACTATTGTTAACTATTGTACTTGGTAAAAAATGACGATTACTAAAATTAGTATTGCTTTTTGCTGATGGCTCCCATAGATTTTGCAAGCCGTCATTATTATTATTACTACTATTTGGCACATTTTATTCATTTCCACCAATACCATCAAATGCATTAGTTATATGCCTTGAGGATAATGGGCTGTCAGCACCGTAACGTTCAATGGATTCAACTCCAACCTGAAAATAAAAAAGATTACATTAGGAATAATGTTACTCTATTCACAAAAACCAAGAGGGGACTAATACTAGTACAATTACTACTTATAGTACTAAGAATATCTTTCCTAGTTGTTAAGAATCGACTACTATTTGTAGTTTAGGTTATTGTTTGTGCAAAATTAAAAATCAAAAATGTTATTTTCAAAATCCTTGCATTAGTCGGCATTAATTGACAAAACCTTGTGTTTTATTGATTCCAAATCATCATCATTTCAATTGTTGAAGTTTCAAAAATACCTGTTCAAAAAACTATTTACATCAAAAAAATTCAAAGTAAAGAAATGATCTAGTGTATTAACGAATGCTTTTACGAAAGTAACACTAATTTGTGCCACAAGAAATATCTTATTTTGATAAAAAAGAAAAATGCACGAATTCTTTACGAAAGAAATTCTGTTCACAATCAGCAAAATTCGATCAAAATATTAAAAAAATTCGTTACGCAGGAGCTGCGTCAACTTAGCGAATTTCCTTAGAATACATAACCATTCCAAGTAGCCGAGCGGTCTAAGGCGTTATGTTGCGCAGTATTCAGTACTTGGAAACTGAGAAGTTATGGGTTCGAATCCCGACATCGGCATTTGTCAATTATAAAAATAACAAAAAAAGGGGCGGTTAATTGACTAAACTGTCGGCGTATAGACAAGAACGAAGTAACCGGCTATGCTTGAGAAGGTTTTCTGCATTTTCCTTCACGAACTCCAGATGAATATCGGCATAGTTCCTATCATAGTCGGCTGCAGCCGCATATCGTACCAATTCCTAGTCTACTCACAAAATCCTTCCACTCCACTCCACTCACATCCTCACATCCTAAGGCATCACAATGGACCTTATGGTCGAAGTGTAGCCCGACCAGGGCAGCCTCTAGAATCTATCTATACAAATCTTGTTAAACAAATCGTACATTACCGATATACTTTTTTTCTAATTATCAGTCTAGGGTATTTTATTTTAGGTGATGTCGTAGTCACTCAAACAAACAATCTTTTGTTTGAAAAATAGCTGAAAAGTTTTCATCAGCCATATTGAATATTGATACCAATTGACGCATACACGTAGTTATTAATGCTTAAATGGACGACATTTTGAAGCGTAGAGTAAGCGTTAATAAGCCAAAACGAATCATAATTTTAGCTTGATCAAAATGAAATATAATATCTGATATGATATTATCTGATATTATTTAATAATATCTTTAGTATTTGCAAAAATTAAATTTATTAATATCCAAAATAGAACGGTACAACGATTATAGTTTATACTTACTGTGGAAACGACAATCGAAATTTTTTACAATTAAATATATTCCATGTATTCGTGTCAAACACAAAATATTAAATATCTCTCTTAATATTAGAATAATCGAAAAATGTATAAGGAGTAAAGTTGTAGAAAATCAAGTTTGCTACAATTCATTACTTTATCATTTTTCTCAAACTCTAATGTGAACAGAGATATTTCAAATTTTAATTTTCAATCTTTAATTGTAAATATTTCTGTAAATATTAGTGTAACGGAAAAATGATAAGAAACAAAATTACAATAAAACTTAGTACCTACAACTTAACTCCTGATAAATTTTTTGATTTTTTAACTACTAAGGGAGATCAAATATCAAGTCAAATTTTGTGTTTCCCACATCCTCTAAAACCCGTTTCCCCTCGTCCAATTTTACCCATTACCCATTACAAACTTGACCTTTAGAATAACAAAAGCGCTTCAAATACCAAATTTCATTCCAATCGGAATAAAACTGTGATCACTAGAGAGTCCACAGACATTTCAAAAAAGTAAATATATATGTTAATATATATACATATATAAAAATTTTTGCGATAGTGATTTTTAACATCTAATAGGTAGGATCGATGGACATTTGAAGAAATTTTTACGAAATTCCAACATTGGTGCAAAAACAATAGCTGCATTTCCTTTGGAGGAAATTATATATATATCACTCATGTGTAGTGACATATATATATATATATATGTCACTCATCAAGCCCTTTCATTTGATCCCCATATCATAAGGGTTTATGAGAAAATTATAAAACTCCATTTGCGGCTATTATATAAAGTAACTCCCCGAAAACTCGGCATTTTTTTACATTTATGTTTTTGATCGGATATATATATATGTATATATATATATATATATATTTCTATATATATATATATATATATATATATATATATATATATATATATATATATATATATATGTATATATATATATATATATATTTCTATATATATATATATATATATATATATATATATATGTATATATATATATATATATACATGTATATTTATATATATATATATATATATTCATATATATATATATTTGTAAGTGCACTTCCCCACGTATTATCACTTCAACATTAAGTACTTTGTTTTGTTTAATAATATCTTCAGTGCATTTCAACTTACATCACCGTCATTTAGACCCCAGGTAATTGTTATTTTGAAGGATCTGTGCAATATCAACAACTATCCAAAGAAGATGGTAACTAACATCATTAAAAAAGCCACCAATAAAGTGTGTAATGGTACTTCTTATGTCAAGGATTATCAACCTACCAAATACGTCAAATGGAAGTACACATCGTGTAAATGGAAGTACACATACATTTCCACCCAATTTAAAAATTTAATTAAAAATGGAAAAGATTAAAAATGAAATCAGTTTTCAGCTACAAGAACCAAGTTCGCACTTTGTGCTCCCATCTCAAGAATCGCAAAAAATCTGGCCTTTCGCAAAATGTCGTTAACAGAGTTAATTGTATGTGTTGCAATTTGGTGTACACAAATCCGCTCTTTGACTTGAAAACCTTACAACTGGGTTACAGATCCATGTTCTTGAACAAAATCACAGCATGGATTTGGACAATCACGAGATTTTGAGAAAAGAAAATCATCTACAGACTAGATCGAATCTTGAAAATTGTTTTATTTCTTCAACAAGAAATATTAATTGTTACATTGACAATCGACGTCTCCAAGAGTCATATAATTCAATTTTCAATTTGGCTAAGAGTAACAATCTTTTCTAAGGGTTTCAATTTACCATTCATCATTGATCATGCGCATTAAAAATGTTTCTACGTCAGACAATTTCTCCATGCGCCATTTTGTGACCAGCAGGTATAAACTAGACAGTGCTTGGTTTCTATATCTGTATATTATTCTTATTTGTATATAAGACATCATTCAACAAAATTGTATTTTCCTTTTTGAGTGTCGAATTTTTATATTTATTTCGGTTGTTAAAATTCATTTCAATTATTTCTCTGAGATAAATTTGTTAATAATTTCATTAATTTTATCAAAAATTTTATTCATTACTTATGATGCAGCAAGAAATTTGTGTTAGTGTTGTTCGCTGCAGTTTTCACTATATTCGTTTGTGTGTGATAAATTTTGTTATAAATTTTAATAAATTAATTTATTTATCAGTTATCTTTTATATAAATAAGCATAAAATAGCTCTAAGCATAAAATCGTTTATGAGAATATTATTTACCTTTTAATGTTTTTTATATGGTTGTTTAGTTACATATGGGCATTTATGACTCAATTTTAAAGAATAGAAAACATTATTTTATGTTCGAAAAATTTGACAGAATGCCTTAAATGACGGAGGACTACTTGAAATTTACAACGAATATCGGAAAAACTTAATTTTCCCAACGCACCCATGCCGAAATTTGGAAAAACTACCCAACATAAATTTTTTTATATTTAAGCTAGAAGAATATGTTTTTTTTGCATTCAACGATGAATTTCTTGAAACTTTGGATAAGAAAAATCGGAAAACTTTAATTTTCCCAACAATGATTGGTAAAATAATCCTTGGACTCTTTCAAGTTTTGTTAAATATCTAATACTCCAAGTTTCGGCTCCGTAGAGTGGGGTAGAACGAACTGTACTATCGAAAATATTTTATTTTTGCATTCCAGGACTGTAATTTAGATTTGACTATAGTAGTTTTAATGGTGTTCAAGGCCATAATTCCCTTTTTAATTGAATGCCGGATGATAAGATGAGGACGCCGAGGTAGCAAATGTCGCTGGAAATTACAATATTTTCCTCGCCAAGTTTGAATGTTGGGATCTGACCGAGTCTGCCACCCTTCCTAAAGATGACCATTTTGGTTTTGTTCACGTTTACTTCTAGCTGATTTATTTTACAATAAGGGCTCAAAGAATTAAGTGCTTTCTGTGCCTATGGTGTTAGTTAATATGACCAAATTTTCTGCAAAAAAATAACGAAGTTATTTCATTTATCCTATCAATATTTAGACCTCTTATATTATTTTCTTCCAAATATTGTGGCAAATCGTTTATGTAAACGTTAAATAGAATTAGGGAGATTGGTTAACCCTGTAAAACACCTTTCGTTATTTATATATTGTTACTTAGTTTCCTGTTGATCTCATAATTGAACTGTGCATTGTTATACAAACTGGTCAATATGTTTATTATTTTAGAATTAACACCGGTGCTATGCAGTTTTCTCCATAGTAAAGTGTGACAAACCGAGTCAAACGCCTTACGAAAATCAACGGAAATTGCGTATGTTTTTGAGCGCTTGAGTCTTATTTTAATGTTTATTGCGCCACTTAGAACGAAAATTGCATCTTGACCATTTTCCCTCAAAAGCCAAATTGATGATAATCAGTAATGATATAAAATTGTTCAGTCCAGTCTTATATTCGGTGTGCGATTATGTTTGTGAACATTTTTGTGATATTAATCATGTCCAATACCTTGGACCCGCAATTTTTGAATTTTTCATATATAGAGATAGTGCTGAAATGTGCTCAAAATGTGCTATTATGTGCCGCATTCAATGAAAAGAAAATTCAGAAAATTGCATTTTTCTGAAGGGGTCCTTTTTGCTACGAGAGTTAGCCCCCATACTTCACTTTATCGAATTCACAGCATTTATACCGTAATCTGCTCAAGATTTGCTGCCATTTTCCAAAGAAAAAATAAAAAAAACAGTAAAACAAATGCTGGGGTTTCGATAAGTTAAACTACCCCCTACTTTACTTTATCGAAACCACAGCATTTGTACCGTAATATGTTCAAGATGTGCTGCCATGTGCCAAAGTAAAAAAATATATAAAAAAATTTTTCTATTTTCCAAGTGAAAAATATTTGTTTTGAAAATGAAAAATTGTTTTCTCGATATAATCAGAGGTTTAGGTTGAAATCGATATAAGTTATCACGTGCCAACTCTCGTAGCAAAAAGAACCCCCTCAGAAAATGTAATTTTCTGAATTTTCTTTTCATTGAATGCGGCACATAGTAGCCCATTTTGAGCACATTTCAGCACACTCCTTATATATGAAAAATTCTAAAAGATATTCCTCAGTATTTTTTACAATCATCTCAGTTTCCTTTTTTTGAACAAGAGACGCAATCTCGATACTGACCAAGTCTCCGGGGTGCATTCATCTTCCATAATTTTGTTGTAAACGGATAGCATTTTTATGGCGCCAGTTACTTGGAAATCATTTAAAGAACACGTTTTGGATTCCGTCCGGCCCTTCAGCCTTGCTAGTTCAATTATTTGTAATATAAAATCTAATTCGGTAAGACTAATACTAGAATCGAGTATTGGGTTGTTTATAAGTTTAAGACTCTGAGTTAACTTTTCTGTGCTAGCATAGTAATTTAGTAATGCCTAACACCGTTGTCGCTGGTGCCTTAGCCAAAGATGTGCCAAGCAGCTCCAGCCCTGACAACATCATCATCATCATCATCAACATCACCATCATCATCACCACCACCATCAGCAACATCAACAACATCGACATCATCAACACCAGCACCTTCACCAATACCAGAGCCAATGGGAGCAGACTTCCATCTAGTGAAAAATGATAGGAAACGACAACGAGGGAGAGTTGAGAGTACCGCTTCCAAAAAAACAAACGATACAAGTATCGAATAGATTCAACGCATTGGTCTACATCAACGATTATGCTGCGTCAACACAAATCCCAAAGCCAAAGAGACCATCGCCAATAGTGGTCCATATGGGCCTCATGAGCTTCGTCCAAGTTAAGGAAGCCATCAAAGCGGCAGTAGCGTTCAAAGCGCAGAGTAGCGTTTGGTTCACATTTGGACCAAAAACAGTCAGCGTACATTGTAAGACGAACCACGATTATACAAAATGCAAGGAGCGGTTGGAAGCCTTGCTTACCCCACCATTTTTATGGAACCAAGGGAAATCACGAAGTCATATTCGTGAATCATGGTACCTTGCGCAACCATTCAGACGATATGGTGGCAGAAGATTTAGAGAACCACGGCCTTGAGCCCAATATGCTCGTGAAGGTCAGTATAAGAGGTCAAGATGCCATTCGCGTATTGCGTCTGATTCAGTTCACCAAGAAGGCGTAAGCCCAAAGCTTCATCAAAATTTAATGGATTTGTGGGGTATCTGTAAAAGTCGACAGGTTCGTCAACAAACGGGGTGCTGTTTCGTGCTACCGCTGTCAGCTGTTAGGGCGCGGATCACGGAACTGTGGTGGACTTGTGCGTTCTGTGAAGTGAGGTAAAAATCACACTTCACGAGAATGAATAGTATCGCGGTTGAAGCCAGCGAAGTGCTGCGATTGTGGCGCTGCGCATCTGAGCAGTTTCATGGAGTGTCCTGCAGTCAAGGCAGTCGTGGTAACAACTGCATCCAGAGTAGCAGGAGCGAGGTGCAAGGCCGCTCAAGGCGAGGGGCAATGCCGCCCGCCACCATTATTTCAGGACAGGGATTTCCCTGTCCTCCGTCACACTTAAGTTGGCTAGGCCCTTAGCAGTGGCTCTCTATCGCAGCGGATGACTCCAGCCCCAGCACCCAGAACGAAGTTTTATGTTTGCATAACGAATGTCTGAAAAACTTCTCAAGTTTTCCCAGATGACTGCCCATTTATTCGAAAATGGGATTCCATTTTTCAAATGCAAGGTCCTTAATCTGATTTTTGCAGTGAAACTCCCAAAGTCTACTGCGCAAACATTCCGAGCTTCACTCATTCCTCCAACAGCAGCAGATTTAGATTGCAGCCATTAGCAAAACATGGTTAAGGCCGGATAAGAAATTTAGAATCCCTGGATTCTACACCTATCGCCGCGATCGAGCCACCAGAAATGGCGGTGGGGTAGCTCTTCTTGTTCGACACGCCATTCTTTATTTCCTCCCAAAGACTTATCACGGCCAATTGTGGTAATTATAAAGTTACATCTTTATATAACCCTCCTGATATAATTTTACAGGGAATATCGAATTATGAGAACTCATGATCGTGTCATGATCATGGGCGATTTTATTGCGCATCACATATCTTTCGCTACCAATTGCGAATTCTCTCCGATGGAACTTCATTGTTGCGTATCCGGAAGAACCCATCTATTACCCAGATGCTGCTCGGCACCCACCTATCAACCCGCCGAAATCCATCCTTAGCATTACTAAAGAATTGAAACCTCATGTCAGATCTAGATGTTCACTTGGATTGTAAAAGTGACCACAGCCTCACCACTTTCACTTTGGGTGAAATGAACGGCGCTGCAACATTGCAAAGCCAATTGAGCTTTGAGAAGGCAGACTGGAATCTTTTCAAAGAGTATCTCAACGTCGAAACTTTGATCACTCCACAAATCAAATCCATCGAGCAAATAGACTTGGAGGTTAGTAAGCTCACGAGAAATATTGTAGTTGCTATCGAAAAATCTATTCCTAGGAAAGTCAGAACCTGCGGCTATCGACTTAACTTACATGATGACAAACTACGATAAATACGGACTCGGAAAAAACAACGCAAATTTTGGCAAAGAGTTAAGCTGTCGGAGCTTCATGACGCTATGAAGCAAATGTCAGCTGATATTGCACCAGAGATGAAATGAGGGACGAGAGGATTTCGGCTCTGACCACTCGTGACTGTAATGTATGGAAAGTTGCAAAAGGTTTGCATAAACGTCCCAACAAACTGCCCCCTCTTTCGTCAGAAAATGGGTACCTCTACTCAGATTCTGACAAAGCCAAACTTCTTGCTGACACCTTCTCTAAGGCGCACAGTTTAACTGATGGCGACTGGTGTCCCAACTGGTGTCCCAATCCTTGGAAAATATTCGTTCTTCTGTCATTAACCCATCGATGTCGAATGCGTATCACCCCATGAGGTTTCAAACATCTTAAGGAAACTAAAGTGAAGAAAAGCTCCCGGTGATGATGGTGTAACTAATGTTGTGCGAACTCAAAGTGTTGAGTATCATCAAAGGTAGTTGAATTGGGCACTAACAGCCAAAAGGCATGTTGTCCTTGGAAACGCATCCTTTACAGGGTTGTACCCGTTACTCATTACCAAGAGTAAGCTGGACGAACATTTGAAACATCGACTTTACAATTCATGTATCCGACCGCAGCTCCAATATGGTCAAACGTTGTTCCTTCGCACCTGGCGTAAATGCAACAATTTCAAAATCGTTGTCTTTGGACGGCATATAAACTGGACATCCTACTTTCCGTAAATTTATCCAAACTACCTCCAAATCCTTTTTCCAATCTTCCCGCGAAAATCTTTTCTGGAAATCAATGTGCTGGGTCAATTTGGCCCGAATACGTTGCTTTTCGGGAAGATTACAACTAATATTGTTGTTTTCTTAGTTTTCTTAGTTTTATATATTTTCTTTTATTTTGTTTTTCTATTTAAGTTTAGTTTGTAGGGATGGCATAACCATCCAATTTAGATCCTTATTTAAGTTTCATGTCAATGCTTTTTGTATTTCTCAACGAAGTTTTTTCCATTTCTAAATGATGTTAAAATGATTTTATAATCTCGATGTATATAATGTAATAAAATGATATATTATAGGCAAAGCATAGACTAGGAACTATAGTTTTAAGATGTATTGTACTACAATTTATGTAAAATATTAATTATAAAATATACTTATTCTCCTTCTACTTCTATGAAATACCATTTGAATTTTAAGCTTTGGAGAATACTGTACTAAAAATTTTGTTTATTTGGTTAAAAAAATTATAATTTTCCTAAATTAATTTCGTAATTATTTCGTTGAATTGAATAAATTAACATCAACTTTAATAATGAGTTTAAAATAATCTTTTATTTGAAAATTTGGTTTTTTATTTGAAAATTCTTGACAAAAATTAATAAGAAAAAATATTTTCTTGGGTTAAACATTTAAATATCTCGGAAACCAATCGAAATATAATAATCGCAAATTCTTTCAATCTAAATCAATATGAACCATGCAATTTATATATCACATCTAAATAAAGGCTGCAAGTTACATAAAGTTGAGTGAAAAAATTTCACATTTTATATATATATATATTAGCACAGCAGGCCTCAAGGGCCCATGGCTTCAATTTTTTTATAAATTGCTTTCGATTTTTTTCTGTCCATTGCAAGTTCTTTCCAGTGTGGCTCCTCTATTGTGGCTCCCATCCATCTCTTTTTCGGTCTCCCTCCTTTCCGTTTTCTACCCTCTCCTTCGGAAATCATTTGTTTGGGCCTTCGTTAAAGGCTTGATACAACCCTGTCGTTTTGAGAATTATTAAATTTAGTTTACATAATTTTAGTTAATTCTGTGCATTAAAAACAAGTTATTTTTTGTGTGTGTTTTTTTCTGGTCTGAGAGCAATAAGTCGATTATTAGTTTTTTCGGTTCATATAGTATAGAGTTAATAGTTCTCGTTCAAATAAAAGTTTTTAGTTTAAAAGTGATATTGTACGGTCCACAATTTGACATAGTGAATAAATAATCCAAAATTAACAAACATTTTAATATTTAACACCAGCTAAAGTTTCTGCACTCACGTGGTAGGATAACTTACTTCCCGCCTTTTCGTATTTTATCCATCCTATAGGTAATTATCTTACAACGCGTGCGGCACCGGCATTGGAGAAATTAAGGTAAGCCAATCTGACGATATCCTTAATTTTGGATTATCTTAGTTCTTTTCACAAAAACTAAAAGTTTATACAGTCCGCTAAAATATTATAGTTTTTTTTTTTATATCGAAAGATTTAGGCCAAAACATTTTGGTCCGTTCGAACCGGATAGAATTCTTGCGAATTAAATTTAAATTGCGATTGGTTAATAGTTTAGAAAATTCGCAATTAGCATAGTGATATTCAGTATCAATTTTCTAATGGTTTGTGGCTCTCATTTCAAGAAAAATTATAGGTTCGATTCTCACGGTTTCTTAAAATCGCTTGTATTTAGAATTAATATTATTGCATAATTTCGTGTTTAAAATTTGGATTTAATTGCTATTTTCAAAATATCTACATAAAAGAATATATTATTTCATAATTGTTTTATCCAAGAATATTTGAAAAATAAAAAATAAATGGATTACATAATAATTCTATTTTGATTACGCATTTGAATAATAATCAATTTTGATAATTTAATAGTCAATTCAGTAAATATTTTTATTGAAGTTATAGAAATACAATTTCATAGTTTGTTCTGTTTACAAAAACAAAACATACCCCTTATTTCTCTACTACACCTGTAGTCAACAGTTATCTTAATTCACCAGTAGTTATTTCATTATTTGAGTTTTAAACAGTTTTAAACTTTATTTTGGTAGAAAAACTATTTGCAGAATCTTCGAATAAATTCAAAATGCCGACCGATGAGCAATTAACAACCCAAGTAAAAGTTTTGCGTGCTGAGCAACAGCAACTGTTCATACGTCTTCTAAATTTGTTTACTGAAAGTAAAAAAGTCGCCAGCCCTATAAATTTAAAAAATTTCCAAATTAGATTAAAAACACTTTCTCAAACAAAAGAGAGGTTTGACACAATAGTTCGGGAAATTAATCAAATAGAATTTACATTAGATGAAAATTTCATTCCTGATTTTTCGACAATGGAATTCTTTGATGAATTTTTATATAATATTCAAATTGTAGCTGATTCGATTTCTGAGTCCACAAGTGCGACTTCTAATTCTAGGCCAACGGATCAAGCGGGTTCTAGTGGGTTTTCAGTTAAAAGTACCCCACGATTACCACAAATTCCATTACCAGTTTTTAATGGTGATATTAAAGAATGGCCCACTTATTTTGAATTGTTTAAGTCATTAATTGACCAAAATCAGAAATTGAAAACCGTGGATAAGGCTCATTATTTGTTCAGCAGTTTATCTGGTAGTGCAAAGAAAATTTGTGGTGGCTTAACTCCAACTAAAAGTAATTACTCAGTAGTGTGGAACGCTCTTGTAGCAAAGCAAACGCCTATTTAGAAAAAATTCTTAAATTCGAAACGTGTCAAACGGAATCCGTTGCAAATTTCAACTCATTTGTAGATAATTTCGATTCTTCTGTGTGTATTCTCAAAAAATTGCAGATAACGGACTTAGGAGATTTTATTTTAGCTTTCGTGACGTTGTCAAAATTGGATTCTCAGAGTCGTCGGGCTTTTGAGATGAAAAATAACCCGTCAGAAATACCTACTTATAACGAAGTTATAAACTTTGTAAAATCTCATATGAAAGTGCTTAGTAATACTGATAGCGGAAATATTCAAGCTTATAAAAGCAATTTAGATGGAGTCAAGTCAAAGCCTCAAGCTTTCATGATTCACGCCTCCGAAAAGAAATGTATAGTGTGCTGTCAGGAAAAACATGAGGTGTATCAATGTCCACAGTTTATAAAATTTAGTCCCAAATTACGATATGAGCTTGTGAAAAAATCTAAACTATGCTTGAATTGCCTTTCTTCGCATAAAATAATTAATTGTCGTTCAAAATTTAATTGTTCCACTTGTAAACAACGACATCATTCGCTATTACAATTTCCAACTTCTAAACCGTCGGATTCTGTCAGTCCTGCACTCGACCCCCCTAGTACACTTTCCAGCAGCAGTAAAATTATTGCAGGGGATGCAATTGTAAGTAGCTATTGTTCGATGGATAGTAAAAACTACGTTCATAATTCTACAGCGTTGTTATCAACGGTATCAGTCAATTTTATAGATAAATTTAGAAAGATTCACAAATTACGATTTCTTTTAGATTCGGCCAGTCAAGCTAATTTTATAGTAAGAAAAACTTGTAAAAAATTAAATTTCAGCGTGAAAAAAGCACATAGCTTCGTTTTAGGTCTTGGATCAAATGCAAACTCTGTGGAAGGTCATGTTAAAATTGTTGTTTCGTCGCAATTAAATAGTAATGAAAACCATTCGTTAAATATGCTCGTTATAGAAAAGGTTTCCAATAATCTCCCCAATTTTAGAATAAATTTGAAAAGGCTATCGTATCTACAAAATTTACCATTAGCTGACTCTTCTTTTCATGTACCTGGGGAGATAGATGGAATTTTAGGTGCAGAAGTTTTTGCTTCAGTAATTGGGCAAAACAAAGTAGAAGGACCACCTGGTTGTCCAACTGCGTTAGAAACAAGTCTTGGATATGTTATAGTCGGAAATGCACCTATTTTACCGTCTATTTTAGATCCGCCACCTTACTGTAGTGTAGTTGAGCTAAGTGTAGAGGACATTCTTCAGAAATTTTGGGAGGTAGAAGAACTGCAGGTTGCGCCGATTCTCAACGCAGATGATGTTGAATGCGAAAAAATTTATGCATCTACCATGAAGCGCGAACCAAGTGGTTCATATATTGTAGCACTACCTTTCAAAGAAGAACCGTCCGTTTTGGGTGATTCGTACACCGCAGCTTGTAGACGACTATTAACAATAGAAAAGCGATTAGAAAATTCTCCTGACTTGCGACTCAAATATAATGAGGCCATGCAAAATTTTATAGCACAAAATCATATAGTTAAAACTGCAGATAGTTTACCCAAATATCCTGGATATTATATACCTCACCATGGTGTATATAAAGCTTCGTCTTCAACTCCTTTACGCATAGTTTTTGACGCTAGTTGTAAAACGTCAACATCGAAATCCTTAAATGATATTCTGTATGTTGGTCCAAAATTACATTCGGATGTATTCGTAACTTTACTCAATTTTCGGCTGTTTGCAATTGCTATGACAGCAGACATTTCCCAAATGTATAGGCAAATTAAAATTCAAGAATCGCATAGGCGATATCAACGACTACTTTGGAGATTTTCGACAAATGAACCAATATCGGTTTATGAAATTTCAGTGGTTGCGTTTGGTGTAACTTCCTCTCTTTATTTAGCGTTACGAACCATGCACCAATTAGCCTCAGATGAATCTTCATCTTTCCCTTTAGCTTCCAACGCAGTAATGAACGACATGTATGTAGATGATTTTGTAACTTGTGTTCAGGATACCCAAACTGCGATTAAATTATTTCAAGAAATGGTCAATTTATGTGAATCTGGTGGTTTTCCAATAGTTAAGTGGAATACTAATTCAAAAGTTTTATTAAATATTATTCCGGAAAAGATTCGCTTGAATCACACTTTAGAATTTAATAGTGGTCAAATGCAAAGTGTTTTAGGTCTACAATGGGATCCTGAGTCGGATACTTTGTCTTTTAAGATAAATTTGTTGAATTATAAATGCACTAAGAGAAATATTTTATCCACGATAGCACGCATTACGATAGCACCGGTGATACTTCAGGCTAAATTAATGATTCAAAAGATTTGGATTTTGAAGTTAGGATTATCTACAATTCGTATTGGAAACACCCTTATCAGCTATTTTTAAAATACCTCGCTCTTTGGGTGTTGGAGATAATCCAATTACGCTCGTAGGTTTCGCGGATGCATCTTTAAAAGCATATTGTGGAGTAATCTATATCAAAACTTCAAATAATGTTGAACTTCTGTGTGCAAAATCTAAAGTAGCACCGTTGAAAAGGATATCCATTCCCCGAATTGAATTGTTAGGTGCCCACTTACTGGCTAAGCTTATACATCAAGTTATAGAAACATATAGTCTTCGTATCTCAATTAAAAATATTAATGCATTTTCGGATTCTAGTGTGGCGTTGAGCTGGATTCATTCTTCACCGCATAGATGGAAAACTTTCATTGCAAATAGAGTTACTAAATTAACGAATTGTTACCATCCAGCGTTCAATGGTCTCATATTCCGGGAACTGAAAATCCGTCAGATTGCTTATCTCGTGGTTTAATGCCGTCTGAACTTATAGAAAATAAATTATGGAGAAAAGGCCCGGATTGGCTCATCTTCACAATGGAATTCTACGTGTAGGAGGTCGTTTGTCAAATTCTAAACTAGAATTTGAACAATGCCACCCTGTTTTTCTCCCGAAAAACGATCCTCTGTTATATTTGTTAATCGATTATGTCCATTCAAACAATTTGCATACAGGCAGTGGATTAGTTTTAGCTCTTTTGCGTCAACGTTATTGGATATAAGCAGCCTGAGAAGCATCGTGAGAAAACGTGTTAGAAGTTGTAACCGTTGTTTTCGGGTCCGACCGAAACCTACCTTCCCTATTATGGCAGATTTGCCAGAATTTAGGGTTCAGGAGGCAAAACCTTTTGTGCATACGGGGACCGATTATTGTGGACCATTTTCCATCACCATATCTCGTAGTAGAGGAGCTCGAGTTCAAAAGGCTTATATCTGCATATTTATTTGTTTAATTACAAAAGCATTGCATCTCGAGCTGGCCTCTGATTTAAGCACGGCTAATTTCTTGCAATGTTTAAAACGCTTTCTATCTCGAAGAGGTCCAGTTTCAGTTCTTTATTACAGTTCGATAATGGGCGAAATTATTTTGGTAGTAAAAATGAACTAGATAATCTGTATAAGTTGTTGGCCTCAGCAGAATATACAGAAAAGTATTGCAACGAGTTATCTCATAGAAAAATAGAATTTCGATTTAACACACCCAGAGCAGCGCATCAGGGAGGTATTTGGGAATCACAAGTAAAATGCGTGAAGTCGCATTTTTTCAAAGTGATTGGCTCCCAAATTTTGAGCTATGAAGAAATGAATACTTTGCTTATCCAAATCGAAGCACTGTTGAATTCTAGGCCCATGTGTAATCTTAGTGATGATCCCACAGATCCATTAGCACTCACCCCTGCGCACTTCTTAAATTTAACGCCACTACAATTTTTGCCAGCTGCTGAACTGACAAATGAGCTCATCAATCGTCTCAATCGTTACCAGTTAATAGACCAATTGGTACAAAGTTTTTGGAGGAGATGGCATCTTGAATATTTGACAACGTTACAAGTCCGACAACGGTGGCAAACTAAAACGAGTGATGACACTTTAATTAGGCCAGGATTAGTAGTTTTGATAAAGGAGGATAATGTTGCACCATTACAATGGCCATTAGGCGTTATAGAAGAGGTGTTTTCTAATAAAGATGGAATCGTGCGCAGAGCTTCAGTTCGAACTAAACAGGGGCTCTGCCAACGACCAACCGTACGTTTGTGCCCATTACCATCCCAGTAATAAATCCTTATTAAAATAATTAACTAATAAAAAATATTATATTCTTTGTAAATGAAACTTTCATAGTGTGAAATTTTCTAATTTGGTCTTAGTGTTAGAATTTAAATTTTTTGTTTCGTAGCTATAGTTCAGAACATTTGTTCAGGGGCGGGGGAATGTTTGGGCCTTCGTTATAGGCTTGATACAACCCTGTCGTTTTGAGAATTATTACATTTAGTTTACATAATTTTAGTTAATTCTGCGCATAAAAAACAAGTTGTTTTTTTTGTGTGTTTTTTTCTGGTCTGAGAGCAATAAGTCGATTATTAGTTTTTTTCGGTTCATATAGTATAGAGTTAATAGTTCTCGTTCAAATAAAAGTTTTTAATTTAAAAGTGATATTGTACGATCCACAATTTGATAGTGAATCAATTTGATATCAATTTGATAGTGAGTCCATAGTGAATAAATAATCCAAAATTAACAATCATTATAATATTTAACACCAGCTAAAGATTCTGCATCCACGTGGTAGGATAACTAGCTTCCCGCCTTTTCCTATTTTATCCATCCTATAGGTAATTATCTTACAATGCGTGCGGCACCGGCATTGGAGAAATTAAGGTAAGCCAATCTGACGGTATCCTTAATTTTGGATTATCTTAGTTCTTTTCACAAAAAAAAAATAAAATTTTTTACAGTCCGCTAAAATATTATAGTTTTTTATATCGAAAGATTTAGGCCAAAACATTAATGATTGCAAATGGAATAAATTTGCCTTAGGATAACATAACAAATGTCATAATTAAGTATTTATGATTTCCTGATTCCAATTTGGTTCTTTTTGTTGAAAAATAAAAGAAGTTTAAAAAAATTTAAAGAACACGCTTTGATTATGTACTCTTAATTTTAATACCCTCATTACAAAGCCCAATCTATTTAAATCGTCAAAACAAATCATTTGAGCCGAAACTCTAAGAGTTTAATATTTTATTACATTGTTTGTTAGTTAGTTAAAAATGAGCCTAAATAAAGAGGTTAAAAATGGGCGATTAAAACTGAAATAATTTTATATTAGGATAACATAACAAAACTGTTATAATTAGGTATTTCTGATATCCTGGTTACAATTTGGTTATTTTTGTAGATGTACAAGTCGATGCAAATTTAAAAAAGTAAGTCGAGTCTAGTTGGCTATAAAATTTAATAAAGGTATTAAGATAACTCTCTGAAACTGTATAAATAGTTTCATAATTCTGAATTCCTGGTCAATATTTTGTAGATTGTATTGTCTCTTTCTCACTGACGATGTTGTTTGAATTGTTTTTCGAATATTTGTGTGTAAGTACACCCTCTGAGGGTCATAAATTCAAGTTGATCGTTATGAAATATAATATGTGTCATACCAATGAATACATATGTACAGAGAAGTTCATAAGTCCAATTATTCTTTCCCCACATTTGCGTTAGATTGTATCCTTAAAACCAGACAGCAATAGTTAGTATTTAACAGGCTTTTACAATAATAACAGTCACGAAAAATTAAAAATTCTAAACATAATGTTTGTTGCTGGAAACAATATTGACAAGATTCGAACTGAATTCACATAAAAACTACGATTGTTTATTAGGTTTTTGGTTAAAATTAAATTGAATAAATTCAATTATGAGAAAAATTAATGATTACAAATGGAATAAATTTGGCTTAGGATAACATAACAAATGTCATAATTAAGTATTTATGATTTCCTGATTCCAATTTGGTTCTTTTTGTTGAAAAATACAAGAAGTTTAAAGAAATCTAAAGAACACGCTTTGATTATGCACTCTTAATTTTAATACCCTCATTACCAAGCCCAATCTATTGAAATCGTCAAAACAAATCATTTGAGCCGAAACTCTAAGAGTTTAATATTTTATTATATTGTTTGTTAGTTAGTTAAAAATGAGCCTAAATAAAGAGGTTAAAAACGGGCGATTAAAACTGAAATAATTTTATATTAGGATAACATAACATAACTGTTATAATTAGGTATTTCTGATATCCTGGTTACAATTTGGTTATTTTTGTAGATGTACAAGTCGATGCAAATTTAAAAAAGTAAGTCGAGTCTAGTTGGTTGTAAAATTTAATAAAGGTAGTGAGATAACTCTCTGAAACTGTATAAATAGTTTCATAATTCTGAATTGCTGGTCAATATTTTGTAGATTGTATTGTCTCTTTCTCACTGACGATGTTGTTTGAATCGTTTTTCGAATATGTGTGTGTAAGTACTCCCTCTGAGGGTCATAAATTCAAGTTGATCGTTATGAAATATAGTATGTGTCATACCAATGTATGCATATGTGCATAGAAGTTCATAAGTCCAATTATACTGTCCCCTTATTTGCGTTAGATTGTATCCTTAAAACCAGACAGCAATAGTTGGTATTTAACAGGCTTGTACAATAATAACAGTCACGAAAAATTAAAGGGTCTAAACATAATGTTTGTAGCTGGAAACAATGTTGACAAGATTCGAACTAAATTAATATAAAAACTGCGATTGTTTATTAGGTTTAAGGTTAAAAATTAAATTAAATAAATTCAATTATGAGAAAAATTAATGATTACAAATGGAATAAATTTGCCTTAGGATAACATAACAAATGTCATAATTAAGTATTTATGATTTCCTGATTCCAATTTGGTTCTTTTTGTTGAAAAATAAAAGAAGTTTAAAAAAATCTAAAGAACACGCTTTGATTATGCACTCTTAATTTTAATACCCTCATTACCATGCCCAATCTATTGAAATCGTCAAAACAAATCATTTGAGCCGAAACTCTAAGAGTTTAATATTTTATTACATTGTTTGTTAGTTAGTTAAAAATGAGCCTAAATAAAGAGGTTAAAAACGGGCGATTAAAACTGAAATAATTTTATTTTAGGATAACATAACAAAACTGTTATAATTAGGTATTTCTGATATCCTGGTTACAATTTGGTTATTTTTGTAGATGTACAAGTCGATGCAAATTTAAAAAAGTAGGTCGAGTCTAGTTGGCTATAAAATTTAATAATGGTAGTAAGATAACTCTCTGAAACTGTATAAATAGTTCATAATTCTGAATTCCTGGTCAATATTTTGTAGATTGTGTTGTCTCTTTCTCACTGACGATGTTGTTTGAATCGTTTTTTCGAATATATGTGTGTAAGTACTCCCTCCGAGTGTCTTAAATTCAAGTTGATCGTTATGAAATATAGTATGTGTTAGATTATATCCTTTAAACCAGATAGCAATAGTTGGTATTTAACAGGCTTGAACAATAATAACAGTCACGAAAAAGGTTCTAAACATAATGTTTGTAGCTGGAAACAATGTTGACAAGATTCGAACTAAATTCATATAAAAACTGCGATTGTTTATTAGGTTTTAGGTTAAAATTACATTGAATAAATTCAATTATGAGAAAAATTAATGATTACAAATGGAATAAATTTGCCTTAGGATAACATATTAAATGTCATAATTAGGTATTTTGGATATCCTGATTCCAATTTGATAATTTATATTAATTAATTTATGTGAATCTCTTGTGTGAACTTTTTTTATAATGTAATTTTTTGATTACTTTGATTTTAGTAATTTTATGGAGCCAATAATCAATTTATACGATTATTAATTTGGGTTTACTAGATATTTACTATTTATTTAGTACTTCCCAAATATTTTCGTTAAACATATTCAATGTGTTATCGGGGATTATATAATTTCGTTTAGTTATCATGGTATTTTTTAAGTTTCAATTATTTTAACTAGTTTAGCATGTGGTATATTTTGGTTATATAAGTTCACATGAGATTCAGAGTATTTAATTTGTTAGGCTAGAATAACTTTTGTTAATTTAGCAGTTTGTTTTTACATATAACTCTCAATTCGATTCAATTCATTTATTTATTTTTCTTTTACATTATTTTCTAGTTATTAACCACTTACAATTTTTCAAATTGTTTTAACATATATTATGCGAGTGTTGAGCATAAATTTTGTTTAAAAAAAATAACTTTTAATAGATGCGTTTGTGTGTGAAAATTCATGTTGTTTGTGAATAACACACACTTTTTTTTTAAAATAAAAGTAAATGATTGTAAACAACACAGATGGCTTTAATTGTCAATAAATAAATAATACAGTTTGTAACGATACGCATGTATCTGTTGAATACGTCCATATTTATTATAGATTTTTTTTATGAGTTACAATTACTTCCATAATTGTTATATCTTTTTTGAGTTACAATAAATACTATGAATTTATATATATTATTATTGATTGTTTGATTACATAATTAGTAGTTATTGATTTTCTTTATATTTCAGTAAACAACTATTGTACTAAGCTTACGATCCACTATATCCTACCAAAGCACGGGCCCAGCACATTTTTGAGTGTTGGTTTGTTATCGATGCTCTTTTACATTCGAGTGTGGATTCAACATCCACACTCTGGTACATTGATGATAAACTACCTCCTCAATATATATATTGTTGAAATGAAAATTATTGAGAATTATTATTTTTGACCCAACACACATTTTAATTATGAAATTGAAAAATATTAAGTAAAATATTACGAAAAATATTTAAGAAAACAATATTTTTCTCCTAAGAAAAAGAAGGAGTTTTTTTTTGAAAGTACAAAAGAAAATAATATAGCTCGATTTATTTTTTTTCTTAAACTAAGTTTTTTTTTTAAGTCGAAAATTGGAAAAAGATTAATAGATGCTTTTGATTTAAAGTTTTTCTACTTTAAAAAAAATCAAAAATAGAAAATAATTATAATTTAATCAAAAAAAATAAAATAAATCAAAAGTCATACAAATTGAATGTTTTTGATAAATTACATAAATAGATCACAAATAAATAATTTTGTAAAAACAAGTAACCAGAATAAACAAGCTTGTTATGAATGTATCATAAAATTTGTGTATAGATTTTGAATTCACACTGGCCGTGTTCATTAAGTCGCTGGTTAAATATCAACCAAGCGGGGTGTAACATGGTTCAAACCTCGGAAAGGTATTTTAATTTTTAATTACTTTTATTAATAATCTGAACACTCTGACTACGTCCATGGTTGTTGATATACTAAAATATTCTAGAAGCCTCCATGCAAAAATATATTGTCAAAAAAAAAATATTTATCCAAAAAACAATTATATTCTAGAACGACCCATGGCGGGTATATAAACCGGTGACCAGTGTCGATTCAAGTCAGTTTTAAATCGTGTCTGATGAGTTTAATATCGACTGTTGTTCGAGAAGTTTCAAAGTTTTTTATTTAGATATTTATTGTGCTCAGCTGCTGAGGCAATATGCACTTAAATATTCTAAAATCTTATATTCAGTGATTCACTATTTCATTAAAAGTTTCAAAGTTTAAAATCAAGTATTGTCTGATAAGTTCAAAGTTTAATATCGACTATTGTCTGATTAGTTCAAAGTATATAATTGTTGTTCAACCCGCATCAAGTTAAAGTTGGAATTTGTAATAGTGATTCAAAGTTTGACATTGTGTTGAAAAATTAAAATAATTGTTGAAAAGAAATTGGATTCTCATTTTCTTAAGCAATAAAATCAGGTTTTTTTTTTCGTAAAAACTTGTGTTTAATTTAATTTTTTTTTTCTTTTCTTTAAAAAAAACGTGCGTGTCACTTCTATTACAAAATATTTAGTAAACCTTTTACTAATATTTTTTTTTGTTTTTGTCGAGTATCGGAATCATTTGCAGGTTCGGGCAGCGCTCCTTTGAGGTATAAAGAGAGCCAAGATACCGCGAAAAGTGGCGACCGTGACAGGACCAAGAGACGCACGGAAGAAGAAAGGAATTACAATGGCAAGTCGCAGCATTCCCATGCCACGTCTGCGTGAGATGATGGAGGCTGAAGGGCTGGACAGCGCTGGGACTAGAGGGGTCTTACAGGCAAGATAAGAGGAGAATCTAGGCAACAAGGAACACGTACTTCAAGGACTCAAGGTATAGCCAACCCCACAACAGAACTACGTAGAAGTGTAGTTCCCGATCCGGAGGAGCCAGCTGCAGCAAGCATTGAGAAGATGCTCGCAGCATTGATGACAAAGCTCAATAACATGGACAAGACAATGGGCGAACGACTTCAAGAATCTAATGAAAGATTGGCCAACCAACTCCAAGAGCCCGACGAGAGGATGAGCAACAGACTTCAAGGGTCGAATGAGCAAATGGGCAACCAACTGGAAGAGAGAATACTAACCGTACAATACGAGTTGGGGGAGCAAATGGTGGATCTGAGGGGCGCGTGCATACAGCGGATCAACCAAATAACCACGGATGTCGAGACCGTGAAAATCGACATCGCTTACATTAAAACCAATGTCATTGAGAATCGCACGCAAATCAAAGGCTTGGAGGAGAATATGCACGATCAATACAACAAAGTCGAGGATGACATTATACGGATCGAAGAGCGTCAGACACAACAACTGCGCGACATGCGTGTAGCCCCTGAAGAGGTGACTACAGTCATTCAATCCACCGCATTAGACACGACGACGCTTCTGTCAATTATGCCGGAGTTCAGTGCTAGACCGGCTGATGACCCTGATGTAGTTTTTTTGAACAGAGCGACGGCATTACTACGACAAACGCACCTACCAGTAGATTGTTGGGTCGAAATGGTGACAAAGAAATTAACAGGACCAGCCAGAGATTGGGCATTAATGAATCGTGGGTTGGGCTACACATTCGACGAATGGAAGTGACAACAATCACACATAAGATTGAGATTACGAAGAATTCCCCCATTAAATTACGACCATACCAGTACAACAATGAGAAGCAACGGGTATTAGAAGAGATTATTGAAGAGACGGAAGGCGATGGCATTATAGAACCATCCATATCGCCTTGGGCCGTACCCGTCGTATTGCCGAAGAAGAAAGATGGTACTTTTCGATTGTGCGTCGATTACAGAAAATTGAACGATATCACAAAGAGCAATGCGTTTCCGATTCCAGATCTGCAAGAGATGTTGAGAAAAGTCAATGGAGCCAAAATATTTTCTACATTGGATCTTCAGGCTGAGTATTGGCAAATTGAGATGGAGCCACAATCGAAAGAGTACACAGCATTTACCACCCCAAGAGGTCTCTATCAATTTCGCGTTATGCCGTTTGGACTGAAGAATGCTCCAGCTACGTTCCAGAGTTTAATGAACGAAGTACTATCTGGATACATAGAAGATTTCTGCCAAGTTTACCTGGATGACATACTAATCTACAGTCGATCAGTCAAGATACATTTACACCACCTGGATCTTGTACTTTACTAGAACAACATGGATTAACTTGTAAACCAAGCAAATGTGTCATTGGCAGCAACAAAGTCAAATACCTGGGACACATATTGAGCGAAGACGGCAATGACAGAGAGAATGAGAAGAACGAAGCTACAAGCAATCACCCTGTACCAAGAACACGACGACAATTAAGACAATTTTTGGGATTATGTGGTTGGTACAGAAGCTTCGTGAAAGGTTAAAGAAGAATATAAAATGGCGCTGGCTAACATTACATTAGAAGGCGTTCGAGAATCTCAAGTCATCAATAGTAAATGCACCGAAACTAGCACATCCTGATTTTAAGAAGACGTTTTGTTTAAAGACAGATGCTAGTGACGTCGGACTGGGTGCAATATTGTTCCAAATGGAAGATGATGGCAAGACGAGACGAATTATAAACTACGCCAGCAAGAAACTTGGACCCATAGAACGAAAGTACGCCACTACTGAAATGGAATGTCTCTCGATAATCTGGGCATTGAGGAAGTTTCGAGGATATCTGGAAGGAAGACACTTCAAATTATATACAGATCATGCAGCGCTCCAATGGCTGAACATAACTAACGATACTCGAGCAAAATTGACAAGATGGGCATTGACATTGGGAGCCTATGATTTTGAGATAATTCATGTCCCCGGAAAATATAATCAAGCCACCGACTCCTTGTCCAGACAACCACAGGGCAAGGCTGAAGATGAAGAAGTGGAGGACATTCCAGAGTGGGTGATTGAAAAGAGGGAATAAACACCGATAACCCTCAACGTCATCGAAGTAGAAACACCCACACTTGATGATATTCAACGATGGCAGGATGAAGATCGTGATGTGACTGCCATCAGAAGATACATCGTAGATAACAATAGTCCACTGAGTAGCAATCTACGTCGACGAGTGGACAGAACAAGAACTAATTACACCGTAGCTGACGGGATCCTCTGGTACCATAGTCAACAGATGGTACAAGAAGTGCCAGTGGTTCCCGAAGAACACCGACTTGGTTTTTTAAGAAGATATCACGACAGTGATGAAGCAGCACACCCTGGATGGAGAGAAGCGTATCGTCATATCCGTAACCGCGTCTACTGGTAAGGGATGTAAGATGACATACGCAGATATGTAAAAGAGTGTGATGCGTGTGCTAGAGTAAAGCCACTGAACAAGAAACGAAGTTCAGCAATGCGAAGTCGAAGACCAACTTCACCATGGGAGGTAGTCAGCATCGACTTAATGGGTCCATACCCACGCATATCACGTAGAAAGACAAATATATTGGTTGTGACTGATCTTTACACTAGATGGATCGAAGATAGCCCAAGTGCTGAAAGACGAAGTATTTAGTCGTTATGGATATCCAAGAGCAGTACTAAGTGAAAATAGTACCAAGTTCAGATCAAAAGAATGGAAAACAGTTAATAGAGATTGGCACACGGAAATTTGGACAACGCCAATATACCATCCACGAGCCAAACCCACGGAACGTCAGAACCAAGAGTTGAAAAAGTTGTTGCGTTTGCATCTGTTGGATCAAGAACATAAACATTGGGACCAACAACTTCACAAATCATTATTCGCGATAAGACATCGAATTAATAGAACAGCTGGTTTTTCGCCTGCCCAATTGTTACTGGGGGCAGAAATGAAGAAGCCTGGGGATTGGCAGATACAAAGCAGAGAAGAGCCTCAAGATATTCAAGAATGGGCCAATGAACGAGGCCAAGAACGCAATGAAAATGTTGAAAGAGCTCGGCAAACAATATTGGCCAATGTCGCAGAGAACGACCAAGTGGAAACGGGACTCGTTTACCAACCTGGAGAGTCCATCTGGATGCGTTATCAAGTGCTCAGCAGTAAGGTCGAGGGTGTCCATAGTGGATTGGCACCAAAATGGAAAGGGCCTTACAGAGTGCTGAGGAGTTTACCAGCTGGAATATATGTTTTTGATACAGTGCCTCCCACGAAGATACATGCAGGACTCTTGAAGCCGGCCAGTCCAAAGACCGCCGCCAATGGGAATCTGGGAAGATTGAGTGTGGGGAACGAGGTGTTCGGCCAACTACTTCCAGATCGATTGGGGGGTCAAAGGCATGGATGTGATGTAAGACGACGGGATGTACCAAGTGTGGACGAGCCAGAGGCCAGAGCATTAAGGCCAGGGTACAACTTGCGGCCCAGACGACCGGCAATCAACAACAGGCACCGTTGATGAAGAGTGAAGAACTAATGTGTACGTACACTTTTAAGTTATGCTAGCTAGCTAAATGTACTAGTAAAATTCAAATAATTCAAATAGTTCTTAAGTCAAAAATTGGTCAACCAAAGATAATAGAAAATTAGAAAATGTGTGTTGGAGTCTAGAGGGGGAGATTTTGTTGTATTGAAAATTATTGAGAATAATTTTTTTTGACCCAACACACATTTTAATTATGAAATAGTAAATTTCGTAAAATATTACGAAAAATAATTAATAAAACAATATTTTTCTCTTAGAAAAGGGAAGAGTTTCTTTTTGAAAGAAGTACAAAAAGGAAATAATATAGCTCGACTTATTTATTTTCTTAAACTAAGTTTTTTTTAAAGTCGAAAATTGGAAAAAGATTAATAGATGCTTTTGATTTAAAGTTTTTCTTTTTAAAAAAAAAAAAAATTGAAAAAAATTCTTATTTAATTTTAAACAAAAAATCAAAAGTCATACAAATTGAATGTTTTTGATAAATTACATAAATAGATCACAAATAAATAATTTTGTTAAAACAAGTAACCAAAATAAACTTGCTTGTTATGAATGTATCATAAAATTTGTGTATAGATTTTGAATTCACACTGGCCGTGTTCATTTAGTCGCTGGTTAAATATCAACCAAGCGGGGTGTAATAGGGTTCAAACCTCGTAAAGGTATTATAATTTTTAATTACTTTTATTAATAATCTGAACACTCTGACTACGTCCATGGTTGTTGATATACTAAAATATTCTAGAAGCCTCCATGCAAAAATATATTGTCAAAAAAAAAATATTTATCCAAAAAACAATTATATTCTAGAACGACCCATGGCGGGTATATAAACCGGTGACCAGTGTCGATTCAAGTCAGTTTTTAATCGTGTCTGGTGAGTTTAATTTCGACTATTGTTTGATAAGTTTCAAAGTTTAAAATCAAGTATTGTCTGATTAGTTCAAAGTTTAATATCGACTATTGTCTGATTATTTTAAAGTATATAATTGTTGTTCAATCCGGATCAAGTTAAAGTTGGAATTTGTAATAGTAATTCAAAGTTTGACATTGTGTTGAAAAATTAAAATAATTGTTGAAAAAAAAATTGGATTCTCATTTTTTTAAGCAATAAAATCAGGTTTTTTTTTTTTCGTAAAAACTTGTGTTTAATTTAATTTTTTTTTCTTTAAAAAAACGTGCGTGTCACTTCAATTACAAAATATTAAGTAAACCTTTTACTTATTTTTTTTTTTTTCGAGTATGGGAATCATTTGCAGATTCGGGCAGCGCTCTTTTGAGGTATAAAGAGAGCCAGGGTACCGCGACAATATATATATCAGTTTGATATATATCGATTTATTCCAGTTGTTGTAGATATATTTTGTGACAACTGTAATTTGTTTCCACACACTTAATTATGTGATTGTTGTTCAACGGGAACATAATGACATTTGATATTTTCTTGGATTGTATTGAATAATATTTTTCAATATCTGAGTGTTTAACTCTGCTATATCTAAATTGAAAGTGATTCAATTTTGATTTCCTCTAGTCAGCGCTTTGCTTTCGAGTGTAGATTAGACAACCACACTCGAAGTATGGGCTAGCTATTTACTTTCTTTTTTGCTATCAGTGGGTTTAAATTGACTTCAAATATTTTATGACGTTGTTTGTTAGTTAGTTACGAATGAGCCTAAATAAAGAGGTTAAAAACGGGCGATTAAAACAGAAATAATGTTATATTAGGATGACATAACAAAACTGTTATAATTAGGTATTCCTGATATCCTGGTTACAATTTGGTTATTTTTGAAGATGTACAAGTCGATGCAAATTAAAAAAAGTAACTCGAGTCTAGTTGGCTGTGAAATTTAATAAAGGTAGGAAGACAACTCTCTTAAACGGTATAAATAGTTTCATATTTCTGAATTTCTGGTCAATATTTTGTAGATTGTATGGTTCCTTTCTCACTGACGATGTTGTTTGAATGGTTTTTCGAATATATGTGTGTAAGTACTCCTTCTGAGGGTCATAAATTCAAGTTGACCGTTATGAAATATAGCATGTGTTATACCAATGAATGCATATGTGCATAGAAGCTCGTAGGTCCAATTATTCAATCCCAACATTTGTGTTAGTTCGTATCCTTAAAACCAGACAGCTATTGAAGGTATTTAACAGTCAATGCAAATTAAAAAAAGTAAGTCGAGTCTAGTTGGCTATAAAAATTAATAAAGGTTGGAAGATGACACTCTTAAACTGCATATAAATAGTTTCATATTTCTGAATTTCTGTTCAATATTTTGTAGATTGTATTGTTTCTATCTCAATGACGATGTTATTTGAATCGTTTTTCGAATATATGTATGTAAGTACTCCCTCTGAGGGTCGTAAATTCAAGTTGATCGTTATAAAATATAGTATGTGTCATACCAATGAAGGCATATGTACATAGCAGCTCATAAGTCCAATTATTCTGTCTCCACATTTGTGTTAGTTCGTATCCTTAAAACCGGAGAGCCATAGTAGCTATTTAACAGTCGATGCAAATTAAAAAATGTAACTCGAGTCTAGTTGGCTATAAAATTTAATAAAGATAGGAAGATTACTCTCTTAAACTGTATAAAATGTTTCATATATCTGAATTCCAGGTCAGTATTTTGTAGATTGTATTATTTCTTTCTCACTGACGATGTTATTTGAATCGTTTTTCGAAAATATCTTTGTAAAAACTCTCTCTGAGGGTCATAAATTCAAGTCGATCGTCAATGAAATATAGTATGTGTCACACCAATGAATGGATATGTACTGAAGAAAGAATAAATGATCTTTAAAAAAAAAAATGAGTATAAATATAAATAAAAAAAATGATGGTGTTTATATACTATTTACGGAGTGCGCAATAATAACGTTTGTTAGTTTGTTTGTGGAAGCCTTTCTGATAACCCCTTTGAAATTATTATTATGAATTCCCTGGGCCCTATAGAATCCATAATGGGTTTTAGCAGAAACTGTGTATTTTGAGTCCGTAAGAAAGTATGAAAATATTACAAACAATTAGTTAAATTGAATATGTAATTGTTGAACTCTCTGAAATATTTAAGTTTTATATTATTTTATATTCTTTTAAAAGGAACAAAACGCAAACAAATATGAGTTTTTTATAAAAAACAAGGTTTATTTAAATAAATATAAATTTCAAATTTAACCGCTAAACATAAAAAAAACTAAAAAAAACAACCATGAACATATTGTTTACAAAAATGAAAAATGTTATCTATGATTAACATAGAAACAGAGAGAATAATATAAATTTATTTACAAAAAGGAATTAACCTAAAATTAATTAATTGTACTTTTGGAAGAATAAATGAAAGATCTGTAAATCTCAGTGTATTTAATTTTTAACCGACATCGTCAGTACGAAATGCGATTTAAAATCGAATAAGCAACATAATTGTGATTAGTTTATGCCAAAATAAACGTTTCAAATTGAAACCGGCATAAAATAATTTTTACACAATTACTGCAAGATACAATTGAAATTATTAATAAAAAAAACAAAATGTTGATTAACCAAAATGGTATTTAAAGAAAATACCGTAAAAATCAACATCATTAATAAATTGAAACATGAATATCTTCCAAAATTTAAAATTAATCTTTATAACCTAACAAGTTTGATTGAAAATATTGAAAATAATTGAAGTTATGGTTTTACCAAGCTAGCTCTTTTCGAGTAAATATCTTTTTTTTTTTAATTTAAAATAAATAATGTAATACATCACCAATATGAATTGCTATGATCTGACCATGTTAAAAAAATAATTAAAATCGATGAATAATTTTAATAAAGTATTATTAAAATTAGATGTTAATGGTTCGGTCGATCGCAGGAAAAGAGAATGAATTTTTAGCTAATATCGTCGATAATAACTTTTATCGGATAGTGGGGGTTGCAAAAATGAATGTTGTGTTCATTATTCGAGCGTTACATAATTTGTTATTTTTTACAATAAATATCAAAACAGAAATATATAAAGGATGATTAGAATTAGCTCGAATAATAAACACCACTATCATTCCACCCCCGTTTGAAAAGCGAACCGCTTGGCAAATGTAAAACAAAATATCTGTCATAAAATTACTATATGAAAATACTTAAATATTTGTAAAATATATCAGTATACCCTTCTGTTGAGACGGAATGATTTTATTTTTAAAACAGTGCTATCGATTGTAGTACGGTCGTAAATTGTAAATGCTGGAACTGATGATTTTATCGTTGTTACCAGTACGTATTCTCACTGAAGTGGGGGATGTAAACTTTAAAATTCTGTACGGACCCATAAACTTTTGTTTGAATTTAGGTGAAACATTAAAATTATTATTGGGAGCATTATTTTTCACCATTACCCATTGACCAACTTTAAATTTAGATGCTGTGGGCCTGTTAGATGTTTGCAAGACACGATGTTGATGTGCCAATTTTACTGCGTTGTCAATTTGCAGTTTTGTTGGTGCCCGTTCATCCGTAATTAAATCAGTTAATTGCTGAATAATGGTAAATGGTGTTTGTAATAATCTTCCAAAGTAGGCTTGTGCAGGCGATGTATTGATGGTTTGTTTAAAAGTATTATTGTAATTTAAGATGACAAACCCCAAAAATTTCACCCAGTTTCGATGTCGAAGTCCATACTGCTTTAGCAGACAGCTCAGGTTGTATTTAATAATTTTATTTAATGTTTCCGCTTTATTTGAAGTTGGAGTATACGGAGTGCAGAAACATGACTTGATGCCATTGTTGAATAAAAACATTTTCCACTTATGTGATGAGAATGCTGGCCCATTATCGCTTACTACGTTCTTCGGAAAACCATGTTGAAGAAATATTTTTTGTAGACAATCGATAGCTGTTTCAGTCGTTTGTTTGCGACATGGAATCGCAAAGGCGTATTTTGAATATCCGTCTACAACAGAAAAAATATATCTGTAATTATCAGGAGTTTTAATAATTGGACCAATGTAGTCCACAAATATTGTGTCAAAAACATTAGTTGGTACAACCGAAGATAATTTAATTTTATCGACACGAGTATATGGTCGCATTTGTTGACAAACTTTACATGTTTTAACATAATCTCTTACAATTTTATATAAGTTTTTAAAATAAAAAATTCGGGAAATATCCCTGAAGGTTTTTATGACAGAATTATGTGCACCATATTTCGAATCATGAAAGTACGTCAATATATAATCCAAAAGTGTATCTGGTAACACTATCCTTTTAAGTTTTTGTTTCCCGACAAATTTATAAAGTAGTCCGTCTCTAATGTAAAAATTTTTATCATTAATACCGTTTTTAATTGACTGGTAAATGATTTTACAAGATTCGGATTTCCTTTGTTCATTTTTAACGGATAGGAAATCATAAATTGGATCAGATAATGCGTTAATACATTGATGGTTCGAAACATTGTTAATCAAAGTATTATTTTCAATTTCAGAGTGATCCAGTGATTTTTGATTTTTGAAATTAAAGATGAATAACCTGGATCATCGCTATTCATATTCTGTATTTTATTTATTTGTTTTGATGTAGATTCAACAGTTTGGTTTAAGTTAATATTATCGGATTCAAAAAGACGAGAAAGAAAGTCAGCCATATGGTTAAGTTTCCCTTTAATGTGTTCTGGAGTAAAATTGTATCTAGAAATTTTTAATATCCATCTGGATAACTTATTAAATTTTTGAGGAGTATTGAATAACCATAAAAGACTGCGGCAATCAGTTTGTAATATAAAATGCCGATCAAGTAAAAAATCTTTAAATTTTTCTAACGTTAGAATAACAGCATACAATTCTAGTTCATGTGAATTATATCTCATTTGTACATGGTTTAATTTCTTAGAAACAAACATAATTGGGTGAATACCGTCCGAGAAATTTTGTAAAAGAACACCCCCAACTCCCGTTGAACTACCATCGCATTGAACTATAAAAGGTTTAGAAAAATCCGGGAATTTTAAAACAGGGGCCGAAATTAGTGCTGTTTTGAGTTTGTTAATTGCGTCTAAATGAATTTGTGTAATTTTAAATTTAATATTTTTCTTTTTTAGTTCATTTAACGGAGCAACTATGTGACTAAATTTCGGTATGAACCTGGAATAAAATGCGGACGCCCCAATGAGCCGGGAAATATCTTTTACGTTCTTTGGAGTAGGCATGTCATTTATCGCTTGGACCTTTAATGGGTCCATGTATCGACCGTCTGAAGAAACGATACTTCCTAATAGTCTGACTCTTGACATGCAGAAACGAGCTTTCTCTTTATTAATAGTAATGCCGAGTTTTTTAATTTTAGAAAAAAGAAGATCTAAATGAACCAAATGTGAATCTAAATCTGGGCTATGAATTATTAAGTCATCATAATAAATTAAAAGGAATTGATGACGAAATTCACTCAAATTAGAGTATAAAAATCGTGCTAATGCCTGTGCCGAAACATTAAGTCCAAAAGGGACATAATTCCACTGATACGTTCCGAATTGTGTAACGATGGCTGTTACGTGTTTGGAGTCTTCGCTCAAGGGTATTTGATTAAAGGCCTGTCGCATGTCGACAAGTGAGAATACTTTAGACGACCCCAAACTCGCAAATATATGTGCCATATTAATGGAACTCATCGGATCAAATTGTATATGTTTATTTAAAAACCTATAATCCGCAACTAAACGATAAGTATTGTCTTTTTTGGGGACAAAAAAGACAGGACTAGCGTAGGAGCTATTAGATGGGGATAAAATTCCCTGTTTTACTAAATCATTAACATGACATTCCAAGATTTTAGCTTTATCTGGAGCCAGGTAATATGGTGATTTTACAACGGGAATATTATCTTTTAATTTAATTTTATATTCATAACCTTTTGCTTTGCCTGGTAATTCAGAGAAAATTGATTGATAATTAAATAATAAGGTTTCAAGTTTTTTATTTTGCATCTTGTTCATATAAACTTTTGATTCACAAATTGCTGATAAAATATTATTATTTTTGTCACCACTTAAAAATGGTAATTGTACTGTAGAATCATGATAAAAATTTATTTTAGAAGATGAAAAATTCAAAACTATACCGCAATGGCGGAGCGTTTTGCAACCAATTAATAAATTGAATGGTAAATTTTCGACAACACAAAATTGTTGTGTCCAACTAAAATTAGCAATTTTAAAATGTAACATTGCTACTTGAGTTACATTTAAATTATTATTACCAGGTAAGGCAATGTAAAAATTAGTATTTAAGATTTGAATATCAGGTTTTAATTTTTTTAATTTATTTAAGGTTTTAGCACGAATAGCATTAATTGTTGACCCAGAATCTAAAAGTGTGGTAAATGGGAAACCACAAATAAAAACAGTTTGAATTGGTAAAGAATATGAATTTAGTATAAAAGAATTGTTAGGTTTCAATTCAAGTTTTTTGAATCAGAAGGGATTGTATTAATTTTAATATTACGATTATTTTCATTATATTTGCGTTTTCGACAATATGCAATTGTGTGCGAATGTGATTTGCAATATGTACAAAAATAATTGTTTTTGTTAGCAGAAGTAGTAATATTTGAATTATGCGGTAAATTATTTGTTACAGAATTATTTGAATTTAATCTAGCTTGTACTTCCTCCATTTTACATATTAGTTTCTGTAAATCTTCAAAGTTTGAAGGAATTGGTGTCAAACCCATAATTTGTAGCGTATTATGGTTTGCATGTGCAAAAATAATTTGAATAATTTCAGATTGTGGCAAGTTTGAAATTAAAATATTAGAAAATTGAATTATATTTGCAGAAAATTGTGAAAATGATTCATCATCATTTTGTGAGCGACGAACCATTTTATCGATCAAAATCTGTTTGGCCGTGGGTGATATATATATTTCAAACAATTTTTGTTTTATTTCATCCCATCGTAATGATTTGCTAATGCAATCAGCCCAAAATTGATATGCATTTTGAGAACATTTACTGATTAATGATTTTGAAAGAAAATTAAATGGTATAATATCTATGTCGATAATCTTTTGAATTTGAGAAATGAATTTAACAATGTTTTCTGGACATGATAAATTCAAAGGGTTAATATTTTGCAAATAAGATTCAATTGACGGCTTTGAAAAAAAATTGAATGAATTATCTGAATTTTGGGATGGAGAGAAGTTCGCGTTAGAAGTATGATTAATTAAATTATGTAAAATGTCACTTAGCTCTTTGGTTTGGTTCTGTTGCTGTAACATGCCTTGTTGAAAAAATGTAAACTGCCTCACGGTGTCAGCTAACACGTGGTTAGTGGAAGCCAGTTGCGTAGAAATTGCTGCCATATTGACCGCTGAAGCCTGTTGTGGTGAACTAAATATATCTTGTGATTCGCTTTGTGGAGTGTTAATGGTTTGAATATTTACAGTAGATATATTAGATTCATCTGTAACGTTGGGATCGGCATTAATTTGTGCCTCCATACTCGTCGTAGTAGGCATTTTGTAACAACATAAATTTTAACTAGTAAATTATGAGTATCGTAACTACAAAAATAAATAACAATTTAAAGAAATATTAAGTATAAATAAACTTGTAAAAAATATATGTATTTCAGAAAGTATAAGAAAACAAAATTCAACAACAAAATGCTTGAAATATATTCATATATTACTCGCTACCAAATGAAGAAAGAATAAATGATCTTTAAAAAAAAAAATGAGTATAAATATAAATAAAAAAAATGATGGTGTTTATATACTATTTACGGAGTGCGCAATAATAACGTTTGTTAGTTTGTTTGTGGAAGCCTTTCTGATAACCCCTTTGAAATTATTATTATGAATTCCCTGGGCCCTATAGAATCCATAATGGGTTTTAGCAGAAACTGTGTATTTTGAGTCCGTAAGAAAGTATGAAAATATTACAAACAATTAGTTAAATTGAATATGTAATTGTTGAACTCTCTGAAATATTTAAGTTTTATATTATTTTATATTCTTTTAAAAGGAACAAAACGCAAACAAATATGAGTTTTTTATAAAAAACAAGGTTTATTTAAATAAATATAAATTTCAAATTTAACCGCTAAACATAAAAAAAACTAAAAAAAAACAACCATGAACATATTGTTTACAAAAATGAAAAATGTTATCTATGATTAACATAGAAACAGAGAGAATAATATAAATTTATTTACAAAAAGGAATTAACCTAAAATTAATTAATTGTACTTTTGGAAGAATAAATGAAAGATCTGTAAATCTCAGTGTATTTAATTTTTAACCGACATCGTCAGTACGAAATGCGATTTAAAATCGAATAAGCAACATAATTGTGATTAGTTTATGCCAAAATAAACGTTTCAAATTGAAACCGGCATAAAATAATTTTTACACAATTACTGCAAGATACAATTGAAATTATTAATAAAAAAAACAAAATGTTGATTAACCAAAATGGTATTTAAAGAAAATACCGTAAAAATCAACATCATTAATAAATTGAAACATGAATATCTTCCAAAATTTAAAATTAATCTTTATAACCTAACAAGTTTGATTGAAAATATTGAAAATAATTGAAGTTATGGTTTTACCAAGCTAGCTCTTTTCGAGTAAATATCTTTTTTTTTTTAATTTAAAATAAATAATGTAATACATCACCAATATGAATTGCTATGATCTGACCATGTTAAAAAATAATTAAAATCGATGAATAATTTTAATAAAGTATTATTAAAATTAGATGTTAATGGTTCGGTCGATCGCAGGAAAAGAGAATGAATTTTTAGCTAATATCGTCGATAATAACTTTTATCGGATAGTGGGGGTTGCAAAAATGAATGTTGTGTTCATTATTCGAGCGTTACATAATTTGTTATTTTTTACAATAAATATCAAAACAGAAATATATAAAGGATGATTAGAATTAGCTCGAATAATAAACACCACTATCAGTACATAGAAGCTCATAAGTCAAATTATTCTGTCTCAACATCTGTGTTAGTTGGTACCCCTAAAACCAGACAGCGATAGTAGGTAATTAACCGTCGATGCAAATTTAAAAAAGTAAGTCGAGTCTAGTTGGCTTTAATACTTATTAAAGGTAGGAAGATTACTCTCTTAAACTGTATAGTTTCATATTTCTGAATTCCTGGTCAATATTTTGTAGATTGTATTGTAACGTTGTCACTTACCATGTTATTTGAATCGTTTTTCGAATATATGTGAGTAAGTACTCCCTCTGAGGGTCATAAATTCAAGTCGATCGTCAATGAAATATAGTATGTGTCACACCAATGAATGGATATGTACATAGATGCTCATAAGTCAAATTATTCTGTCTCAACATCTGTGTTAGTTGGTACCCTTAAAACCAGACAGCGAAATTAGGTAATTAACCGTCGATGCAAATTTAAAAAAGTAAGTCGAGTCTAGTTAGCTTTAATACTTATTAAAGGTAGGAAGATTACTCTCTTAAACTGTATAGTTTCATATTTCTGAATTCCTGGTCAATATTTTGTAGATTGTATTGTAACGTTGTCTCTAACCATGTTATTTGAATCGTTTTACGATTATATGTGAGTAAGTTCTCCCTCTGAGGGTCATAAATTCAAGATGATCGCTATGAAATATTGTATGTGTCATACCAATGAAAGCATATGTATAAAGAAGCTCATAAGTCCAATTATTCTGACACCACATTAGTGTTAGTTCGTGCCATTAAAACCAGACAGCGATAGTAGGTTTTTAACAGGCTTGTACAATAATAACAGTCACGAAAAATCAAAAGTTCAAAACATAATGTTTGTAGCTGGAAATAATGTTGATAAGACTCTAACTAAAGTTAGATAAAAACTGCGATTGTTTATTAGGTTTTAGGTTAAAATTAAATTCAAAAATTCAATTATGAGAAAAATTATTGAATACAAATGGAATTACAGTCGATGAAAATTATAAAAAGTAAATCGAATCTAGTCGGCTATAAACTTTAATAACGGTAGGAAGATAACTCTCTTAAACTTTAAAAATAGTTTCATATTTCTGAATTCCTGGTCAATATTTTGTAGATATTATTGTTTCTTTCTCACTGACAATGTTGTTTGAATCGTTTTTCGAATCTATGTGTGTAAGTACTCCCTCTGAGGGTCATAAATTCAAGTTCATCGTTATGAAATATAGTATGTGTCATACCAATGAATGCATATGTACATAGAAGATCATAAGTTCAATTATTCTGTCCCCACATTGTGTTAGTTCGAACCCTTCAAGCCTGACAGCGATAGTAGTTATTTAACAGGCTTGTACAATAAAAACATCAAAAGTTCAAACATAATGTTTGTAGCTGGAAACAATGTTGACAAGATTCTTACTAAAGTTGTATAAAAACTGCGATTGTTTATTAGGTTTTAGGTTAAAATTTAATTTTAAAAACTTACTTGTTCGTATTAAATAATAAAAGTAAAGGCGATCGTATTGGCGCGAGATTTAATTGGGAGGAGTCCTTGATAACCGTTCTAGGTGTTTTGTTGTGACGTAATTGGTAACCTTGAACATGTCAGATTTAGTTATTTCTGCAGTTATTTTTGTTGAACTTAACTAGAACTGAATATTGCTGATATGGTAAATTTGTGTTTATTGTAATGATGTATCATATTATATAAAAATTGTCTACTAATTAAAATTCATTTCATAACCATAACAGGTGTTTTGTTGTGACGTAAGTGATAACCTTGAACATGTCAGAACTTGTTATTTCTGCAGTTAGTGTTGTTGAAATTAACTAGAACTGAATTTTGCTTATTCGATAAATTTGTGCTAATTGTAATGATGTATCATTTAACATAAAAATGGTCTATTAATCAAAATTCCATTACAGTTTGTCATTAAATATGATGTTTTTTTGTTGTTGTTATAAAAAATGCAACAAATTCTTGGAAATATTAAACATATATGTCAAAGGTAAGCATTTTTTAAACAAAAGATTACGCAACATCCGCTCTTCAATCCAAAGCCACGTGTATTTTATAAAATTGATGCCCAAGCAAATTCTTACGTGCATTTTTTATAAAATTTCTGTAGTTTGTTAGAATTAGTTAATTTCTGTAGTTAGTTTTGTTGAAATTAACTAGAACTGAAATGCAATTAGGTATTTTTATAATATAAACACTTTAAAAAAACTTTATCACGTTTATTTTACATAAAATACAAAAATGCAAAAACAAAATAATATTATAAAAGATTAATCTAAAACAAAAAAAAAATTGAACATTAAAATTTAATCACTATATATGAAATAAAATATTTACTCACATTTTCAACATTATCCTCACCAATAACTGTATCGTCAATAATTGCTTGTGATAGAGCAATGGCCCTGTCATAGTAATTTAAGGCTCTGAAAAAAGAAACAAAAACTTCAGTAAACAAAAAAAAACAAAAAAAATTTTTTTTAAAACCAATAGTCTTACTTTCGCTTATTAAATAATATATTTGAAGTAGGGCACTGTCCCATGGGAACTGTACCACTTGCATTGTTTCTAACATAGATGCCAATAAAATTTTGGCTGTGTCAAATCTCACTAAAATAAAAACAAAAAAAATTTTAGTTATTAATAATTAGTTAGTTACTATAATTAATAATAATAATTGGTTATTATTAATTAATAAGTTTGAAAACGTTTAGAGAAAAATTTTAAAAACTTACTTGTTCGTATTAAATAATAAAAATAAAGGCGGTCGTATTGGCGCGAGATTTAATTGGTAGAAGTCAATTGATAACCATTGCAGGTGTTTTGGTATGACGTAAGTGGTAACCATGAACATGTCAAAACTAGTTATTTCTGCAGTTAGTTTTGTTGAACTTAACTAGAACTGAATTTTTCTGATTCGGTAAATTTGCGTTTATTGTAATCATATATCATATTACTTAAAAATTGTCTATTAATCAAAATTACAATACAGTTTATCGTTAAATATGATTTTTTGTTGTTGTTGTTGTTATAAAAATGCAACAAATTCTAGGAAATATTAAACATATATGTCAAAGGTAAGCATTTTTTAAAATAACAGATTACACAACATCCTCTGTAAAATCCAAAGCCACGTGCATTTTATAAAATTGATGACCAAGCTAATTCTCACATGCATTTTATAAAATTTCTGTAGTTATTCTTGTTGAAATTAACTAGAACTGAATTTTGCTGATTCGGTAAATTAGCGATTATTGCAATGTTATATATGCTTCGGTGAGTTTGCATTTATTGTAATCATATATCATATTACATAAAAATTGTCTATTCATCAAAATTCCAATACAGTTATCTGATCATCTTACAATGTATTTGTTTGCATTTTTTTTTGTCAGCGTATGCTTTGATATATAAAAATGGTTATATTAGAATATCGTGAACGATTTTTAGTTAAACGATGATGAGACAAAATGGTTGTGTGGTAAAAAAATTACTTTAGTTTTGAAGTATTATTCATAAGTAAAACAAAAATACAACGCAGCCGACCTCAAACTATTGGAGAGTTGCTGTTTGAGGCCAGCAATTAAAATGATGGATTTATCAATGAGGGAAAAGATTCCCATCAGAAAACTGGAGAGGGTAACCACCAAATATGGCGATCAGATAAAGGTGACGGTGGAAGTTTCAATAGAAAGGTATATAGTGGTGGAATCAATTTTCTTAACGAGCCGCTATAATATACTAACCGATAATATAATAAATACCATCAATTCAACACCTTTATTTACGTGTGTTAAGGATCAAGTTGGTCATAGCCGGCAAATATGAATAAAACATTACGACTAACCGGTGGAGAAAATCACAACGATTATTTAAATCTAGCTATTATTATAATATTCTAAATTTTTTATTTTTAAATTGAGTACCACTATGGATACATACAGTTTACATGGCGTTTATTTATATTATTTACCTTTATGGAAATCAATGTCACTGAAAAATCACATTTATCAATTTGAAAATATGGAGAAGCATGGAATATATCCAGAAAAATTTAATGTGAGTATTTACTTTAGTTATGTTTATCGATTTTTTATAAAAATATATAAATTTATTATAGATGGAATTTTATCAACTTATGGATGAGTGTCGTTGGAGTATCCCCAAAAAGTTATTAGACGCTATGAGATATCCCTATTTGGAAATTGATGATTGTTTTCATATCGCAGCATTTATAGTTAGAAACACTTTGGATCTTGCTTTATTTGTAAATTTTGTTAAAAAATATAAATGGTTTGCAACTGATTTCGGTTAGTTTGAAAAACTACTATATGAATGTTGTGATGATTTTACTTATGGAAGTAACTTGAGAAAGAATTAGGGGACATATGATATACGTCGAAAACAATGGGTCGGCATAAGTGGAAGAATGGACAACCAAAGGTTTGGGTGGTATGAATTTATGGATCTTTATATATTATGTCGAATGCTGTATCAGCAACTTGAAACTATTCCAGAATGGTTTGAACCTTGGATATATGCTACAAATTTTAATCAAATTGATTCACGTGATTGTGGTAGATTAAGCGAGCAAGACTGTATTTGAATATTCATATATAATAAAAAACGATTATAATTAGTCATTGTTGAATTTTAGACTGTACCCCCCATTATGTGTTTTTCAGATTTAAAATAGCTTGTTTGTGGGTAAGTAGCATTATACCATCAAGGAATCTCAAGTTAGAGACATGAATATTATTAGCATTACATCAATATTTTTATATTGTTTTAGTCAGTGAAAAGTGATTCAATGTGATTTCATGATCAAATAAATCCGGTACACAATCACATTGAGATCTCCGATTTTCAAGCAGAAGCACTAATGGTTTTCTGAAGAAAACTTATAATAATTTTTATAATAATAATAATAATATTCTTTATTCTTAATATAAATTGAGTACAAAGTACATAGAATGCGTCATTTAATGCGTATATTTAATCATTATTCAACAAATTCCCTTAAATTATAAAAATTTTGCTCTAGTAAAAATTTTTTCAAGTTTTTCTTCAAAATATTTGGGCTCGAATGTTTTATTTTCTTTGGAATTCTATTACAGATACGAATGCTCATGTTGAGATCTCCGCTATGTATATAATTTTCGGTGGTTTGCATACCCATCAGGTTTTGTTTATTACGTGTTGCATATGAGCGGTCGAGGTGATGATTTTCGTACAGATTCATGTTGTTTGCCACGAAAAGAGCATTCTCAAGAATGAACACATCTACGGCAGTCAGGACTCCTAATTTTCTGAAGATAGGCTTAGCATGCTCGTTCAGTTTAGAATTTGCTATCATTCAAACACATCTCTTTTGAATTTTTAATATTTTGTCGATGGCTGTCGAATTTCCCCAGAACAATATTCCATATTTTATGTTAGAGTGTATATGGGCATAATATACTTGTAGCAATATATTTGTTGTTACTACATCCTTTATCTTGTAGAACATATAGCTCAGTTTAGAAAGTTTTTTCGAGAGGTATTCTATGTGCACCCCATTATTTAAATTCCTATAAATATGCAGCCCTAGAAATCTTACATGGTATGATGTATCAATTGACCTATTGCCGCCTATTTAAAATTGTTGAATGGTATTTTTGATGGACAACATATGAGTTTTTTCCATATTGAGCCTTAATGAGTTTTCTTCAAACCATTTATTCAAGAATGTGAAAGTTTCTACGATATGTGATTAGATTATCTTCATTATTAGATTATCTTCATTTCTGTCATGAAAAAACACTGCTACAAACACAAATTTTGTTGATAAAATTTATCAACAAATACCAACTGTTGACATTGCAGATTCTAAAAGGAGATTTAGACTACCCAAAATTGAGTTACAAATATTTGGTGGCGATTTAAAAGATTGCTTACAATTTTGGAGTCAGTTTAAGAATATTCACGATGATAAAAGTATTACTGAAGAAGATAAGTTTCAGTATTTGATTCAAGCTATGATACCGATATCAAGAGCTGCAGATTTAGTAAATAGTTTTCCTCCAACAAGTCAAAACTATAATAAATCTATTAATAGTTTAAAAACTCGTTTTGGTAAAGATGAGTTATTAGTCGAAGTATACGTAAAAGAATTGTTAACGTTAGTTATCAGTAATGCTATGAAATCAAATGAAAGAGTTCCATTGTCAAAAATTTATGATAAATTAGAAGCTCAATTACGCGCTTTAGAATCACTTGGTGTTACAAAAGATAAATGTGCTGCTATGTTATATCCGTTAGTTGAATCATCATTACCAGAAGAATTGATACGTACGTGGCAAAGGCAAGCAACAGCGATTAAAAGTGGCTACATTGAAGAGAGGTTAACTAAGATGACAGAATTTTTACAAGCTGAAGTTGAAAATGAAGAAAGACTACGAATGGCTGTCAGTGGATTTAGTTTAAACGACAATAAACTATCAAACAATTCAAATAATAAATTTGAAAAAAGGAGAATAAAATCTACAAATGACAATGATAGTCCAACAGCTACTGGGCTATTGACAAAAGAAGGTAAGAATGACAACCAAAACACTAAAAATTATTTATGTATATTTTGCAGTGAAGAACATCGGAGTTCACGATGTAGAAAAGCTAAACAAATGCCATTGGAAGCGAAGTGGAACATCGTTAAAAAGAAAAATTGTTGTTTTAATTGTTTGATATCAGGTCACAAGACTCAAGCATGTAAGTTTAATTACAAATGCCAATGGTGCGGAAGGAGACATTCTATATTATTATGTCAAGAAATTTTGAATCAAAATAGGCCATTGAAAGAAACAACTTCAGAAGGTTTTAATAAATACAACAGACAAGAAGCCAATTTAGCAAATACATCATTAATACCAGAACTTTGCCTTCAAACAGTTCGTGTCATATTAACAAATGGTATCAAAAAACGCGTAGTAAGAGCAATAATGGATAGTGGATCACAAAGATCATATATATCAAAGCGAGCAGCAGAGGAGATGAAATATCAATTAAATTGTGAAAAACAAATTGTTCATTTCCTGTTTGGTGGAACGAGAACAAAACCACAAGATCATAAGGGCTATTTAATACATCTTGAAAGTTTGGATAGTCAGTATGCTTTTAACTTTATGGCTTTTGATCAAGATATAATTTGTCATGGAATCTCTAACATAAATAATGGACCAACTAAATAATGAAATTTTAATCGGTGCAGATGTATTAGGTAAACTAATGACTGGAAAATTATATAATTTAGAGTGTGGAATGACAGCAGTTGAAACAAGATTAGGTTGGACGTTGATGGGCAAGAAATCAACTACAGAAAATTGCAAGAAAGATGCTGCAATGATAGTAACATCAATGTATGTACAACAAGCTGATATTTCAAATTTATGGAGTTTGGATGTCATGGGAATCTCTGATCCGATTGAAACGGAAGCTCAAGAAGAAATTTGTGAAAGATTTTGTCAAACAGTAATTCTTAATAAAGATAAACGGTATGAAGTATGTCTTCCATGAAAAGAAAATCATCCTGACATTGAGACAAATAAAGAAATCGCTCAAAAAAGATTACAAATTCAACAGAAAAATTAAAGAAACAAAGACTCTATGAAGAATACGATCAAGTACTTATGAAATGGCTCGAAATTGGTATAATTTAAAAAGTTCCAGGTGAAGAAGAAAATATGTGGGGTCATTATCTCCCTCACCGACGTGTATTAAAAGAAAATAGTACAACAAGATTGAGACCAGTCTTTGATACTTCCGCCAAATCTAAAACTGGAGTATCTTTAAATCAATGTTTAGAAACAGGTCCTAATTTTATTGAATTAATTCCTACTATGCTTTTACGTTTCAGAGAAAAGGAGATTGGAGATATCTCTGACATTGAACAAGCATTTCTACAGATTAGTATTACTCCAAAAGTTCGTAACGTATTAAGATTCTTATGGTGGAATAAAATAAGTAATACTATGGAAGTTGATCGTCATTAAAGAGTAGTATTTGGAGTAACTAGTAGTCCATTTATATTAGCTGCCTGCATCATTTTACATCTGGAGCAACTATTACAAGAATAAAAATTTAAACTAATGTTGGCCACTATAACGAAATTATTATCATCCTTTTACGTTGATAATTGTGTAACTAGTGTAGATTCCATTGAAGAATTACACCAATTTAAAGAAGAATCAAAGTATTTAATGGCAGAAGGTGGTTTCAATTTAAGAGGGTGGGAGTATACTGATTGTGAAGAACCCCACCAGTTAACGTCAGTTATCGGACTTACATGGGATAAGAAAGAAAATGTATTAATGCTGAAACATTCAAATTTATCTGAAACAATTATAGAAAGAATCACTAAAAGAGTTATTTTGGCGATCAGTCATAAAACATTTGATTCAATTGGTTTTGCTTGTCCATTATTATTATACCCCCAGTTACTGTTACAGACAATTAATGGCCAATAGCTATAGATAGCTATAGATTATATAAATGAATTCAGCTGATAATAAGTTATCAGAAGAAAATGATGAAGATGAGCCTATAAATGAATCAGCAGTGGTAACAAGATACGGACGAAAATTAAAAATACCACAAAGATTCGGAGTGAATGACTGATTATGAGTTAAAAATAAATATAATGTTCTGTTTAATTAATATTTAAGTATTGTTTTGAGTTAGACTAACTCAAGGTGAGAGCATGTAAAGAACCACACTAGATAAATAATAAAAATGAGAAATAATTAATAATAATAAAAGATAACTCAGTTATTTGAGACAGGTTCTATTTTGGTTTTTTATAATAATAATAGAAGGTAACTTAGTGACCTGAGACAGTTAAAAAAAGGGATTTTTATATTGGTATTGACATTTGATACATCGAAAATATTCATGTAATGTATTTTGTAAAAGTAATTTGTTGATAAATAAATAAAGTATAATTTTGCGTTTAATGAAAATAAGTGATTATTATTTCCAATCTATTCATCACAGGTATAACAACGGCTCTTTTTAGAATATCTGGAAATATACCATTTTGTAATATTTTATTTACTGTGTTTAGTAGTGGTTTAGCAAGAAAGGAAGCACTCTCTTTTATAATAAAAGATGGAATTTCATCCCATCCGCATGATTTCTTATTTTTTAACTCACTAATTATAGAGAGCAATTCCATCTTATCACAAGGGTACATAATTATTGTGCTGTTCACCTTATTTATGTAAGTATCAAAATTTGGTGTGTGTAACTCGAAGTTGTCCGCGATATTTATAAAATGATCTTTAAATAAATTGGCTATTTGTAGTTTCTCTGTAATTAATTCACCTGAATAATTTCGAATTGTTTCAATCTTGCACTTATTGTTTATATTTGACTGAGTGAGATCTTTGATCAAGTTCCAGCTGGCTTTTATTTTATTTTTGGATTTGTCTATTTGTTTACAATAGTATGTTCTTTTGAATCCTTGACTAATGTTTTTAATTTATTACGTATAGATTTATAGTCATTGTTTAGTTGTGTATATACAAGATGATTTTTATTTTGAAACTTAATTTGATTCCAGATCGTATTTTTTTGTTTTGAAAGATTTTTTATTTCATCTGTAATCCACTCATTACGGTTTTCGTAGCTAATGAGGATTTTCTTTGTTGGAAATGCTGTATCAAAATAATGTTTAAGGAGCACATAAAATTCCACGAGCGCATTATTTGGATCTTGTATTGGTTCTATTTCTGCCCATGTTTCGTTTTCTAGAAGAGACATAAAATACTCTACACTGATCTGGGAAAAGTCCCTGCCTTGACAATAATATTTGTTTTTTGGGATGTTTTTAAAAGACCTTATTGACAGTATTTGGTAGGTATGATCTGACAATGGAGTGTGACAGACATTGACTTTACTATAATTGAAGTTGATGAAAAAGTTGTCTATGCAAGTTGCACTATTATGCGTTATACGAGTAGCTTCTTTTACTATTGCATTATAATTATAGGACAAGAGAATCTGTTGAATAGTACCTATATTAATATCACTTTGTAGCATGTCAATATTGAAATCACCAAAAAATATTACGTTATTAAAATTTTTCTTATTTCATACGAAACTTATACACTTTTAAAATTGTTTGAAAAATAGTTTTATATTACTTGTTGGCGTTCTATATAAACACACAATCACCATATTTAACTCTTTGATTTTGATGGCACTACATTCGAATTCCGTTTCAATAGACAGTTCTCATATTTTGGCATACTTTTCGCTTTGGTATTTCGGGTTTGATAGAATACAGCATCCACCTCTTTTTTTCTTTGTTCTAATATAAAATGATACAGGTTTAAGGTTGCTGATTGATAAACCGTCCATTTGATGCTCTGTGAGCCAATGCTCAGGTAAACATATAAAATCGATTGATGTATCCAGTTCATTGAGCATTATTTCCATAAGAGGCTCTTTATTTGAGACACCCTGTATATTGAAGTGCATCACATTCACTTCACGCTCTGAGGTTGAATAAAAAATTTGCTTGTTGGAGTTGTTGGTGGTTTGTTTGTTTATCTCGAAATAAATGCAAGTTGTATCTTCTAATAATTGTTCCTGCAGGCCAAAAGTTCGGATCGTACACTAGGTCTTTTAATTTACTGCTTAACCCTACTTTGAAAGCTTTATTCTTTCCTCGTGTTTTGAGCTCTTCACAAATAACGGATGTTTCTGTAGTTTTTGTTTTAATATAAGCAGTGACTTTTTCTGTAGTGACTTTTGAATCACAGCGCCCAACATAAACCCAAATATTTGATTCGGCTGCTTGGAAATCTGTGTTTGTGTCTACTGTGCATGCACTAACAATTGTATTGTTTTTTCTTCTCCGGTAAATTACTGTTTTAAATTCTTCATTTTCTTTTACAATATTCGTATCGATATTTACGTTTTCACCATCATTTGCTTTCATTGTATAGGTACTCGTTACAACTTGTTTATATGTAGGTCTGCCGATAACTTTGTTAATTTTTCCAGGTGATTCTTGTAGATTTACATTGTTCTTGTTAGCATTATTTTCTATTAAATTTATTAATGTAGCCTCTTTTCCTAATTGGTTGATTGTAGTTACAGGTTTTTCTTTTCTATTAAGTTTTTCTACTAACAGAGCATTTTTGTCACCCATTTCTTGAACCAGTTGTTTGAGTAGTGCAATTTCCTTTTTTAAGAAAACATTTTCTTGCACTAAAATTTCTATAAATCTTCGTGCTTGTTCAACGATAGCTGTATCAGTTGGGCTTATATTGCCATATTTTTGGCCGCTTTTTTGACATTCAATTTCACTAACTGGGGTTATGTTTATACATTTGTCACGTTTCCAATCTTTTATTTCTTTTGCATCACTTAACTTTCAAAATTCTTCTAAGCTTATATTGACAAAATTGATATAATAACTTTCATTACACTTATTACATTTAATTAAATCACTATAGCGATCAATTCCTTTTTTACAAGTATCACAAATTATTCCGCGTCCATGGTGACCGAAGTAACAATAATAATATATATGAATCAAAGTGGATTTCGTGTACATAATATGACTTCGAAACCGAATGTTATAGAAGACACATTGAAATGTTATTCTAATAAAGCATCAAAACCACATTCTGAGTTGAATCTTGTGTGCCAAGGTGTGTAGACGTTTATTTTCTGGAGTGACTGTTTTTTTTATTAAAAAGTACAAGAGGTATCTTTATTGATACTGAATTAGTTGTGATTGATCGTGATTTAATACAGTACTGATTTTGTGAAGTTTTTTTTTTGTTAATTAAAAGTGTTAATATCCAGAAGAAGAAAAAAATTAGTATTCTCTTTTTGGTTATATAAAATTAGACCATTTGACAGCAAAACGGTTAAAGAAATCTGGGTATACAGCTGACATCTCTCGACCTATTGAAATTAATAAATTTTGATTGTGATCTTTGATCGATAACAAACACAGAAGCTCTACCTAATGGTCAAAAACTAAAAACAAATATCATTATAAATAATAAATAATAAATGTATACCTGTGTGTCATATAAATAAACAAATAAATAAACAGAGTGATTAATAAAAGTTTAGAACTAACTAATAATAGTTTAGAATTAACAATTAAAATAATTAAATTAATAAAAAATCATATATACAGAGTATAACAGTATGGGTAGCGAGCAAAAAATTGATCAAATAGTGAATATGTTAAAAGAATTGAATACCAAAATAGACAATACTGAAGAAAGAATTATTAATAAGTTCAGCGAATTTTTGGAAGAACAGAAAAAAGAAATTAATATACTAAAACAAGAAAATGAATATCTCAAAGTTAAAGTTAAAGAACACGAAAAAAAAAAAATTCAATTAGAAGATAGCAAACGAAAAAATAATATTATTGTGATGGGATTGCAAGAAAAAGAAAGAAGTAATTTGGAATTAGACATGCAAATCAAAGAAATGTTTAAAAATAAATTACAAGTTCACATAAACAGAGGAGACATTAACTACTCCTTTCGGCTCGGAAAATCTCAAAACTTTCCACGTCCTGTAATGGTAGCGTTTACTACATGGAATGTGAAAAGAGAAATCCTGGAAAACAAATGGCAATTAAAAAATTCCAAAATTGTAATCAAAGAAGATTTTTCTAACGAAGTTCGTGAACAGCGGCGAGTTTTGGGTGATATTATGATGGATCTAATAAAAAGCGGAAAAAGAACTGGTTTACGTAAAAATAAATTAATGGTAGAAGGAAAAATATATGGAGTTGAAAATATTGAAGATCTGAAGCAAATGATATACCCGCAAAGGCCCAAAAGAATCAGAAGCCAAGACGATAATAATTTAGAAGAAACTACTAGCCAACAAGTAAATAGTATAGGAATTAATCCGAATCAGCCGCAAAAAAACAACGTGTCTTCTTTTTTCTTTCCCAAAACCAAAGCCAGAAAAGTCAGCCAATAAAAATAATAGAAAACGCACACAAGGACAACATCCGGCAGAAGGTAATGGCAACCCACTGCTGTATGTGGCCCAGGATAACCACAGCTAAAAAGAAACAAAAGGACTACGACTTCGAAAAACAAAACTTTAATAAAACTGAGAATAAGAAAACTGACCAATATACTAGCAATAATACGAACAATGATGAAACTGTTAATAACAAAACAAATCAAGTAAGAAATTCCCATGAAAATAATACAACCAAAAATGAACCTAAAACAGAAAATAACCACAATAGCAACAGTAATAGTAGTTTGAATAAATCTAAAAACGACCTGCGAATTGGCACTTGGAATGTCAGAACGTTAAATAAGAGTGGAAAACTTGACAATTTGATAATGGAGATGAAACACAATAGTATCAATATTGTAGGCTTGAGTGAAATAAGATGGCCAGGAAACGGAGAAGTAACATAGGGTGGCTATATATTATATTACTCCGGAGGGATGGGTCATTACAGTGGTGTAGGGTTTTTAATTGAGCAACAAATGGATAATTTAGTCGAATCGTGCACCCCGTTATGTGATCGAGTGATATCAATTAAATTTGGGAGCAAACACACTAAAACAAATTTTATACAAGTATACGCCCCAACATCTAATAGTTCCGAGGATGACATACAACAATTTTACAACAAGCTCCAATTAGCAGTAGATTTATGAAAAAAAAATGAGCGAATAATTATACTGGGGGATTTTAAAGCGAAAGTTGGAAAAGGCGCTGTATCTAATGTAATAGGTGATTTCGGTTTGGGCAAGCGAAATGATCGGGGTGATAGATTGATTAATTTTTGTCAAGAAAATAATCTAGTTGTTACCAACACGTTGTTTCCCTTACCGAAGCGCAGACTTTACACATGGAAATCGCCAGCAGATTCACATAAAATTGTCATGAGAAATCAGATAGAATATATTATAATTAACTCCCGATTCAAAAACAATATCATTAGTACAAAAACTAAACCTGGAGCAGACATAGGATCAGACCATAACCTGTTAATGAGTACCTTGAGAATACGGTTAAAAACAATAAAAAGCAAATCAATAAATACTAAGAAAGATCTCGAACAGCTTAAAATAGACTACATAAAAGAGACATATAACAAGGAAATTGGTCAGCTATTTGAACTAGGTTCTACTAATCACATTTGCAACGATACTATTGAAACCGAGTGGGAAATATTTAAGGAATCTATAATAAAGGCAGCTGATACTACTATTATTAATAAAACAATGTACGCAAGACAAAAGTGGATGACAGAAGACATTCTGAATCTGATGGTAGAAAGACGGAAATACAGAAACAATAATCTTCGTAAATACAGGGAAATTGAAAACACAGTTGACAGGGAAATCAAGAAAGCGAAAGAAGATGGGCTTACAAACATGTAAACATATTGAAAAGTTGGACGCTGTACATTGCGATCAAAAGAAACGCAAAGAAATCAAAGAACTATGCGGACTGTATAAATGCAGAAATAATAAGGCTCATATAAATAAGCAAACAGAAAAACGGCGATGGGAAGAATATGTTACCCAACTATTCCAAGATACAAGACAGATCGAAATTTACAGAGAAGAAGAACAAAATTCAAATTCCAATGAAAGTCTACCGATAACTCTTAGCGAACTCGAAAGAGCCACACAATACGTGGGAAGTAATAAAACACCGGGAGACGATAAACTACCGGCAGAATACATAAAAGGTTTAAAGGAGCAAGGAATGCGAAAACTTCTGAACTTATTTAACCAAATATATGAAAGCGGAAAGCTTCCCAAAGATTTCGTTCGCTCAGTTTTCTATCCAATTCCGAAGAAGCATAACGCAAAAGAATGTGATGTATATAGAGTTATAAGTGTCACAAGTCATAATGCAAAAATACTATTGAAAATAATATTAAATCGCGTGCAACAATCAATAGAAAAGGAAATAAGTGACTTTCAGATGGGATTTAAATCTGGAATAGGAACAAGCGAAGCAATTTTTACATTAAGTTGTATTATTGAACGGTCTTTAGAAAATAATCAAAAGGTGTATGCTTGTTTTATTGATTATCAAAAAGCTTTTGACAGTCTTAATCACGATACGCTCTTCGAAACACTTTCTAAAACACAAATAGACTATAAAATGCTAAATATTATTAAACAGATCTATTTACGTCAGGAAGGAACTGTGCAAACTAGCCCCGGAAAATCTAAATTTGTTCCAATAAAGAAAGGTGTTAGGCAAGGTTGTGTACTGTCTCCGTTACTGTACAACATTTACAGCGAACAAGTAATGAAAGGCGCTCTAGAGAACATCGACGAAAGCATTAAGGTGAATGGGTTAAAAGTTAATTACGTAAGGTACGCCGATGACACAGTTTTGTTGGCCAATACGGAACACGGTCTACAAAATTTGCTAAACTGTGTGGTAAATGCTAGTGAAAAAGCCAATTTAAAAATTAATAATAAAAAGACCGTCTCAATGGTTTTCTCGAAAAATAATAATGGAAACGTAAGTTTACAATGCAAGAATATTCCGGTAAAGCAAGTGTCGAATTTTAAATACTTGGGTGAAACATTGTGCTCAACAAATAATCAATCGTTACGAGTAAAAAATAAAATCGTTCGTGCTAAAAGTGTATTCTTTAAACTTAAAAAATTTCTGACTAACAATAAAGTTAATAAGAGTGTTTGAATCAGGTTTATGAAGTGCTATGTGTGGCCAATAGTTCTCTATTCCTGTGAAACTTTGACAATAACGTCCGACGTCATAAACAAATTTAATGCTTTTAAGATGTGGTGTTACAGAAAAATCTTTAATGTAAAATGATCTTACACATCGAACAAGAAAGTCTTACGGAAAATTGGTACAAGGAAACAACTAGTGCAACTTATTAAAAGAAGATAAGTCTCGTATTTCGGACACATCATGCGTTCGCATAAATATCGTGTCCAACAGCTTATATTAATGGGGAAGTTAGAGTCACAGCGACAACGAGGAGAGTCAAGGCGAGAGTCAAGGCGAACATCGAACTTAAACTTAATGCAGCTGAAATCAATTATTCATGATAAAAAAAGATGGAAAAACGTGGTTTCCAACGTCTCCTAGGAGATATGGTACTTATCATAATCATCAATATGACTTCGAAACCGAATGTTATAGAAGACACATTGAAATTTTATTCTACTAAAGCATCAAAACCACATTCTGATGGTGAAAAACCGGGACCCGAGAGAATTCCATGGCAATCAAATCTAGCAAATGGATTCAATCCATGGGATAATTCTGGTATTTTATCCGAGGAAGATTATTATGCCTTATTTATGCAACATATACAGATGGATTCTCCTTCATGTCAGTATTTATCAGATGTTCGATTAAAACTTCGAAAAATTATTAAAAGAACTCTCAAATATTGTAAACGATAATGAAATCACTGTAATATGTTATTAGATATTTTTATAATAAAAACATGAAAAAAAATTTTATCACGTTTATTTTACAAAATACAAAATAAAATAATAATATTAAAGATTAAACTGATTATTAGAGAAGAGAATCTTTTTTTTTTTTTCAGGAATTTAATAAAAAAATTATAAAGGGGTTAAACCTCCGTTTTTGAGAACAATGGTCTATAACAGAGCCCACCCACATCATTATTTTTCAACCTTTATTAATTTTTACTTTACATTTTTTTATGATGAGAGTGGAGGATCAGGAATTCGTATGCAGACTAGGAATCGGTAAGTTGTGCGGCTGCAGCCGACTTTGATAGAAACTATGCCGATATTCATCTGGAGTTCGTGAAGGGAAACTGCAGAAAACCCTCACATGCATAGCCGGTTACTTCGTTCTTGTCCATATGCCGACAGTTTAATCAATCAACCGCCCCATTAATTTTTTTTAATTGACAAACTGCTAGCAATATGAACATTCAAACATTTTAATGTGCTTTAAACTGAAATTATTAATGCAAGTGATAAAAAAATTGAAATAATTGGCTTATATAGATATTAAACTGAATATAGAAGAAACTGTCAAGTGCCCCGTAACTACTCCGAAGTGCTTCAAAACCGCTCCGGAACTGCTCCCGAACAGCTATACACGGCACCGAAACTGCTCCCGAACAGCTATATACTGCTCCGAAACTGCTTCCGAACAGCTATATACTGCTCCGAAATGCTCTACAATGAAGATATGGCAATTTGGTATTGGATTTAAAAAAAAATTCACTCTGGACAAACGGATGGAATTGTTGGTTTATTATTATTTGAACAGTCTTATTATAATGTTTTTCCATTGGACGAATTTTCTGACTATGTTCAAGTCAAAGAAATTATTGGAAATTATTTACTAGAAAAATGAAAAATAATGATATAATAACTTAATTTATTTAATATTTAAATTTTATATACATCGTAATAAATAACAATTAAAAATAAATTATATAATAACTTAATGTATTAGATAAGATAAAAAAAAATTGTATAAATATTATAATAAATAACAGTAGTATGATTTATTTATTTTTTCTCTATCCTAATAAAATATTATTATCTGTAACATATGTGTGTTCACAAAAAAAAAAAAAACTCAATCTCACATTTATGTGAGTAGACTTTTTTCATCAATATATGAATTGTGTGAAGAATCAAAGCCCAACCAATTAACTTTAACCTTTGAACCACGCTTAGCTGAAACTTTTTCTACTAATTACACATTTGGATTTTTAACTTTCTGTAATTCTTCAGCATAAAAACCACCCAAGATACTTTCATTCTTGTAATCCTTACGTAAATATGTTCTTGGATTGGTTAGTTTTACTTCATGAATTGTGAATATTTCTGGTGTCCAAGATGGATGAAATCCACGATCAAACACTGTTTTAAACTTACTTATTCTCACATGATCACCAATATCAAATTTTTGTTTTGGTTCCACCGTCTTAACGTGATTGTATGAAGTATTTAAAATCAGTTTTTCGTTTCGTGTATTTACATGCACCGGTTTCATCTAAATTGTGCGATGATATGAATTATTGTAGCGCTTAAATAAGTCAGGTAATACTTTTATCCATTTATGATAACCATAAAGACTGAAATGTTTATCCATCATCGATTTCACTGTGCACATAAATCTTTCCACAATACAAACCTTTTTATTCAAATACACAAAATAATGGTTTATGTTGTACTCTTTCATTAACCTTTTAAATTATTCATTTTAAAATTCAGTACCATTATCTGTTTGAAGATTTTTGGGTGTACGATCTTTTATAATCTGCTCCATAGTAGTAACAACATCGGCAGCGTTTTTAAAATTTAGCGGAATCGCCCAGCTATACTTGGAGAAACAATCGACTACAGAAAATATATATTTAAAGTTGGTATTTTGTCTAGCATACGGTATCATCTCAATCAAGTCAGCCTGATACAAATCCTTTATTCCTTTTATGAGAACCCGCCTGCTTTTGAAATTGCGACGAGCTAATTTATGTAACTCATTCACAACAATTTGTTTTTTATTCATTTAGTAATTTATATTGTAAACTGATAGTAACATATAAAAACAGAGATTTTTATAGTGTATACGCTTTATCTTTAGAAAGACCAAACTGTAAACGATCCTGGGGTTTAATTGTAATAGATTGATTTCTATTCACAGTGACACCATTAATAAGGAACACACAGTACGATGGTGTAATGTTAAAATGATGTATTTTCACTGATATCGGAAATTCGAATAAAAAAAATATTTTATTTGCATCTATTATATACCAAGATAGGTTAGTAGCTGCATCTTAATAAAATTGTGGAGGCAGTTAATTCCTTATTGATATAAGAAAATATCCATTAAATTTTTTCAGAATATTGTTAAACAATTGAGTGTTATCATTAACTTTATTACGTGCATGTGTAGCTAGTGTATACAAATAGACAGCATCCGTTGAATATTCAGGGCTAGCTTCATTAGATATCCTTTTATTTTTTCCATCAAAATATGTTTCGGATTCATTTATGGATAAGCACTTTGTTTCAAGACTTTGCAAGTTTACCGCATCATACGTGTCTATTGGATTTTTAACATTTATAATTCGCTTGGATTTTGCATCTAAGTTATCACTTGATGATGATGATGATGATGATACATCATTAGTTTTTAATTGATAATATTTGAGGAGAGAGCGACCAAATTTATCTATGCTGTCCATGATGATGTCTGAATGTTGAAAGATGTATTTATCAATTTCATAGTACTATATATGTTTTCAGCTAAGAGGTTTGATATCACTTTAAAAGACGGTCAGTTAAAAACAGACCTGTTAATAAATTGACCTGTTTAAAACCGTTTGGAAACAGGTCTGTTTAAAACGATTTTTAACAGACCTGTTAATAAACTGACCTGTTTAAAACCGATTTTTATCGGTTTAAAACTGGTTTTTAACTGACCAGTTTTAAACAGACCTGTTTACAACTGGTTTTAAATAGACCTGTTTACACACTGGTTTTAAACAGACCTGTTTATATGAGATTCATTATATTATATTTTCTTCTCTTAGTTCTGATATGATAGAGTTTATCTCGTTCACATGGCTATTATTTCCGACTGCTTGTGATGCATACAAAAGGCGTAGTCTATCAACCAATTCATCAGCTACATTCCATAAAACATAATTTATAGGTTTATTGTTAACTGTAGATAACGTTAAACCATCACCAGAAACGGATAACGAATTTTAATAATATTTCTATATTTCAAACTTCTAGAACCTTGAATTTGACTTGTTGAATTATAATTCCGTTTATGAGCATTAGTCGATCTTACAATTTCTATATAATTATCCAAATCTTCTCTTGTATATTTTACAGGTGAATTTCTTATTAAAAGTTCATATAAACCTAAAGTTTCATTATACCACTTTTCACCAACTTATATATCGTTCTGGCTAAAGCGAACAGAAGTATTACCAATATATAATTTATCATCATTTATATTATAACGCAATCCATAATAATTATTGATGATTTTACCACCTTTATTACCAACTATATTATAAATGTTTTTACCAGCAATATCTCCATACATATCAGTGAAATATTGATGTGCGAGGTATACGTTTTCTTCTGATTTTATAATATCCCTAAATGCATCATGGGGAGTAAGTTGCGCACCTTCATTTATGTATTCTGTTGAATTACACACAATGTATTCAGTTGGTAGATTGATAGTTTTTTTATCAACATCAAATAATTTTCTTTTCTTAATTGGTGTGCAATCATCTTGATTCATTCCTTCCTTAATTGGTATATACGGTATTTGTTCTTCATGCTTCAATTTTACCTCTTGTTTTTCCACTAGTTTATTCAACGGCTCAGTAAAGGGCTGAAATGTCTTCTGTAGGTTTTAAGTGGATATTTGTTCACCTGCTTTTAGTGTGTTATACTTTTTACGTATTGCATTACTCAATTCAACCAACTCTTTCTTTGTCTTAATCATGTTATCACACTAGAATACACAATTGAAATGATCAAAATTGTTATAAACATATCTTAATAAAAGGACTTATAAGTAAAAAAAAATATCACATAAAAAATTAAAACATAGTTTTATTGAAAAAGAAATTTAGCAAATAATTTACATTAGAAGTTGTACAGTGATTATGATGTAAGATACAAAGTGCTTTTGAACTAACATTATTCTTATTAAATGAAAGTCCACCTTCTAAAGTTTCAATATGTACTGCCTTTGTTGATTTTGGTGTGAGTTTTTCAATCCATAATTTTTTCTCATCACCCTTACAGTATATATTATTGTTGTTAACAATGTATGATAAAACATTTGGTAGTTCTCCATAATCAGTGGATCCCTGATTCCAATGTAGTCCATGATAATTTTTGGTTAACAAGAACACTTTTTTATCGGAATCACTTAATATGTTGAATTTAAATGGTGGTTTAAACATATAATGACCAAAATAATTTCCATTCGTATCAACAAAACTGAGTTCCTTAACAATGAACTCATTGTTAACTTTAAATCCTTGTATGTCCACTATGTATGCCATTTTAAAGCACTTTGTTTACAATACTTGTGAGTGGGTTATATTTAAATAGTCGATCATGAAAAACATGACAATATGCACATGTTTTTGCAGGAAAATTAGGGGTAGCCTCAAATAAGCAGTAGCCTCAATACATATCATATAGGATTGCTGTTTGTTTTTTCTGAAAATTAAGATTTAAATTTGCGTATGGATAAACTTCACCATTTAAATAGACTTTCATGTTTGTAATATTACAATCTCAAATTGACCGGAATCATTTAAAATATTCCTATCACGATCGGTTTGGAAGCATATCACAACATAGTCAGGATACTCTGAACTAGTCTTGACACACCATACTTGCTTATCAGTTTGCTGTACTTCTGGGATAGTTAAGCATTCCGATGATCTTAACCAAAAATTTACATCAGCATTTCGATTTACTACATTATATAGTTTTATACGCATGTCATCAGAAACTTTTACATATGGAACTCACCATTCTAATTTACTTATAGAAATTTTAGGTTTAACTGTTGCGATTGCTGAAGTAAAACAATTGATATCATCATTTGCACGAATAATCTTAACCATAAATTTACATCAGCATTTCGATTTACTACATTATATAGTTTTATACGCATGTCATCAGAAACTTTTACATATGGAACTCACCATTCTAATTTACTTATAGAAATTTTAGGTTTAACTGTTGCGATTTCTGAAATAAAACAATTGATATCATCATTTAAATAAGTTCTTGTTTCATGTTTACCAGAATTCTAGAATAATCTTCAAAGAAACCCATATATATTTTCAGTGGTATAGGAACATTGAATAACCACCGGCATCTTTATCTAGAGCACGGTAGTGCGTAAAGCCGAATTTAAGGGAAACATCGGACTTTTCACTACTGTGTTATTACTTAAGGAAATATTAGAACACTATTTGACCGCGAAATATATTCTGAACGAAAAGAGCTACAGTGTTGAAACTTCGAATTATCGATACTTTACGGAATTGTAAGAAGCCGGTTTTTTCAATGATCGTTAACGAATTAACCGTTTAAAAGTTATTACACTTCAAAAACGCAAAATTCGCGGTAAAACCCCCAATTTTAGGTAACTAATGGATCAATATTCTACGATACTTCCAGATATGCTGTAAAGTTGATATTTGGCATGTAGGTAGATATAGTACCCAAACCGACGGGAAAGTTGCGAAAACTGGAAATTTGTGTCGGAAAAAAGGAAATTTTTACAATTTTCGTTTTAATCAATTTAGCATTAGAACGTATATATTTATCTCATTCGTTGATATTTTTATTGAGTCCTATCTGATTGGATGACACTTAGGTATTTAAATATTGATTGTATTAGACCATATCAGCGTAAAGATCCATGTAGAAAACACAATGAACTATATTATGACTAAAAATTTCTTTAATCGATAGTAGTGACAATAGCTTGTTGTAAACAGCAGTTGTCGTATAGCATTTAAAAGTTAAGCAACGTTAGTTAAAATCAGTACTTGGATGGGTGGACATTGTGTGAAATTTTTTTTTTTGTAATTTTGTAATAAACATTAATTTATATTCTCATCATTTTAACTTTTTTATTATATTTTGCATTGATCAATTATTATTTATTACTATTATTTATTAATTAATCGGTAAACTTCTTTTTTTTCGGTGCAACCCCCCGAAAAATTGGAAAAACATCCTCCAAAATTACGTTTTTTTGTTCTATAAATGCTTGAAACAAAGAACTTTCACTAATCGACCCGAAATAACGTCAAATTAACAGAATATTTTGAAAAATTTCATTATCTACATCGCAACCACACCGTAAATGGGGAAACATCCCTAAAACTGATCTTTTCACTTCTATTCATGATAAAAAGGTCGGTTTTTTTCCATTCGACGTGAAACAGGTTCAAAATAACTGAATTATTCGGAGGAAGAAAATTTTTCCATCACAACCCTTCGAACTTGGGATAAACACCCCCAACAAACACCTTTTTGTTCTATAAATGCAACAAGATGCAAGTTTTTGCAATCGACGCTTAATAGCTACAAATTAGGAAGTTATTTCGAAAAACTTATTATTTTTTATTGCAACCTCCCAAAAAATCGAATAAACACCCCCCAGAAATTACGTTTTTCTGTACTTTACATGCTGAAATGATGGAATTTTTACCAAACGACCCGAAATAAAGTCAAGTTAACAGAACACTTTGAAAAATTTCATTACCTACATCGCATTCCACCCCCTCCTCCCCAATTAATTGAAGTAAAATTGCCATTTAACTTTATAAAATCAAATTAATATATTACTTTGAAAAATGTCATTACCTTGAACGCAAACCTCCGAAAACGGGAAAAACACCCCTTATACTGGCTTACGGTATTTTGATCAGACTAAACATATGACTGCTAGAGAGTGATTTATGTATTCTAAGGAAATTCACTAAGTTGACGCAGCTCCTGCGTAACGATTTTTTTTATGACGCGGAGCCAACGGGTCAAGTCATTTCTTCGAATCCGAGCTGCCAATCGCCGTATTATCTTTGTTATATAAATCAAGACTATTGCATGCTGCGCTGCACGTTGTTGTGGAATATGATTGTTCAAAGACTGTTACGTTGATAATCAATTATCTGTAATAAACGATTAGTCTAGAAGTTATAATCGAAACAAATCAAGTAACATCTTATATATACTAAATATATCACTCTTATTTTACATTAATTTGTGGCGTTTAAATAAAAGGCCCATGATCGATGAATATTATTGTCAATAATCCAATGTAAATAATTTACGCTTTCTTTTCAGTTTTCATTGGCAATAACACTGCTTGTATATTTGGTAATACATCACATTGGGCGATTGTTACACCAGATAATAATTTATTTAATTCTTCATCATTGCGAATTGCTAATTGTAAATGACGGGGTATAATACGAGTTTTCTTGTTATCATTATCATTGTCAAAAATTACGCTGGAGCTGCTTCATCTTCGAGCGAATTTCCTTCAAATGCATAAATCACTTTCTAGCGGTAACTATTTTATTTCCTTTCAGGAAATTCGCTAAACAACTTGCCGCGTTATATAAAATTTTAGAAACATACTAAAAAATTTTACTTTAAGAAAACATAATACGTAATAAATTTCAACCAAATTTTTTCTGACATTTGAACCATTTACCCCTAATTAATGTTTTACGTAGACTTAAGTTATAAAAAATTATAATTATATAAGTAGTAGTAGTAGAATAAGTATATTTTAGCATCAATATTTTACATAACTTGTAGTACAACACATCTTAAAATATAGTTCCTAGCCTATGCTTTAGCTATAACATATCATCTTATTAAATTATATACATCGAAATTATAGAATCGTTTTAACATCGTTTAGAAATGGGAAAAATTTAATACAAAACTCATTGACATAAAACTTTACCTAAATTGGATGGATAAGCCATCCCTAAAACTAAACTTTAATAGAGATACGAAAAGAAAATATGTAAAATTTAGAAAACAACAGTATTAGTTGTAATCGAGATCATGTGGCATGCGGAATCTTTTCCCGAAGAGCAACGTATTCGGGTCAAATTGACTCAGTACGTTGATTTCCGGGAAAGGATTTTCGCGGGAAGATTGGAAAAAGGATTTGGAGGTAGTTTGGATAAATTTACGGATAGTAGGATGTCCAGTTTCAACGTGGAAAGATTCAGATGGATATCTTAGGGGTTTTTTCGAAATCATCCGAAGACAACGATTTTTAAACATTGTGTACGTGAGTACGGGCCGGATACATGACTTGTAAAGTCGATGTTTTAAGCGTTCGTCCAGCTTGCTCTTGGTGTTGAGTAACGGGTATGGTCCTGCAAAGGATACGTTTCCAAGGGCAAGACGCCTTTTGGCGGCTTGTGCCCAATTCAACTGTCTTTGAAGAGTTATTCCTAGATACTCAACACTTTGACTTTGCCGTATTTCAGTGTTAAACATCTTCAATTCAAGGGGGTAGCAGGAAAATTTATTCCTTCTAGTAAACAAAACGGACAGAGACTTCGTGGGATTTATCTTGATTTTCCATAGCTTGAAATAGATGGCATTGGAGGCAACTCGAAATAGCTTTCGGTTGCCAAGAAGAGCAATAGATTGCCGTATCGTCGGTGAAGAGGGCTGCTTCAGTAGTTGGATCCTTCGGGATATCGTTGATATAATATAAAAAGAGCCAGGGTCTAAGCAGGAACGCTTGAGGGACACCAGTTTTGACACGGTATTGGTTCGATTTACTTTGTTGGATATGAATTTGGGATTTTCTGGTTGATAAATATTAAATCAGGATTTTCAGGATGTAGGTAGATATATCGAGTTTGGATAGTTTATGGATAAGCCCATCGTGCCAAACCGTGTCGAAGGCTTTTTCGATGTCCAAGAGGACCATGCCTGTGGATTTATTTCAGTTAAATCCGGTAGCAATGTTGTCAGTGAGTCGGTGAAGCTGACTCATTGTTTGGTCTGAATGGTTTGATCTGAAACCAAACTGTTGGGGGATAAGCTGTCTGTGGATATCTTCATGCGACTGCAGCCGGTTCAAAACTACTTTCTCCATGACCTTGCTGAGAGATGGCAGCAAACTGATAGGTCGGTAGCTTGAAGGTGACTTAAGTTGCTTCCCCGGCTACGGAAGCCCTAAATCTTTAGCGGATTTCCAGAGGTCAGGAAAATAACCAAGTCTCAGGCATGCAGTATAGATATAACTGAGCTGCACTACCGTCTTTCGAGGAAGATAGCGGAGCACAACATTAGTTACACCATCATCACCAGGAGCCTTCCTACACTTGAGTTTTCTCAAGATGTTTGAAACCTCATGGGGTGACACGCATTCGACATCGATGGGGTTAATGACAGAAGAACGAACATTTTCCAAGGATTCGGACACCAGGATTCGGACACCAGTTTCTTCGTCGTGGTATTCATCGGCATCAGATAAGCTTTGCGCCTTAGAGAAGGTGTCAGCAAGAAGTCGGGCTTTGTCAGAATCTGAGTAAAGGTACCCATTTTCTGACGAGAGAGGGGGCAGTCTGTTGGAACGTTTACGCAAACATTTTGCAATTTTCCATACATTATTGTCACGAGTGGTTAGAGCCGAAATCCTCTCGTCAGACATTTCATCTCTGGTGCGCATGACTTTTGCTCGAATATCAGCTGACATTCGCTTCATGGCGTCATGAAGCTCTGACAGCCTAACTTTCTGCCAAAATTTGCGTAGTTTGATCCGAGTCCGTATTAGTCGTAGTGTGTCATCATCTAAGTTAAGTCGATAACCGAAGGTTCTGGCTTTCCTAGGAATAGATTTTTCTGTAGCAACTACGATGTTTCTCGTGAGTTTACTAACCTCCAAGTATATTTGGTTAACGGATTTGATCTGTGGAGTGATCAAGGTTTCGACGTTGAGATACTCTTTGAAAAGTTTCCAGTCTGCCTTCTCAAAGCTCAACTGGGTTTGCAAAGTTGCAGCGCCCCTCATTTCACCCAGAGTGAAACTGATGGGGCGGTGGTCGCTTTGCAGATCCAAGTGAACATCTAGATCCGACATGAGGTCGCAATTCTTTAATAATGCAAAGTCGAGGGTTTGCGGCGGGTGCCGAGCAGCGTCTGGATAGTAGGTGGGTTCCTCCGCAACAATGAAGTTACGTTTGAGAGAATGTGCAAAGAGGGCGTTTCCGTTGGAATTGTTAGACATACAGTTCCAAGATATGTGACGCGCATTAAAATCGCCCATGACCATGACGCGATCATGAGTTCTTATAATACGATCAATATCCACTCTCTGTAAGAGTCTATTATTAGGGTTATATCAAGATGTAACTTTATAGTTACCACAATTGGCCGAGATAAGAATAGAGATGGCTTCAAGGCTGCCATCTTCGGGAGGCAATAAAGAATGTTTGACGTCGTGTCGAACAAGAAGGGCGACCCCACCGCCATTTCTGGTGGCTCGATCGCGGCGCTAGGTATAGAATCCAGGGATTCTTAATTTCTTATCCGGCTTTAACCATGTTTCGCTGATGGCTGCAACATGGATATGCTGCTGTTGGAGGAATGAGTGAAGCTCGGGATGTTTGTGCAGGAGACATTGGGAGTTTCATTGCAAAAATCGGATTTGGAACCTAGAATTTGAAGGATAGAATGCCATTTTCGAATAAATGTGCAGTCATCTGGAAAAACTTGAGAAGTTTTTCGGAATTCAATGTGCAAGATTTCCATGCAACTTCCACGTCGATCCTGAGTTTCAGGAGTTCCATGAAGTCGAGTTCAGGTTTTGGACTTTCGCCCTTCTCCAATGGAGACGGAGAGAGTGGAGAGTCTATGATGGACTCAAAAAAAGGGTTGGTTGGGGAAAGTGGGGCAGTTGACAGGATCTCAATTACCTCGTTTTCTGATGGCTTCCTGGTTGTCCACGGGTTCACTTTTGGTGGTGGTGCTGGAACAAACTTCGTCCTTGGTGCTGGTGCTGGAGTCAACCGCTGCGCTGGGAGGCCTCTGTTAGGGGCGTTGCCGTCTTTTGCATGACGGAGGGCCGGGAAATCCCTGGCTTGGAATGATGATGGTGGGCGGCGTTGTGGCTCGCCCTGAGCGGCCTTGCGCCTCGCTCCTGCTACTCGGGATGCCGTTGCCGCCACGTAATTCTTGAGTGCTGGACACTCCATGGAACTAGCCGGATGCGCAGTGCCACAATTGCAGCACTTCGCCGGCTGCGACCGCGGGACTGCGCATTCTCGTGAAGTGTGATTTTCACCGCACTTTACGCAACGCACAAGTCCGCGACAGTTCCGTGAACCGTGGCTGTAGACCTGGCATCGGTAGGACTGAACTGCACCTCGTTTATTTACGTACCTTTCGACGTTTACAGGTACCCTACCGATCCATTTAATCATGAAGACGCTTTGCGCTTGCGTCCTTTTGGTGAATTGAACCAGACGCGATACGCGAATTTTTTCCTCGGCTGAACTTTACGACCTTATTGGGCTCAAGACCAAAGTTCTTTAAAGCTTCAGCCACCATATCGTCTGAATGGTGGCGCATGGTACCATGGATTACGAATTTTGGTTCGTAATCACCCTTGGTACCATAAAAATGGTGCGGCATCTACAAGGATTCCAATCGTTCCTTGCACTTCGTGTAATCTTGGTCTATTTCGCAGTGGATACTAATAGTTTAAGGTCCAAAGGTGAACCGAACGTTACTTTTAGCTGCCGCTTTTATAGCTTCCTCAACTTTTATGAAGCTGGTGAGGCCCATATGTACAACTATGGGCGATGGTTGTTTAGGCTTCACTTGAGTTGCTGACGCAGCTAGATCGCAGATGTCGATCAAGGTATCAAACCTGTTCGATACGTGTTTCGCTGGTTTTTTCGAAGAGGTGCTATCCACCCTCCCTCGTCGTCGTTTCCGATCGCTCTTCACCTCCTGAAAGTCTGCTTCCATTGGTTCTGTTGCTGTTGGTGCTGGCATCGATGTTGTTGATGTGGCTGGCGTCGATGGTGATGTCGATGGTGATGATGATTTTGTTGGCGCTGGAGCTGCTTGGCGCATCTTCGGCCTTGGGACCACCACCTGCTTGGCGGTGGTAGGCATAACTTACTTTTCTCCAATCTATAAAACAGAAGAAAAACACATTAGTTGATTAAATATAAAATATATAATATGTCTGGGTTATAAAAAAAAGTATTAATGACTGTTTGATTGTACAAACAGGAAATATATTTTGTTTTAAATAAAAGAAAAATTTGTTTTAAATCCTCCTACAAAATCCCCAGCACTAAAATTTATTATAAACAGATTCTATTTTCAAGGGTTATTTTATAGAGAACAAAGGACAAAAATTCCTTCCTCCCTACGTCATTTATGAATTCTTAGAACTCAGCATGCATCCAAGATAATAAAGTATTATCAATAGATTCAATGAAGTGTAAAAACCCTAAAAAAACGATAATTTTTAGTTTCCGACAATAGATAAAAATATTGTAAGATTATAGCAGGTATGTAAACTCAGTTAAAATTTGAGAAAAATTGTTTCGATACAGCGATGTTCACAGTGTCAACATCTAACATCGAATGTCTATAAATTATATAGTTCAAAGTTCAAAATGAATTTATTAAATCTTCCGTTTTCCGTTAATTATTACAAAACATCTTAAAGTTATAGTACCTAGCCTAGACTTCACCTATACAATCATCTTATGAATAAAATACATCGAGTTATTGTAGAATTTAATATACATCGTTTAAATTTAATGGAAAAAACTTATATAAAAACCATTGAAATCATAACTTAACCTAATTTGGGTGGATAAGCCACCCCTAAGAACTAAACCTTAAATAAATAAATAAATAAATAAGTTAATAATTAAGTATGTACAATTTAGATTACACCGAATCAGTTGTAATCGACATCATGTGGCATGCGGTATCGTTTCCTGAAAAGCAACGTACGCGGGTCAAATTGGCCCAGTTCATTGATTTCCGGGAAAGGATTTATTATATAAATTATAATAAATTATATAAATTACCATATTTATATTAGTATGTAAGTAAACTACCATGTAGAAAACATAAAAAGTTAAAAAATATAATCTAAAATTCAATTATTTTTTGTCTGTTTAATAACAAACTAATTGATTGATTTATTATTATCTGGGTAAAAACTATTGCACTTCGACCCTATGGTCCATTGTGCACCCTCTCCTACCTCAGTCTGAAAAGACTCGCTTCTCCCATATGTTGGCAATAGCCTGGAGCTTGCCTATCAGGCCCTCCCAAAGGTTCATATATTCGGGGTGAGATGCACCGAATATTCTGTATCTGTATCAGTCAAAGATTATGTGGCTGGAAGTTTATTTTTCCTCGCCACACAATCTGCACATAATGGAGCCATTATGGAGTCCCATTGCGTGCAGATGCTTCCGCATGGGATAATGTCGGGTAATGAATCCGGTTACCCTCCGCAGCTGCATCCTGTTCAGTGCATCGAGAGATAACCTCTTTGTTGCACTCTGAAGCAGTACCTTCCCGAGCTCTTGCCACGGTACTTTTTCACAGTGATCACGGTGTTTAGCATTTGACCACTCGTTGATCACCTGTTTACATACAGTCCTTGGAATTCCTAAAACAGGCTCTGGGACTATGAAGGACATTCCGACTCCCTTCTTTGCAAAGGTTTTCGCTATTTCGTTTCCTTCGAAACCACTGTGACCCGGCATCCAGATCAATTTAACATTGTTCCGTTTTGCCAGTTTCAGAAGTTCCTCTAGACATTCCTTGACTACCCTCGAGGTGACCTTAGTTCCAGACAAGGCTTTTAAAGCAGCTTGACCTTTCGACAGAATACATACGTTCTGGTTTATGTAGCCTCTACGTAGGTACTTGAGGACGCAAGCCAGTATGGCGAAGAATTCTGCTGGGAAGACCGTGGCATATTTCCCCAAGTTGGTGTTTATGTTTTCATTAGGTCTCTCACCGTAGATTCCCGCCCCTTAACAAACTAATGTTTTCATGTAAAGTTTTCACTACTGTCATGTAAAAAAAAAAAACGAAATTTTGCATGACAGTAAAAAGAAGAAAACACAAAATATAAAATATCTCTCTTAATATCAGAACAATGGAAAAATGTGAAAACAATGAAGTTGTAAAAAGTCAAATTTGCTACAATTCATAACCTTTTCATTTTTACTCAAACTCTAATGTGTACAGGGATATCAAGGAATTTAATTTTCAATCTTTAATTGTAAATATTTCTGTAAATATTAGTGTATGTAACAGAAAAAACGATTAGATACAAAATTACAGTAACACTTAATACCTACAACTTTACTTCTAATAAATTTTTCTATTTTTCAAATAATAAGGGAGATATGTTGAATTTTGTGTTTCCACCTACCTTAAAACTACCCTTTCCCCTTGTCTGCTTTTACGACATTTCATTTTGATCAGACTAAAATTGTGACCGCTAGAAAGTGATTTATGTATTCTCAGGCAATTCGTTAAGTTGACGCAGCTTTTGCTATTTATATAATAAATAATTTTATTATATAAAAAAATTAACTTTTTATGTTTTCTACATGGTAGTTTACTTACATATAGTCATTTACAGTATGGTCAATTTTTAAGAATTTTGATTAAAATACATGAATGTGTGATTTTTGTTTTTATAATAATAATAAAAATTTTTATTATTTATATTATTTTTATTTTTTTATTTTTATTAACAATCGTTATAGTTCTATAAGTATTTTATTTATATTATTCTTTTATTCTTTTATTTCAATAATTTTTTTTATTTCAATTATTTCAATTAATTTTTTTACTTCAATATTTCTGTTTATTTTAAAAAAAATTCAACTTTGTGAAATTTCTTAGAAATTTAGTAATTGAGGCTCTTTTGATATTCAAAAGGTCAAGTTCGTTAATGGGTAAAATCGGACAAGGGGAAAGAGGGGTTTACAAGAGGGGAAAACAAAAATTTTAACATATCTCTCTTAATATTTGAAAAATCGACAAATTTTATAATAAGTAAAGTTGTAGGTATTTAGTTTTACTGTAATTTTGTTTCTTATCATTTTCTAGCGAATTTCCTGAAAGGAAATAGAGCTATTGGTCCCGTACTGAATTCAAAATTTCGCAAAAATTTCTTCAAATGTCCATCGATCCTACCTAGTAGATGTCAAAAATCACCATCTGTAAAATTTATATATATATATATATATCTATGGACATATATATATATATATATATATATATATATACTTATATATATATATATATTCATATATATATATATATATACATATATATATATATATATACATATATATATATACATATATATATATATATATATATATATATATATATATATATATATATATATATATCTATATATTTGTGTCATTAATCACTCTAGCGGTCACAGTTTTCATTTTATTGGAATGAGATTTGGGATTAGAGGCGCTTTTGGTATTCAAAAGGTCAAGTTCGTTAATGGGTAAAATCGGACAAGGGGAAAGAGGGGTTTAGAGTGAAGGGGAAACACAAAATTTGAGATATCTCCCTTAATATTTGAAAAATCGAAAAATTTATAAGAAGTAAAGTTGTAGGTATTAAGTTCTACTATAATTTTGTTTCTTATAATTTTTTGTTTTACACTAATATTTACAGAAATATTGACGGTTTAAGAATGAAAATTAAATTCCTTAATATCTCTGTACACATTAGAGTTTGAGCAAAAATGATAAGGTGATGAATTGTAGCAAATATAATTTTCTGCAACTTTATTCCTTACGCTTCTTTCGAATTTTCTAATATTAAGAGATATTTTTTATATTTGGTGTTTTCTTCTTTCTTTATAACCACCCCCCACCCCCCACCCAAGACGTATATCATTTATTAATAAAATTGGATTTGCAAATACTTAAATCATATACAACATTTCATTTTGATCAGACTAAAATTGTGACCGCTAGAGAGTCTTTTAAGTTGAAGCAGCTCCTGCGTAACGAATTTTTTTATTGTTACACATATATTTACAGAAAAATTGATGGTTTAAGATTGAAAATTAATTTCCCTAATATCTCTGTACGCATTAGAGTTTGAGCAAAAATAATAAGGCAATGAATTGTTGCAAATTCGATTTTTTACAACTTTATACCTTTTGCATTTTTCGATTGTTCTAATATTAATAGAGATATTTTATATATTGTGTTTTCTTCTGTCTTTGTACCCCCCCCCTCCGTTCCTCTCGACGTATGTCATTTAATGATAAAATTGGACTTGTAAATACTAAAATCATATACGACATTTCATTTTGATCAGACTGAAATTGTAAAATTGTGACCGCTAGAGAATTATTTTTGTATTTTGAGGAAATCGCTAAGTTGAAACAGCTTCTGCGTAATGAATTGTTTAGCGAATTCCCTGAAAGGAAATAGAGCTATTGATCTCGTACCGACTTCAAAATTTTGTTAAAAATTTTGCAAATGTCCATCGATCCTACCTAGTAGATGTCGAAAATCACCATCTGTAAAATTTATATGTATATATATATCTATGGACATATATATATATATATATATATATATATATATATATATATATATATAAATATATATATATATATATATATAAATGTATATATATATATATATATATATATATATATATATATATATATATATATATATATACAGATACTTTTATTTTAAAAAACTGTTTGTTATGCATCTAACGCTTCACATTTATATCAAAACTATGTATGAATAAATAATATTTAAAAAAAAACTAAAAAACACGCTTTTATAGAAAATCCAACTAAAAAATAGAAAATAAAATTTAATACATTTGGATTAAGAAAAGTGTAAATAAGAAACAAATGTATATTAATGGAAAAAAGCGTGGGGTGCATAGTGTCAATAGTTATTCGATTAATATACATTTGTTTCTTATTTACACTTTTCTTAATCCAAGTTTATTAAATTTTATTTTCTATTTTTAGTTGGATTTTCTATAAAAGTGTGTTTTTCCAGTTTTTTTAAACTATTATTTATTTTTCAGTTGAATTTTATATAAAAGCGTGTTTTTTAGTTTTTTAACCCTGGAAGCCCAATGTACGTCGTTTTGACGTACACACCTTTTGCATGCATGATTGAATCGTCACGACCTCTCGAACCAACTTAGTATCTATTGAGACCTAACAAGAGACGGCTGTGTCGCTTCGGTAAGTGCCGCCATTTTGTTGTAATCACAATAATGCACGTCAATGTTTGGGCTTTGTGTAAGCACGACGTATGTATGGGCTTTGTGTAACTTTTGCAATTATTATAAGCTTGCGGTATTGTTGTTTTTTTTTGCTTGTCGTTTTGTTTTGTTTGACGTTACACATTAAATATGTTATTTTTAGGAAAGAAAATACAATGGTGTCCTCTCGATACCTAAATCCAGACGAAATTGCGTCACTTTTGGAAAATGAAGATGATTTTTCTCCCGCTGATAGTGACTCTGAAGAAGAAGATTTTGTTACTCAAGATGTTATCAGGAGTGATATTGAAAACGAGATGGTGAACTTTATTGGAAATGCAAGCCCGGCAACTAGACAGGAGGACTTTGAAAGCCCTGCCCCGTCTCCAGAATCAGCAAATCTTGAGGAATCACCATCGACTTCACGTAGAATCATCACGTTGCCTCAGGCTTCTATTCAAGGGAAAAATAACCACAAGTGGTCAACTAAAAAAGGACAGTCCAGCAGCAGGACTTCTGCTATCAATATAGTACGTATGAATCGAGGACCCACTCGAATGTGAAAAAATGTCGTTGATCCTTTACTCTGTTTTCAACTTTTTATCAAGGAGGAGATCATCGCAGAAATCGCAAAGTGGACAAATGTGGAAATGACACGAAAACGAGAAAATTTGAAGGAAATTTCAGCAAGCTACAGAGATACCAATGAAACGGAGATTTGGGCTCTAATAGGAATACTCACATTGACAGCTGTTATGAAAGATAACCATTTGTCCACAGACGAATTGTTCAATGCTTCATTCTCCGGCACTCGATATGGTTCTGTAATGAGTAGAGAGAGATTTGAATTTTTATTGAGATGTTTGAGAATGGATAACAAATTGTTGCGGCCAGCTCTTCGTCAAGAAGATGCTTTCATACCTGAATATGGGAATTTTTCATCGACCAATGCAGATTAAATTACGTACCTGGGACAAACTTGACTGTAGATGAACAGTTGTTGGGTTTCCGTGGCAGATGTCCATTTCGCATGTACATACCAAATAAACCGGACAAATACGGGATTAAATTTCCAATGATATGTGATGCATCTACTAAATACATGGTAGATGCTATACCATACCTCGGTAAGAGCACAAGAACGAACGGTCTGCCACTAGGGGAGTTCTACGTAAAGGAGTTGACTAAAACAGTGCATGGAACTAACAGAAATGTAACATGCGACAATTGGTTCACGTCTGTTCCGCTGGCTAAGAGTATGCTAAAGACTCCATATAATTTGACATTTGTGGGAACAATCAGGTCAAACAAGAGAGAGATTCCAGAATAACTCAAAATTTCACGTTCACGTCCGGTGGAGTCCTCGATGTTTTGTGTTGGTGGTCCCTTGACGCTGGTATCCTATAAACCCAAGCCGTCAAACATTATATTATCGAATGATTATTAGTGAGAACTCTAGGTTTTTGAAATAAAATTTCAAATTTGTCCCCTTTACCTAGATCAGTTTTTTGTATTATAAATACGTATTTCGACTACAATGTAGTCATCATCAGTATAAATTAGCTAGTCGTACTTTACTCTTTGACAATTAGAGATAGTTATAAAGTCGAGATCAACAGACAAAAATAAAAATAAATAGAAAATTAACTAGATTAAAATATACCTACTAGATTTAAAATATAATAAATTTTAAATTATATTGAAATTGCTCTTGTTAAAATTTCCTTCATTCACATTTGTTCCTGTTAATTTTACTCTTATTAAAATTACTCTTATATTGTCGCAGGATATGTTACTTGTTACTAATTTGGTGACAGTTACACAAACTATTTTGGTTTTACGCTACTTATATATGTTCGGCCGACTTTAGATGCTATTCTAAGACCGCACCTGATTGGTGCTGAGTTATGCCTTGCGCAGTGAACACGTTTTTTGTATTTCGACATCTTTAGAGAGAGATGGACATATTGGCACTTGATTTTACCATAAGATTTTGATTAAATCTGAATTTGGTACCGGTTCATTGTCTAGATTCATAATATTTCTTTTGAATTTCTGAAAGTATATGCTTTCGTATGCATCCAGCTCTGAGGGATTTTGAACAGCCTTAACAAGTTTTAAATTAGATTTGTCGATTTTATGGCCATTCTCTATAATGTGTGCAGCTACACAGGATTTTTCTAATCTGCCGTATTTCGTATGAGCCATATGTTCTTTGAATCGGGTTCCTATTTGTCTACGGCTTTGGCCAATGTATGTTTGTGAACACGAAGGACACTCTATGCTATAGATTCCCGATTTTTGTTCGTCTATTATTTTTTCTTTTGGGTTCCAGAGGATCTGTTTAAGTTTACAGTTGCTCACGAGAGCTATTTTTATATTATGATCCTCCATTTCTTTTTTAATTTTGTTCGTACAAGGTGGGAAGTACGTTAGCTTGCACCATTTATTTTGTTCGTTGTCGGCCCGTTCTGGTGTTAGTGTCGTAGTGTTTCTTTTAAGAATTTTAAATTTAATTTTACGGATCATGAAATTTATTAATTTTGGAGTGTAGCCGTTAAATATTGCGATTTGTTTAATATGTTTGGCTTCTTTAAACTAATTTTTTCTCGACAGTGGCACTTTTAGTAGTCTATTTATTAGAAAGTTGAATATGGCTAGTTTGTGTTGAGGTGGACTGTTCGAATCAGAAGTGATGTACCTTTCTGTGTGGGTCGGTTTTCTGTATATGTCAAAATCTAATTTATCTGTGCCCTTGTTCCAGCTGATTTTTAAATCTAAGAAGGGGATCGAGCCTTCCTTTTCGACTTCTGTTATGAACTCTATAGATGGGTACATTTTGTTGAGCTTTTCTAGAAAAGTTTTCGGGTTTTCTTTGGCCGTATCAAAAATCGTAAAAATGTCATCAACATACCGGTACCAGACCGTCGGAGAGTATTCGAAGCTGTTCTTGGCTTTTTCTTCTAAGTCGTTCATAAAGAGATTGCTTAGAAAAGGTGATAGTGGATTACCCATGCTCGTCCCGAATGTTTGCCTGTAGAATTTTTCCTCAAATGTAAAGACATTTTGTTTCATGCAAAGGCCTGTTAGTTTTAGTAATTCTGTTATTTCTTCTTTGGGTATATCCTGAGTATTTAGCCATTTTTCCTATATCTTTATGGTTTCTGGGATTGGTACACTGGGGTATAAAGCTTTGACGTCGAATGACATTAGTAGTGTATTTGGATGTACCGGTTGGTCTTTGATTTTATCGATTAGTTCGATGCTGTTTTTAATTGCGAGTGAATTTGTTTGGTTAAAGGCCTGGAATTTTGCAACTAACCATTTTGCTTTTTTGTATGTCGGAGAGTTGATTCCCGAGACTATCGGTCTCATTGATCCGTCGTTTTTAAAGACTTTTGGAAGGCAATATAATCTGGGTGTTACCGGGTTTGAACATTGGAGTTGGTATTTTGTTTGTTTATTTATTTATGTTGATCTCGACTTTATAACTATCTCTAATTGTCAAAGAGTAAAGTACGACTCGCTAATTTATACTGATGATGACTACATTGTAGTCGAAATACGTATTTATAATACAAAAAACTGATCAAGGTAAAGGGGACAAATTTGAAATTTTATTCCAAGCCGTCAAAGATGGTATTCTTATTGTCGTCATGAAATGAAGATGCTGTGATCAATCAATGTAATGGATAGCCGGACATGATATTATTTTACAACCAAACGAAAGGCGGTGTTGATTCTTTCGATCAAATGTGTTCCTCGATGTCTTCTAATAGAAAGACGAATAGGTGGCCAATGGCAGTATTTTATGGGATGCTAAACATGGCGTTTGTGAATTCTTATATAATTTACTTCCACAACAAGCTGACAAACCAAGAAAAACCGTTGAGCCGTAAGGAGTTCATGAAAAAACTAAGCACAGAGTTGACTACGCCGTGGATGCAAAAACGTCTGGAAACACCAACTTTGAAGAGAACTTTACGTGAAAACATAACAAATGTGTTGAAAACCGTGTCAGAAACATCAGCAGTAGTTAAATGTGATGATCCAGAACAAAAAAAGCGACGCTACTGTGGGTATTGTTCCTATAAAAAAAGGCGGATGACAAAAGCACTGTGTTTCAAATGCAAAAAAGCAATATGCGGCGAACACAATATTGATATATGTCAAAACTGTATATAATTACTGAATAATTGTTTTTAACTGTTTTTATATTGATGAGAGTTGATTTGTTTTCTGAAAATTGTTTAAATAAGGTTGATTTTTGTATTCATTTTATTAGTATTAAGAAATAACTAGGAGGATCTCAATTTTTGTGTAATTGTTCTATATATGATTATAAAAGTATAAATAAATAACTATTTTGATTTAAATTGACGTTTTTTTATTTTATTAAACTATATTTAAGCTAAATAATTTAGAAATTTGGTATATACAATATAAAACAATCAAATATAACGACTTTTAAAATTACACGTCAATTTGACGTATGATTGGGCTTTATGGGTATAAAAATATGATTGGGCTTCTAGGGTTAAACTATAATTTATTTGTAAATCACGGTTATCATTATATTATGGATATTATAAAATAATAATAGTATGCGTGTTAGATTTGTCGATACATTTATGTATGTAAACGAACAAGACGTAACTACTATAAGAATCCCTACGCGGTTGTGTAAGCTGAGTGCCCGATCAAAGAGTAAGTCTGTAGAACTGCACGCGTGCGTAGTTACCGCACTAACTCTATCTCTCTTACTCTCATGCAAAGGATGCGGAAAGAAATTAATGAATCTTGGTGAATCTAATCAGGATAATCCGATATTTTAATCGAATTATTGCATTGTCATCGGTCTTATACAGGTGTGCAAAATTTGATTTAAATCTGATCGTTCAAAGTAGGAGAAAATCGAGCACAAAAGGGTCGGTTACATACATACATACATACAAACATACATACAGGTGAAACTAATAAAAAGCGAATAAAAAAAGATACAAACAAAAGTAGTTTGTTTTTATGAGATAAGAATATTTTGTTGTTATTAAAGATGTTTCTTTTAGCTCGTATCGTTTATTTAAAAGATAGTTTATACCATGAGGGTGATGAATCAAACATATTATTATGACTTTGCATTTTATTGTTTAATCTAAGCAAATTTTGTAATATAACTTTTTCCACACCCTGTATTATAACGTTATTTTCAATGTGCTTATGTTTAATAAAAAAAATTTGACTTAATTTTTTTATTTGTCTATCTAGTTTTTCACTAATTAATACGAAACCAACGTTGATAGTAAGTAGACATAAATTTATAATTTTCAACCGGTTTTATATATTTGTTTTATTAAGAAAATTAATCAGTTGATTATCCAAATACTGATATATTTAAAAAACTCAATTGGACAATATGAATATTAAAATAATTTTTGCATTTAAAAAAAATAGTGAACTAATTAAAAAAATTTTTTTTTATATTTTTTTTTAGCTTAACATTTATATTTCTTTATTTCAATTTTATTAAAAGTCGTTTTTTTACAGGCATCTTAGGTATCAAAGTGATTTGTGTCCTAATATTTTTTTAATTTGCTTGGTGTTTACTAAATCCATAACAGTTCTTATTTCAGATCGCAATATGGATAGGTACATAAAAGATATCGTAATAGATGGCAAAACTATTTCACATACAGTTATATTAATGTCTCCAGATGGAAGCTGCCTTTTTCACTCAATTTCATATAGACTGTATGGGGAAAATTTTTTAAGTATACACAAAAAGTTAGAAAAGAAATAGTTAATCACGTTGTTACCAATTGGCAAGATTTGAAGTGTATGACGTGTAACGAAAATGGCAGCAGTTATGATTCTATTGAACAAAATCGTGAAGCCATGCTAAAACCTCATACATATGGCTCGCTCAGTGAAATAAAAGCTGCTAGTATCTTGTATAATTTGAGAATGCAAGTTTACCAATCAGACGACATGAAGTGTATAGTTGATTTTCATCCAGAAAAAAGTCAGATTGCACTATTACGTTTTTTTGGAAATTTTCGGTCTGGACACTTCGATATCTGTATTCCAATAGCTGCTTCCGAGAGATCTAATGAAGAAGCTTTCAAAATATTCAACAAATAGGTGATGATATTTTTGAAAATCGAAAGGAATTTGGACAAACATCGTTATGTTGACACGAAAGTATACACAAATAAACAAATATTAAATAAACAAAAATCACTTCAACAGAAGTAAATACTGTCTAATAAATAAAAAATTAGAATAATATGAAAAAGTTGGCTGTTGCATCGCAATCGTCTTTGGTGTAGCGGAAGCATACTGGACTAGTTATCCAGAGGCCCGACGTTCGATTCCTGGTTGACGAGTTAATTTTTTCATATCAGTATTTAATTTAATTAATAAATTCAAACAATGAAATTTGTCGGAGTATACGCTATAGTCTTCTACAGTTTGTCATACGTAACCGGAAGGAATTTGGACAAATATCGTTATGTTGACACGAAAGTATACACAAATAAACAAATATTAAATAAACAAATCACTTCAACAGAAGTAAATACTGTCTAATAAATAAAAAATTAGAATAATATGAAAAAGTTGGCTGTTGCATCACAATCGTCTTTGGTGTAGCGGAAGCATACTGGACTAGTTATCCAGAGGCCCGAGGTTCGATTCCTGGTTGACGAGTTAATTTTTTCATATCAGAATTTAATTTAATTAATAAATTCAATGACAATGAAATTTGTCGGAGTATACGCTATAGTCTTCTACAGTGTGTCATACGTAAACGAAAGGAATTTGGACAAACATCGTTATGTTGACATGAAAGTATACACAAATAAACAAATATTAAATAAACACATCACTTCAACAGAAGTAAATACTGTCTAATAAATAAAAAATTAGAATAATATGAAAAAGTTGGCTGTTGCATCGCAATCGTCTTTGGTGTAGCGGAAGCATACTGGACTAGTTATCCAGAGGCCCGACGTTCGATTCCTGGTTGACGAGTTAATTTTTTCATATCAGTATTTAATCTAATTAATAAATTCAAACAATGAAATTTGTCGGAGTATACGCTATAGTCTTCTACAGTTTGTCATACGTAATTTGGACAAACATCGTTATGTTGACACGAAAGTATACACAAATAAACAAATATTAAATAAACAAACCACTTCAACAGAAGTAAATATTGTCTGATAAATAAAAAATTAGAATAATATGAAAAAGTTGGCTGTTGCATCACAATCGTTTTTGGTGTAGCGGAGGCATACTGGACTAGTTATCCAGAGGCCCGAGGTTCGATTCCTGGTTGACGAGTTAATTTTTTCATATCAGTATTTAATTTAATTAATAAATTCAATGACAATGAAATTTGTCGGACTATACGCTATAGTCTTCTGAAAATATGGTAACAAATTTGGAAAGAAAATTTATTGAGCTATCAGAGTGTCTACCAAAAACTATATATAAATTTATGTTATGTGAAGAAGAAGCGTTTAAAAACCATCTTAGATTTTTTAATAGTTTAAATAGTCATTTTCCAAGTATCAGAACTATGATTAGACAACTATATGAAATGAAATCGTATGGTTATAAAATCTGTGAATTAGATAATGCATTAGAAGACGTTAACATAGATAAACTTAATGAACTATGGAATCCAGCTAGCATTATAATGAACAAAGGACTTGATGTATATAATGTGGATTGCGATTTGTCCGAATCGAATTTAAATGAAGACCAAATAATAGAAAATTATCATACTTCATTGACTGACATGAAAGAAAAATGTCTAGATACGCCAAAAAATGAGTGTATATCTTGTCAAGGACTTTTCTGTTTAAGAAATTTAACATCTCTTTCAGCAATACGAAAATCATTAGAAAGTAATTACTGGAAAAGATGACAACAGTTTATTGAAGATAAAAAAGTCAAGTTGAGTAATTTTATTTGTACTACATGCTTATTGAACTTCCGATCGAATAAACTTCCCACCAAATGTATTCTTAATGGACTTTATAATGCAGAAATTCCAGATGAAATAAGAAAATTAAATGAGTATGAAAAAATTTTAATCCAACGAGCAAAAGCCTTTCATGTAATTACATCCATGGTTCCTGTTTCCAAGAAACGCATACCTAATAGACACGCTATTAAAAAAGTGAAAGGCAGAACATTTCATCTACCAATACCATTGGAAGCGGCATTAAAAAAATACCAACACCTGAAGAGCCTTTAAATACAGACCATGAATTATATATGCTTGTTAGAGGACATCCAACAAAAAGTAAAATAATATGGCAGGATCTTATAAATTTAGATAATATTTATAATGCCTTAAAGTTTTTCAAATATAATAACAAACATTATTCTGGTATAGTTTTACCGGAAAACTTTCGACAATTACAACATCATATAGATTCAGATATACAATTTGAAATTGAAACAGTAGATCCAACGAACCAAAATATTGATGGTGCATTATTAACACAAGTAACTGAAGAAAATCAACATGAGTACGAGCAGTACACAATATATCCTCTTCATGAGAGGCGACAAATTAAATCTGCGGCATCTGTTTATCAAATGTTGAAAGTGAACGCCCACCCTTTAGATAATCGGGACAAAGACATTGATGTAAAATGTTTTCCAGATTTGTATGTTGATGGTAAATATGGTCAATTTTATCCCAGAAAAAAAAAAATCTCATCAGCTGAATTTATTAAATCCAAGTTGATGTCGAGCTACGCTCAATATAGGCGTAATCTTCAATATATTTTTATTTATTAAATGATGCAAATATGCGTCAATTGAATGCTGGTATATTTAATATGATGAATATAACTAAGGAAAATGAAAAGTTTACGAAAAAAACTTATTTGGAAATGATGGAAAGAGAAGAAATCGAAGGAGATTTGACAGCAATATTTAGCCGTTTAAGAAACACAGAACAATATTGGAAAAAGCCTAGAAATGAAGTTTAGTGTATGACGAGATATTATGGACCAGCTACTTGGTTCTTGACTGTCAGTCCATCAGAATGGAATTGGACTGATCTTAGGCAATATATAAAAGATATCAACGGCCCTGATATGGCCAAAAAGTCGATTAGTGAACTAATTGCTCAAGATCCCGTAGCAGTTTCGAGATTTATGGATTTTAAATTTAAAGCATTATTAGATTTTCTATGTTCAAAAGGAGAACCTTTAGGAAAAGTTGAACATTATTTCTGGCATCGTCAGTATCAATCCAGAGGATTACAACATTTTCATTGTATGTTGTGGATAAAAGATGCACCTATACTTGAACAGTCTACCGTACAAGAGGTGGCTAATTTCATATCAAAATATGTAACGTGCGTTATTCCAAACAAACAAAATTCACCACAATTACATGATCGAGTTATGAATTATCAACTTCATAAACATAATAATTATTGTTTAAGGAATAAAAAAAATCAACTGGCTTTATTCGCGTTTGCAGATTTGGTTTTCCACGTCCAGTAACAGATCAAATGAAAATAACAGCAGTTACAGAGTCAGTAGCTGCCAAAAAAACTCTATCAAACAAGAGATTGTACAATATACCTAGGACAAAAGAAGCTGTTTATATCAATGACTATAATCCAGTAGTACTTTTAGTGTAGAATGGAAATGTAGATATTCAATTTATTGGTGAAATTGCAACTGTATTGAATTACAATATCACTAAGGATACAACAAAAGGCGAAAAAAGTCATGTAACAGAAATGTTTGAAATTATAAATTCTACAAAGCCATTAACGAGTCGACTTTTTAATGTTGGTCTTCGTGCACTCAATAACAGAGAGTGCGGATTACTTGAAGCAAGTGATACTTTGCTCGGTTTATCCCTTTATGGAACTGATCCTGAAACTATTTTCAGATGGCTTGACGTGAAAATACATCGTAACTGCAGAGTTAAATCTAAGAAAGATATAAACAATTTGCATCCAAATTCATCAGATTTATTTTACAAATCATTGATTGATGATTATTATCCAAATAGATCTGCAGAGTTGGAAGAAATGAACCTTTATGATTTTGCCAGATGGTTTGACATTGTCGATAGTCGTCCTGTTTATAGTAATGCTGAATGTTATCAAATTGGTGACGAAAAATTTTTAAAAAGAAGAAAACGACCATATTTAATCAATCATTATCCACTTGATGTTAAAAAGTATCCAGAACAATATTACTTTGCAATTTTACTTTTGTTTATGCATTGGCGTAATCTTGTCGAATTAAAAAAAGGGCAAGATTCATATACGGAAGCTTTTAATATAGTTAAAGAAACTATAAACGATGGTATAAATTACGGACAGCTGCAAAATGACTACAGAGAAAATTTGGAAAAAGTATTTGAAATGATCGAACAGAAAATAACTGAAATACAAGAGAACAGGCAAAACGATGCAAATGAACATTATGATGATGCAATCGAAAATCCAATAGAATTTGAACCAGTACAAGCAATTAATGCAATGGATGATTTTCGATAAATTAAAAATATATCAGATCAAGAAATGAAAGAAATGATTGATAATTTAAATTCAGACCAAAAACGTATATTTGATAAAATTCACGAAACATTGGACAAAAATTCGAGCACTCTTAGACTTTTCGTGAGTGGACAGGGGGTACGGGTAAAAGTTACCTAATAAATACAATAAAACAATGGTTGTCGAAAAATTTCAATTAGACTGTGGCTGCCACTGCGCCCACTGGGATTGCGGCGTTTAATGTTAATGGGCTAACTGTCCATAGGTTATTACAACTACCAGTTGAACATGGATTAACACCCAAATATAAACCTTTTTCAGATCAAGTTTTAAAAGTATTACGAGCTGATTTATCGAACATGATGCTTATAATCATAGATGAAGTGTCAATGATTTCCAACATAACTCTTATGTATATTCATTTACGTCTAATGGAAATATTTGATACCTCTGATAATGAAAAGGGCAGGTTTGGAGGAAAACATATTTTGGTATTTGGGGATTTGTTACAACTACCGCCTGTCAGAGAACAATCACCTTTTGAAGATATATCAGCTAAAGATATAAATAAACTGTTAGCTTCATTAAGTGTTATTACAAACTTGTGGAAAAAATTATTTAGTTATGAAGAACTTTGTATTAACATGCGACAAAAAAATGATAATGATTTCATGAATCTGTTGAGTCGATTACGATTAGGAGTTATAACAATAGAAGATTCGAAATTATTATCTTCCAGATTGCTGAAATTTAATTCCACTTCTGTTAATAACAGACTTCAAGAATTGACAGTTCTCCTCTCATCATTACCTGAGAGCACAGTTTGTTTAATGCCAACAAGAAATATGTTTACTCAACTTAATGAAGCAATGTTAAAAAGAATTGAACAACCGGCCATAGAAGTAATTGCTATTGATGACGTTGAATGTCGAAAATCATTTTCTAAAAAAGTTCGTGAAATATAAGATAAGTATGAAGATGATTCATCTATGACAGCAGGTTTAGAGAGAAGAATAAATATAAAAATTGGAACTCGTGTAATGCTTCAAAGAAATGTCGATCTCAATTTGTGACTTGTTAATGGTTCAATTGGTAATGTGGAGCAAATCTTTCGGGATATTGACAACATAAACAAAATTAAGAAAATTCGCATAAAATTTACACATGGCTTTGGACACGATTTGGAACCAGTTAAAAATAAATTTGAAGTTTTCTATCACGCGTTTGTGTATAGTGAGCAATTTCCTATATGTCTTGCTTACGCTATCACTATTCACAAAAGTCAAGGTTTAAGTTTGGATAGTGCACTTCTGGATAAAGGTTCCTGTATATTTTCCTGTGGACAAGCATATGTTGCGCTATCTAGAGTTAAAAATCTTACCGGAGTTGATCTTATTAATTTTGGTCCAAGCCAATTACAATCACAAAAGAGTGCAATAATTGAATACAACAGGCTCAGAACGTTTTATTGTCCTGATTTATCGAAACTACCATTCAAGAAAAGTCATCTGCAAGACGTTACAGATAGAGTGTGGTCTAAACATCCACACACCACAGCAGTTAAATCAATAATGGATAAAAAAAATCCATCTAAACGAAAACAGCCTACAATCAAGATAACTTCAAAAAAAAAGAAGTTTGATTGTAGAAATTGAATGAATGAATAATTGTGACTTTGAATAAATTAAAATAATGTGATGGATTCAATTTCAATTGTTAGAAATTTTTAATTTATCGAGGATTTTGGATTATTTAATAAATGATTTTATTGTAAAAATTAATGCGATTCTGTTAAAAAGATTGATTTTTGAATACATAAAATTTAATTTTTAGATAAAATTATTTTTACGAATTATGATTAAGTTAAAATTCATTAATACTGTGTAAAAAATTTATTAATACTAATAAAATGAAAAATTGAAACTGATTATCCTTTTTATTATACTGAACAATTAGTCTGAAATTTTGCCGATTATTGATTCAATTTGTACAATGTTTTGTACATTGATACACAACAACTGACGATATAAATGACGATATAAATTATTATTTTAATTTTACTTCAAAACTTAATGTGAAGTATAATGATCAGCTGAATAAAGTACTCATCTTGAACAGGAATAAAATTAACGACATTCAGAAATATATAAATATTGTCGTTTTGAAAAAACTGTCAAATGTTGTCTTATTAATAGCTAGTTCAGAGTTCTCACAGAGTTCTTGTATGTGAATTGAAAAATAATAAACGTACACCGAATTTATGCGTAATGTACTCTATATTATTGTATGTACATCAATAGCGAAGAGGTTATAAATCAAATCAATTGTAAATATCAATGTATATATTATTTTATTATCACATTTAAGATTTTTTTTAATTTTAACTAAGTATTATTAAACTTATATTTTTCATTTTAATCACATACCATTTTTAATTATATATGCATTTTAACATAAATAAATACAGAATTATAATAAGATAACAATTATTGAACAATTGAATCCAAATCATCCCTTATAATTGAATTCAAATGTTATAAAGATGAAATAAAGATTTTATTTATAAATTTCGTACTTAGAATTACCTGTGAGAAGTTTCTAAATTCATAATAACAGCAATTGGTTTGGTGTTATAGGAAAATGTTTAAACAACAAACAAGCTACAAAAAATAAATATATCGTCTATGCAGTTCAAAATCGGAAAACAAGTATTTCAACATCAAATATAATATATTCGTCTAACAAAATGGCTTCCTCATAGGAGGCCGCAAAAAAATTTTTAATACGAGTAATATATTTATTTAATTATATATGAGTAATATATACATATACATAAATATTTACGTATTGGTCAACAACAACAACAACAAAAAAAAGAGATGTATTAAAATATCAACATTAATAATCCATCAAGTAAATCCAGTGAGTAAAATCGATCGATAAGTCATGTCTACGATTATTATATAACAACCATACTATATTGATGTTTAAGCCTTTCAAAAAGCGAGCAGAGTGAGTTGACGTTATATAACGCAAAGCGGTCTCCTATGTATATGTGAATCTAAAAAGAGTAAAGTATCGCGAACCGTAACGCAACGCAAAGTATACGCGAAGCGTAACAAAACGCGTAGCGTTTTTTACGAAGCCTTTGTACGAAGCCTTCGGCTTCATATATTTAAGCCTATCAAAAAGGAGTGATATCCGACCAAAAACATAAATGTAAGTAAGGGCCGAGTTTTCGGGAAAATCCTAAATGTAATAGTTCCTTCTTAAAAAGTGATGATATGAGAGTAAGGACCGAGCTATTTACAAAGTAAATAGCTCTAGACTTCAAATAATAGTTGCTTCTTAAAAAGTGATGATATGGAAGAAAGGACCAAGCTATTTACAAAGTAAATAGCTCTAGACTTCATATAATAGTTGCTCTTTGAAAAGTGATGATATCCCATTATAGAGCCGAGCTATTTACAACGTAAATAGCTCGGTAAACTATTAACTTAAAAAAATTTATGAGGGGTAAATTGATTAAATGTAAGAAAAAATTTTGTTGAAATTTATTTCATAAGTTTTCCCTTAGTATGTTTTTAAAATTTTATATAACGCGGCAAGTCATTTTTTCTGATGATTTCAAATATCTTAAAACTTGCCGCGTTATAAAATTTTAAAAACATACTAAGGGAAAACTTATGAAATAAATTTCAACAAAATTTTTTCTTACATTTAATCAATTTACCCCTCATTAATTTTTTTTAGTTAATAGTTTACCGAAATATTTACTTTGAAAATAGCTCGGTTCTATAATGGAATATCATCACTTTTCAAAGAGCAACTATTATATGAAGTCTAGAGCTATTTACTTTGTAAATAGCTCGGTCCTTTCTTCCATATCATCACTTTTTAAGATGCAACTATTATATGAAGTCTAGAGCTATTTAGTTTGTAAATAGCTCGGTCCTTTCTTCCATATCATCACTTTTTAAGAAGCAACTATTATATGAAGTCTAGAGCTATTTACTTTTTAAATAGCTCGATCCTTACTCTCATATCAACATTTTTTCAGAAGGAACTAATACATTAAGGATTTTCCCGAAAACTCGGCCCTTACTTATATTTATGTTTTTGGTCGGATTATATATATTATTTTATTTTGTATTTTTGTGCTTTATATAAAATAAACGTGATAAAATTTTTTAAAGTGTTTTTATTATAAAAATACCTCACTACATTTCAGTTCTAATTAATTTCATCAAATCTTACTATAGAAATTAACTAGTTCTTACAAACTACTGAAATTTTATTTTAAAAAAAATGCATGTGGCTTTGAATTGTACAGCGGATGTTGTGAAATCTTTTGTTTTTAAAAATGCTTACCATTGATATGACAATGAAATTTGTCGGAGTATACACTAAAGTCTTCTACAGTTTGTCATACGTAACCGAAAGGAATTTGGACAAACATCGTTATGTTGACGCGAAAGTATACACAAATAAACAAATATTAAATAAATTGATATAAATGTTTAATAATTCCTAGAATTTGTCGCATTTTTATAACAACAACAAGAAAAAAATCATATTTAACGTCACTAAATAATTTCAACATAATTTCAACGTAATTTCAACATTATCCTCGCCAATAATGATATCATCAATAATTGCTTGTGATAGAGCAATATAATTTAGCGGCTCTAAAAAAAAAAGAAGAGAAACTTCAGTAAAAAAAAAAAATATATTTAAAGAAATCAATAGACTTACTATCGTTAATAAAATTATAATATATCTGAAGCATTGCACAGTCCCATGGGAGCTGTACCACTTGCATTGTCTCCAACATTGATGCCAATAAAATATTATTACTGAAGTGTAATTTTGATTAATAGACAATTTTTATGTAATATGTTATATTATTATATTCTCAACAAAACTAACTGCAGAAATAAGTTCTGGCATGTTCCAGGTTACGACTAACGTCACTATAAAACACCTGCAATGGTTATCAAATGACTACTCCCAGTTAAATCTCGCGCCAATACGATCGCAGCGCCCCCACCAATACATCCTCCTAACTAAGCCGAGATCAGAACCTTTGAGAGCACAGGCCCCTGCCCCTCCACTCACTTAGCAAAGTTTCAAACCACAACCACCGATCACAGCACCACCAATCTCTTAGCAAAGTTCTGAACCACCGATCGCAGCGCCACCAATTTCTTAGCAAAGTTCTTAACCACAACTCTGATGTCATTTGAGCATGAGATCGCGGCGCCAACAATGCCTCTGGTGGATAAATTTGGAAGCTTGGCTCTGGACCGGCATGACACTTCTACTTTTATTAGGTTTTAGGTTAAAATTAAATAGAAAAAATTCAATTAAGAGAAAAATTAATGAATACAAATAAAATAACAGTCGATGCAAATTAAAAAAAGTAAATCGAGTCTAGTTGGCTATAAAATTTAAAAACGGTAGGAAGATAACTCTCTTAAACTGTATAAATAGTTTCATATTTCAAAACTCCTGGTCAATATTTTGTAGAATGTATTGTTTCTTTCTCATTGACGATGTCATTTGAATGAAACATAGTGTGTGTCATACCAATGAATACATATATACATAGAAGCTCACAAGTTCAATTTTTCGGTCCCCATATTTGTGAAAAATCGAACCCTTAAAACTAGACAGCGGTACTAGGTATTTAACAGGCTTGTACAATAATAACAGTCACGAAAAATCAAAAGTTCAAAACATAATGTTTGTACCTTGAAACTATGTTGAGAAGATTCTAACTAATGTCATATACAAACGGCGATTGTTTATTAGGGTTTAGGTAAGAATTAAATTGAAAAATTTCAATTATGAGCAAAATTAATGGATATAAATAGAATACAGTCGATGAAAATAATAAAAGAAAATCGAGTCTAGTTGGCTATAAAATTTAATAACTGTAGGAAGAAAACTCTCTTAAACTGTATAAATAGTTTCATATTTCTGAAAACCTGGTCATTATTTTGAAGATTCTATTGTCTCTTTCACACTGACGATGTATTTTGAATCGTTTTTCAAATATATGCGTGTAAAAGCTCCCTCTGAGGGTCATAAATTCAAGTTGATAGTTAGGAAATATAGTATGTGTCATAGCATGCATATGTACATAGTAGCTCAAAAGTCCAATTATTCTGTCCCCACATTTGTGTTAGTTCGTACTCTTAAAACCAGACAACGATAGTAGGTATTGAACAGGCTTGTTCAATATTAACAGACACGAAAAATTAAAAGTTCAAAACATAATGTTTGTAGCTGGAAACAATGTTGACAAGATTCTAACTAAAGTCATATAAAAACTGCGATTGTTTATTGAGTTCAAGGTTAAAATTAAATTGAAAAAATTCAATTATTAGCAAAATTAATAAATACAATTGGAATAACAGTCAACGCAAATTAAAAAAAGTAATTCGAGTCTAGTTGGCTGTAAAATTTAATAAAGTTTGGAAGATAACTCTCTTAAACTGTATAAATAGTTTCATGTTTCTGAATTCCTGGTCAATATTTTGAAGTTTTTATTGTTTCTTTCACACTGACGATGTTATTTGAATCGTTTTTCAAATAAATGTGTGTAAGTACTCCCTCTGTGTGTCATAAATTCTAGTTGATCTATATGAAATATAGTATGTGTCATACCAATGAATGCAATTATGTTCATAGAACCTCATAAATGATTCTCAAATGATTCTGTCCTCACATTTGTGTTAGTTCGTATCCTTAAAACCAGATAGCGGTGGTAGGTATTTAACAGGCTTTAATAGCCACGAAAAATTAAAGTTTCAAAACATAATGTTTGTAGCTGGAAACTTTGTTGACAAAATTCTCACTAAAGACATATAAAAACTGCGATTGTTTATTAGGTTTTAGGTAAAAATCAAATAGAAAAAATCCGATTATGAGCAAAATTAATGAATTCAAATGGAATAATATTCGATGAAAATTAAAAAAAGTAAATCGAGTCTAGTTGGCTATAAAATTTAATAACGGTAGGAAGATAACTCTCTTAAACTGTATTAACAATTTCAAATTTCTGAATTCCTGGTCAATATTTGGTAAATTCAATTGTTTCTTTCACACTGACGATGTTATTTGAATCGTTTTCCGAATATATGTGTGTAAACACTCCCTCTGAGGGTCATAAATTCAAGTTGATCGATAAGAATTATAGTATGTGTCATACAATGCATATATACATAGAAGCTCATAAGTCCAATTATTCTGTCCCCACATTTGTGTTAGTTCGTACACTAAAACCAGACAGCGATAGTAGGTATTTAACAAGCTTGTACAGTAATAACAGTCACGAAAAATTAAAAGTTAAAAACATAATGTTTGTAGCTGGAAACAATGTTGGCAAGATTCTAACTAAAGTCATATAAAAACTGCGATTGTTTATTAGGTTGAAGGTTAAAATTAAATTGAAGAAATTCAATTATGAGCAAAATTATTGAATACAAATGGAATAACAGTCGATGCAAATTAAAAAAAAGTCGAGTCTAGTTGCTGTAAAATTTAAATGAGGTAGGAAGGTAACTCTCTTAAACTGTATAAATACTTTCATATTTCAGAATTTCTGGTCAATGTTTGGTAGATTCTATTGTTTCTTTCTCACTGACGATGTTATTTGATTCGTTTTTCGAATATATGTGTGTTAGTACTCCCTCTGAGGGTCATAATTTCAAGTTGATCGTTATGAAATATAATATGTGTCATACCAATGAATGTATATGTACAAAGAAGCTCATAAGTCCTGTTTTTCGGACCCAACATTTTTGTTAGTTCGTACCCTTAAAACCAGACAGCGATAGTAAGTATTTAACAGGCTTGTACAATGAGTAGATAGGCTATGAGAGTACGAGAACAAAACAGAGAATTTTCCCCTGTTATTTCCTATAAGGAATTCTAAGGTCGATTTTTTACTTTTTGTTCCCTTCTGCACATGCGCAGTTTTTCCTCAGCCAACGCATCTCAGCCAACGTTCCAACGTTTCTCAGCCTACCATCGCGCATACTCTTCAGTCAGCGCATCATGATTTTTAGCTAACCATCAGTCATCATGTGGGGTTATACTAATACAAAATTTATTTTTCGTACTATTACCAAACATGTCTCCAAACTTACTTCTCACAATCGTATATTATGACTCATCTTTACTGGTTTACACACACACACACACACCTAATTTTACTACAACGAATTATTTTATTTTAAAATAGTGGGGCCTGTTGGGGATTTGAACCCGCGTCGGCAATAATACAACGTTTGTAATGTACTCATCTTGCCTCGGGACCACCGTGTAAGTTGTATTATGGAAAAAAAATAGTGTACATATAAAAAAAAATGATCAATGTCATCGATGCTATCAACTAATGTTTTTTTTTTTTGGGAATAATAAAGTTGTACATGTTTAAAATAAATAAATAGATACATTCTTATTAGAATTAAAACTAATTTATTATTTAAACTTTTAAAAAATACAATTGAATCATGATGTCACCATTGCTAAGTGAGTGGAGGGGCAGAGGCGTGTGCTCTGAAAGGTTCTGATCTCAGCTAAGTTTGGAGGATGGTATTGGGGTTGGCACTGCGATCGGTGGTTCGGAACTTTGCGAACTTTTAGAGATTGGTGGTACTGTGATCGGTGGTTGTGGTTCGGAACTTTGCTAAGTGCGTGGAGGGGCAGGGGCGTGTGCTTTGAAAGGTTCTGGTATCGGCTAAGTATGGTGGATGGTATTGGTGGGGGCGCTGCGATCGTATTGGTGCGAGATTTAATGGGGAGGAGTCAATTGATTACCTTTGTAGGTGTTTTGGTGTGACGTAAGTGGTAACCTTAAACATGCCAGAACTTACTATTTCTGCAGTTAGTTTCGTTGAGAATATAATAAGATATCATATTACATAAAAATTGTCTATTAATCAAAATTACAATTCAGTTTATCGTAAAATATGATTTTTTTCTTGTTGTTGTTATAAAAATGCGACAAATTCTTGGAAATATTAAATATTTATATCAATGGTAAGCATTTTTTAAAACAAAAGATTTCGCAATATCCGCTGTACAATCCAAAGCCACGTGCATTTTTTTTTTTTTTTTAATTTCTGTACTTTGTTAGAACTAGTTAATTTGTATAGTTAGATTTGATGAAATTTACTAGAACTGAAATGTAGTTAGGTATTTTTATAACAAAAACACTTAAAAAAAATTTTTTCGCTTTTATTTTACATAAAATACAAAAAAAAATTATATTTATAATAATATTTATGAAAGATTAATCTAAAAAAAAAAAAAAATATATGACAATTAAAATTTAGTCACTACAGATTAAATAAAATATTTACTCACAATTTCAACATTATCCTCGCCAATAATGATATCTTCGATTATTGCTTGTGATAGAGCAATGGCCCTATCAAAGTAATTTAGCGGCTCTAAAAAAAAAAAGAAAAAAACGTCAGTAAAAAAAAAATATATATATAAAGAAATCAACAGACTTACTTTCGTTAATTAAATAGTATATCTGAAGCAGGGCACAGTCCCATGGGAACTGTACCACTTGCATCGTCTCCAACATTGATGGCAATAAAATTTTGGCTGTATCAAATCTCACTAAAATAAAAAACACACAAAATTTTAGTCATTAATAATTAGTTAGTTATTACAATTAATAATAATAATTGGTTATTATTAAGTAATTAGTTTGTAAACGCTTAGAGAAAAATTTTTAAAACTTACTTGTTCGTATTAAATAACACAATTAAAGGCGATCGTATTGGCGCAAGATTTAGTTGGGAGGAGTCAATTGATAACCATTGCAGGTGTTTTGGTGTGACGTAAGTGGTAAACTTGAACATATCAGAACTTGTTATTTCTGTAGTAAGTTTTGTTGAAATTAATCAGAACTGAATTTTGCTGATTTGGTGAATTTGCGTTTATTGTAATCATATATCATATTACATAAAAGCAGTCTATTAATCAAAATTACAATACAGTTTATCGTTAAATATGATTTTTTTTTTTGTTGTTGTTATAAACATGCAACAAAAATCTAGGAAATATTAAACATTTATATCAATGGTAAGCATTTTTTTAAATAAAAAATTACACAACATCCTCTGAACAATCCAAAGCCACGTGCATTTTATAAAATTGATGACCAAGCAAATTCTCACATGCATTTTATAAAATTTCTGTAGTTATTTTTGTTGAAGTTGACTAGAACTGAATTTTGCTGATTCGGTAAATTTGTATTTATTGTAATCATATATCATAATGCATAAAAATTGTCTATTAATCAAAATTCCAATACAGTTATCTGATCATATTACAATGTATTTGTTTGCATTTTTTTTTGTCGGTGTGTGCTTTGATATATAAAAATGGTTATATTAGAATATCGTGAACGATTTTAAGTTTAATGATGATGAGACAAAATGATTGTGTGGTAGATAAAATAAGGAGGGGATAATTGTATAAAAGATAATAAAAAAAGACAATTACATATCAAAAATTACTTAAGTCTTGAAGTATTATTTAAAAGTAAAACAAAAATACAATGGACGCAGCCGACCTCAAACTATTGGAGAGTTGCTGTTTGAGGCCATCAATTAAAATGGGGGATTTACCAATGAGAGAAATGATTCCCATCAGAAAACTGGAGAGGGTAACCACCAAATATGGCGATCAGATATAGGCGACGGTGGAAGTTTCAATGGAAGGGGATATAGTGGTGGAATCAGTTTACTTACCGAGCCGCTATAGGATACTAACCGATAATATAATAAATACCATCAATTCAACACCTTCATTTATGTGTGTTGAGGATCAAGTAGGTCATAGCTGGCAAATATCAATAAAACATTACGAGTAACCGGTGGAAAAAACCACAACGATTGTTTTAATCTAGCTATTATTATAATATTCTAAATTTTTTATTTTTAAATTGAATACCACTATGGATACATACAATTTACATGGCGTTTATTTTAATTATTTACCCTTATGGAAATCATGTCATTGAAAAATCATATTGATTTATTTGAAAATATGGAGAAGCATGGAATATATCCAGACAAATTTAATGTGAGTATTTACTTTAGCTATGTTTATCGATTTTTTATAAAAATATAAAAATTTATTATAGGTGGAATTTTATCAACTTATGGATGTGTGTCGTTGGAATATCCCCAAAAAGTTATTAGACACTATGAGATATTCCTATTTGGAAATTGATTATTGTTTTCATATCGCAGCATTTATAGTTAGAAACGCTTTGGATCCTGCTTTATTTGTGAATTACGTTAAAAAATATTAATGGTTTGCAACTGATTTCGATAAGTTTGAAAAACTACTATAGGAATGTTGTGATGATTTTACTTATGGAAGTAACTTGAGAAAGAATTGGGGGACATATGATATACGTCGAAAACAATGGGTCGGCATAAAAAAAGAATTAACAACCAATTGTTTTTGTGGTATAATGTTATGGACCATTATATATTATGTCGAATGCTGTATCAGCAATTTGAATTTATTCTAGAATGGTTTGAACCTTGGATATATGCTACAAATTGTAATCAAATTGATGCATGTGATTGTGGAAGATTAAGCGAGTATGACTGTATTTGAATATTCATATATGATAAAAAACGCTTATAATTAGTCATTGTTTAATTTTAGACTGTAGCCCCCATTATGTGTTTTTCAGATTTAAAATACCTTGTTTGTAGGTAAGTAGCATTATACCATCAAGGAATCTCAAGTTAGAGACATGAATAGAGCAAACATTATTAGCTTTACAACAATATTTTTATATTGTTTTGTGTCAGTGAAAAGTGCTTCAATGCGATTTTATGATCACATAAATCCGGTACACAATCACATTGAGAACTCTGATTTTCAAGCAGTAAGCAATAATGGTTTTCTGAAGAAAACTTATAATTATTTGTATATGAATCAAAGTGGATTTCGTGTACATAATATGACTTCGAAACCGAATGTTATAGAAGACACATTGAAATTTTATTCTAATAAAGCATCAAAAACACATTCTGATGGTGAAAAACCGGGACCCGAGAGAATCCCATAGCAACCAGATCAAGCAAATGAATTTAATCTATCGGATAATTCTGGTATTTTACTCGAGGAAAATTATTATGACTTATTTATGCAACATACACAAATGGGTTCTAATTCTCCTTCATGTCAGTATTTATCAGATGTTCGATTAAAACTTCGATAAATTATTAAAAGAATTCTCAAATATTGTAAACGATAATGAAATCACTGTTATTTGTAATAAGATATTTTTATAATAAAAACATTAAAAAAAAATGTATCACGTTTATTTTACATAATACAAAATACAAAATAAAATAATATTATAAAAGATTAAACAGATTATTAGAGAGAGAATCTTTTTTCTTTTTTTTCAGCAATATGAACATTTAAACATTTTAATGAGCTTTAAACTGAAACTATTAATGCAAGTGATAAAAAAATTGAAATAACTGGCTTATATAGATATTAAACTGAATATAGAAGAAGCTGTCAAGTGCCCCGTAACTACTCCGAAGTGCTTCGAAACCGCTCCGGAACTGCTCTCGAACAGCTATATACTGCGCCGGAACTACTCCCGAACAGCTATAACTGCTCCGGAACTGCTCCCGAACAGCTATATACTGCTCCGAAATGCTCTACAATGAAGATATGGTAATTTGGAATTGGATTAAAAAAAAATTCACTCTGGAAAAACGGATGGAATCGAGTATAGCCAATATGTAATTAAAGTTGGTACTTTGTCTAGCGTACGGTATCATCTCTATCAAGTCAGCCTGATACAAATCATTTATTCCTTTTATGAGAACCCACCTTCTTTTGAATTTCATAACAATTTGTTTTTTATTCATTTAGTAATTTATATTGTAAACTGATAGTAACACATAAAAACGAGATTTTCCTATTGTATACGCTTTATATTTAGGTAGACCAAACTGAAAACAATCCTGGGGTTTAATTGTAATAGATTGATTTCTATTCACAGTGACACCATTAATAAGGAACACACAGTACGATGGTGTAATGTTTAAATGATGTATTTTCGCTGATATAGGAAATTTAAATAAAAAAAATGTTTTATTTGCATCTATTATATACCAAAATAGGTTAGTGGCTGCATCTTCATAAGATTGTGTAGGCAGTGCATTCCTTATTGATATATGAAAATATCCATTTAATTTTTTCAGAATATTGTTAAACAATTGAGTGTTAGCATTAACTTTATTACGTACATGTATAGCTAGAGTATACAAATCGACAGCATCCGTTGAATATTTAGGGCTAGCTACATTAGATATCCTGTTATTTTTTCCATCAAAATATGTTTCGGATTCATTTATCGATAAGCACTTTGTTTCAAGACTTTGCAAGTTTACCGCATCATACATGTCTATAGGATTTTGTACATTTATAATTCGCTTGGATTTTGCATCTAAGTTATCACTTGATGATGATGATGATGATGATACATCATTAGTTTTTAATTGATAATATTTGAGGAGAGAGCGACCAAATTTATCTATGCTGTCTATGATGATGTCTGAATGTTGATTGATGTATTTATCAATTTCATAGTACTGTATATATTATCAGCTAAGAGGTTTGATATCACTTTAAAAGAGGGTCAGTTAAAAACAGACCAGTTAATAAACTGACCTGTTTAAAACCGGTTTTTATCGGTTTAAAACTGGTTTTTAACTGACCAGTTTTAAAATGACAAGTTTTAAACAGACCTGTTTTCAAACTGGTTTTAAAGAGACCTGTTTATAAGATATTCAGTATATTATATTTTCTTCTCTTAGTTCTGATATGATAGAGTTCATCATGGGGAGTAAGTGGTGTACCTTCATCTATGCATTCTGTTGAATGACTTGGTAGATTGATAATATTTTTATCAACTTCAAATAATTTTGTTTTCATAATTGGTGTGTAATCTTCCTGATTCATTCTTTCCTTAATTGGTATATACGGTAATTGTTCTTCATGCTCCAATTTTACCATTTATTTTTCCACTAGTTTATTCAACGGCTCAGTAACGGGCTGAAATGTCTTCTGTAGAGTTAAAGTGGATATTTGTTCACCTGCTTTTAGTGTGTTATACTTTTTACGTATAGCATTACTCAATTCAACCAACTCTTTCTTAGTCTTAATCATGTTATCTCATTAGAATACACAATTGAAATGAACAAAATTGTTATAAACATATCTCAATAAAAGGACTAATAAATAAAAAAAATATCATATAAAATATTAAAACATAGTTTTATTGAAAAAAAAATTTAACAAATAATGTACATTATAAGTTGTACTGTGATTATGGTGTAAGATACAAAGTGCTTTTGAACTAACATTATTCTTATGAAATGAAGTCCACCTTCTAAAGTTTCAATATGTACTGCCTTTGTTGATTTTGGTGTGAGTTTTCAATCCATAATTTTTTCTCATCACCCTTACAGTATACAGTATTGTTGTTAACAATGTATGATAAAACCTTTGATTGTTCTCCATAATCAGTGGATCTCTGATTCCAATGTAGTCCATGATAATTTTTGGTTAACCAGAACACTACTTTTTTATCGGAATCACTTAAAGTGTTGATTGTAAATAGTGGTTTAAATATATAAGGAATAAAAATTATTTCCATTCGTATCCACAAAACTGAATTCCTTAACAATGAACTCATTGTTAACTTTAAATCCTTGTATGTCCACAATGTATGCCATTTCAATGCACTTTGTTTACAATATTTGTGAGTGGGCTATATTTAAATAATCGATCATAAAAAACTAGACAATATGCACGTGTTTTTGCAGGAAGTCTAGCAGTAGCCTCAAATTCAACACGAATATCCACTGTTGTTGATTTAAGTGATTTAGGGTCGTTTGAACAATCAATAAAAAATAAAGGTGCATTCTCTATAAATTCATTTTTACCTAACAAAGATTCTGCTATATATCGATTATAATAGGATTTCTGGAATCTTCAATACATATCATATAGGATTGCTGTTTGTTTTTTCTGAAAATTAACATTATATTTTGCGTATGGATAAACTTCACCATTTAAATAGACTTTCATGTTTGTAATATTACAATCACCAAATTGACTGGAATCTTTTAAAATATTCCCATCACGATGTTTGGAAGCATACCACAACATAGTCAGGTCACTCTGAACTAGTCTTGACACACCATACTTGCTTATCAGTTTGCTGTATTTCTGGGATAGTTAATCATTCCAATGATCTAAACCATAAATTTACATTAGCATTTCGATTTACTACATTATATAGTTTTATACGCATGTCATCAGTAACTTTTACAAATGGAACGCACCATTCTAATTTACTAATAGTAATTTTAGGTTTAACTGTTGCGATTGCTGCAGTAAAACAATTGGTCTCATCATTTGCACGAATAATAAGTTCTTGTTTCATGTTTACCAGAATTCTAGGATAATCTTCAAAGAAACCCATATATATTTTCAGTGGTATACGAACATTGAATAAACCACCGGCATTTTTATTGAATTTATCACCAAAACCAGCATTGAGTAACGCTTTACTCTGATTTTCATTTAATGTTAAGTAGTTTTTTATAGTGCTTACAATACCAACATTATTAGTATGATCAATTACTTGACCACCAATTTCATAACGAATTTCTTGGAACATAAATTATATAGCGTTCGATATGAATTGTGCTTTATTTTCAGGATCGTTAGTTACTTTACCTTCAATATTTAAAAAACTCTTACATGGTAATATATATAAATCTTGTGACTGAATGCAAATTCTAATCTCATCACTAGGCTCAAATTTTGTTGAATTATACGCTTGATCATTGTGATAATCAAGTCCTGTAATCGTATTATCAGACTCAGGTGCGTTGATTACTTCTAAAATTTCTGTTATGTTTCTTTTTAATACAAGTAAATTTTATACGTATAAATGATTTCTTTAATTTCATCCAACAACTAAATTTTAACCAACAACCTGCCGTTATTAATTTTTTAGTTTTAAACCAATTGATTGTAGAAATTTTCGATTACTGAGTGATAATCGGTTTCGACTGTTACGTTGTAATCGGTTTCGATTATTGTGCTTTATTCTATTGTTGTCTGATAGATCTCGTTTTATCTGACGGTTTGTTGAAACACTACCTCCAAAGTAACGTGTAGGGAGATTAAATAAAAAACCCATTTTAAAGTTTTCAGATGCAGTCCAATAGTTATATTTTCATCTCTTAAGTTAACCAATTTACCTGATTGATCCACCAAAGAGAGCGTAATGTTGCTAATGGCTCGACAATTGATAACATTAGTGGGATGCACTAAAATTTTATAGCCTGGGGGTAAATTTGGTGAGAAATGCAAAATTGTGTGATTGTTTTCATTGTTATGATATGAACCACTTATAATATTACAAATAACATATATTGTCTCTACAGAGAGAATGTTAACACTTGATTTGCCCACATGTCTTTTATCTGCACTAAATTTTTAATTTTTGAAGCCCAACATTTGACCAATTGAATCCGATGTGTTCGAAATTTATCATTTTTGTGCACATTATTTCACATGTAAGTGTGTTTGTGTTGGCATGCAAAATAAGAGTTGCTTTTCCATCTAGGGAATTACTTAAATAGCGTGAAATGTCATCAATCTCATATGATCCAACAGGTATTTCAAATACCTTATTATCAGTATCATAATAAAATTTATTATTCGTAGTATCAACATTAGGAATAGCATTATATGTTCGTAAGTCTTCTAGTCCCATCACATAGTTTGAACTTTTATCTAAATAAATAGGTGGGAAATAGTCTATTGTTAAAAGACTATTACCTGTGATCGTTAACATGAAATACATATTGATAAATAGTAAGTTTGTAGCATGTGATGGTTTATTTATCCAACAAAAATTTTGATCATAAATGTCCACATATTGTAGTATTGAATTTTTGTTCTTGATTAAAATTATACTGGATATCACATCCTTAAAAGTATTTAATTAAGTCTTGCGGCGGCTGAAGGTTACCAAAGCTATCGAAATAGATAACATTCTTATTAAATTTTTTATACGCCGTCCAATGAGTTCCACTATTCACAGCTATGTCATGATTGATAATTCCCGTCTCATATTTGTTTGGTGATTTGGGTGGGGTGTCACGCATAAAAACACCACGAAAATACGGAATATTTAATTTTTTAGCATACTCACACAGTTCCGTATCATAAAGTGCTCTGCGTGGTAGCGTTTCTATTAGTTTTTTGATAGGAAATGCCCCATACCCCTGTTGTAAGGTTTTAAATACAAGCCTTTACCCATTGCTATAGCCTCCATTGTTTTATTGTGACGTTGGCTCTCACTAAGTTGTTCACGTGCACTCTTATAATTTGTTACAGCTTTAGCAATACCTGACGCCCCACCAGCTAAAGCTCCAAGAGCAGAGAGTCCAGCAAATATGGGGATTAATGGAAGCACACCACCTGATTTTGGAACTGGTATTACACGTGTTGGTGCTTTAATACGTTGACTGCGTACTGCAGCTTTCGCAATCTTTACTGCGGCCTTTAAATCCACTGGTGGAGATTCTTTTAATGCATTTCTAGTTTTCTTAACTGGCGCTATAAATATTATAGCTTTCTTTGTCTGCTTCTACTTCTTCTTTTTAATCTTCAATCCCATACCAAGAGCAGCTTTTGTTTTCATAGCGCCTGTGACGAATAGAGCTGCTGTCCTTTCACCAACTGTTGAATCGGAGGCCTTTGTACGTTTCCAAGCGGCTACACATAACTGTTTATCCGCCAGATGACGCTCCTTTAAATCTTTACTTTTTGAGTAAGCGATATCATGAACCATACAAGCCTGATCCAATGCGTTTTTTGGTTTACCACCACGTGCAAATCGTCCTTTGAGCTTACTGCCTGGTCCACAATATTTATAAGCTGGTATGTGTAACTCAATCGGTAATTTATTTATAAGTGTATTAACAATACCTTTTCCTTGATGTGTCCTCGAATTAGGCATACTTCTAAATGTTTCAAGCAATCATGTTCACGTCTATTTAAATGAGTTGTTTTTATATTTTAGTTTTAGTTGTCGGAAAAATGCGCTTTCATGAACAACAGCATTCACTCATTGTTAAAGATTTAATATCCAATAATACTATCATGGTCATCTATTTCATTCCTATCATGGTCCGCTATTTTCAGATTCACTACGAGCAATAATATGTGGTCCTGGTGGCTGTGAGAAAACAAATCTTATGCTTAACTTAATTTATCATGAAAATGGTTTACGATTTGAAAACATCTATGTCTACAGTAAATCTCTTTATCAATAAAAATATCAATTACTTGAAGATACTTTAAAACTAGTGGATGGAGTTGAATATTTTCCATTTAGTGATACTAGTGAAATTTTTGATCCGAATGAAGCACGTAAACAAAGTCTATTCATTTTCCATGATGTGAGCTGCCATTCATAAGAACGAATCAGAGAATTCTTTAGTATGGAATAAAATTTCAAATTTGTCCCCTTTACCTAGATCAGTTTTTTGTATTATAAATACGTATTTCGATGACAATGTAGTCATCATCAGTATAAATTAGCTAGTCGTACTTTACTCTTTGACAATTAGAGATAGTTATAAAGTCGAGATCAACAGACAAAAATAAAAATAAATAGAAAATTAACTAGATTAAAATATGCTAGATTTAAAATATAATAAATTTTAAATTATATTGAAATTGCTCTTGTTAAAATTTCCTTCATTCACATTTGTTCCTGTTAATTTTACTCTTAATAAAATTACTCTTATATTGTCGCAAGATATGTTACTTGTTACTAATTTGGTGACAGTTTCACCAAATTAGTAACAACTTTATTGTGAAACTGTCACCAAATTAGTAACAAGTAAAATTTCCTGCGACAATATAAGAGTAATTTTAATAAGTGTAAAATTAACAGGAACAAATGTGAATGAAGGAAATTTTAACAAGAGCAATTTCAATATAATTTAAAATTTATTATATTTTAAATCTAGTATATTTTAATTTAGTTAATTTTCTATTTATTTTTATTTTTGTCTGTTGATCTCGACTTTATAACTATCTCTAATTGTCAAAGAGTAAAGTACGACTAGCTAATTTATACTGATGATGACTACATTGTAGTCGAAATACGTATTTATAATACAAAAAACTGATCTAGGTAAAGGGGACAAATTTGAAATTTTATTTCAAAAACCTAGAGTTCTCACTAATTATCATTCGATAATATAATGTCTTTAGTATGGGCCTGGAGAATAATTTTTTTTAATACTCCACTGTATAAAAATTTATTATTGATATTTTTTCATATTTTTATTATTCAAAGAATTTATATAATTATTGGTTTATGCTAGTTGAGAATTTGCATAGTTTCAACAGGCATTGGCTTAGATCAGAAATGACTTGCGTATATACAAGCTTACTTTAATATTTCAGCACATATTTAAAATCAGTTACAAAAGTAATCTCATGAACTGAGTTACAAAAAATCGTCTCATCAAGGAGTTACAAAAAATACTTCTTTCAGTTCAGTTAAAAAGAGTATTTCTCTCTGTTAGTTACAATAGTCCTCTCATCGAGGTAGTTACAAAAATTAGTTGGCTCAGTAGAGTCACAAAAAATAGCTACAAAAAGAAGACAATTACTAAAATTAGTTGATTCACATCAATTAATCAGATGGTATTTAAAATTTTATTTCTTCAATTTACAAGTTGAATATTTTTTTATGGATTGTGCTGAAATATCGAATGGGCGAATTAATGGTTTCTATCTGATTGTATCTAAGTATATTTTTTTTTTGTATAATTTATTTAATTCACTATTCCGAAACTTGTGGTCTCTCAAACTTGTAACAATTCAATACACATTCTATACACACTTTTGGTGTACAATTTATATTTTATGTGAATATGCATTGACGTTTTCAATTTATAACTATATTGTTTGTATACGCTTGGTTTTTTTTGGCCGTGTATTTTTTTTTACAGAAGCGTAATGTCTCTTTATATACAACTATGTATCTGAATTAAATTTGTAATCCATATTTATATTTTTGCAAATCAGACATATTTGAACATATTTTTTTTTTACTGTAGTTTTCTTTTACTACAGTTCAATTTAGCACATATTCATGTAATCCCTTTTTTCATAACTTGTACAACCAATGTTAGTGTTTTAAGGATAGTTGTACTATCAGTGTATTAGATTAGAAATTATTTATTTCAAATATATTTTATCTTAACATATATTTGTTTTGTTCCCTTTTTTGTACCTTTTATTTTTTTTCAGATTCGAATCACTTGTCGATAACTAAGACACTTACTGGATAGTAAAGATCTTACTACCTCAATATTATCTTTTTTAATGGGCCCAGCTTTTATTGAAAGACTTTCGGTTCAACGTGTTATCTTTTTTTATATTTACGTGTATGGCGTTAGGACCGATCGTTTTCTAATTTTCATAATTCCACATACAATACTCTGCTTTGGATTTTTTTTCTAAAGTACCGTATATTTAGTTTTCATTATTTTTTTTTAAAAATACATCATAATAACTTTTTAATTAAAATTACTTAATTAACTTAACTTCATTATTTATGAAAATAATTGATAATTCAATTATTTTCTATAAAGTGTTTAGTTTCTTTTTAAAACTAAACACCCAATTTTTTTTTAAATTAAAACTCTAATAATTTTTTACATACACATATGGAAGCAGAGCAAATATCCATATGTGTCTCTTGTTTTCGATAGTTTTCACAAAGCTCGACTTGTGATTCCGAAATTCTTTTTGAAAGTTGAAATGATTATAATTTTTTCTTTATATTTATACATTTATATCTTTTACATTTTCTTTAATTCTATAATTATATTTAACTTAGTACTAATTTTTTTTCTCTTTCTTCTATTTTGTTTGTGGTTTAAATTTTCATTATGCCGAGAACAACTCGTAATACACCAGGTACCCCAGGAGATGACGATCCTCCAGCTTCACCAGATGACTTATTCATCACGCCTCATCAAGTATCAGCGGTTAACTTAGCGGCTATAACTACGCAGATGCAGACTACAGCTCAACAGTTCCATGCGTCAGTGCTGCACGTTTCGGATGTACAGCAACAAATACAACATCAAAGCAAACAGATAAGTAGCATTACCGATGCCTTGGCAACAATTACAACTACTCTATCAAGTAATAGCACTGGTTCAAATCAATTAACTTCAAATTTTAGTTTTTTTGCAAAACCGAGTATTGATTCCTTTATAAATAAAATCACTATTCTGGACATTTCGGTTCCAGAAAATATTATACAGTTTATTGTCGATACCCAACATTTAATTGATATTAATTTTTTACCTATAGACGTTCTTTTGAAATCTTTAATCAATAGGTGTGCTTCGAACGCACAAACATTTTGGTCTACTTGTTTGGCTGACTCTTTGTCTTGGCAAAATATTAAACATAATTTATTACAAGTTTATATTCCACCTTTGACTAAACAGATATTAATTGATAGATTAGTCCGGCAAATTCAACCTGACACTGAAAAATTTTCGACATTTGTTCCTTCAATAATAAAATTCGCGAACATCCTACTTAATGATTCATCTGAATCCGAAATCATACAAATTATTTTTGCTCATGCCAATAATTCTGTACTATCTATTCTTGGTTTATATCAAATTCCCGATACTTATAAGGATTTGTATCAACTAATCACTAAAATTGAGGAAATTCAAGCGCGAATAACTACAACACCCGTCAGTGTAAACGTTACTTCAATTCAAAATACGCATAATGACTCTAAATTTTTTTGTACTTTCTGTAAAGGTACTAATCACAATTTTAAATTTTGTTTTAAAAGAAAGAAGGATAATATAAATGTTAGTACTACGGTTCCAAAAAACTCGCAATAGACCCCAAGTTTCTTATTAATGATGTTATTTTAAATTATTCTATTTTACCACTACAAACCATTTTCATTCAAGGTTATCCTCTATTAACACTTTTTGATTCCGGTGCTACTGTTAATGCTATTAAAACTGCGACTTTAAACAAGTTAAAAGCTAACAATAGAAACATCGTCACCGAATCAGTTGATAAAACTATTTCTTTGCCGGGAAATAATTTTTTAAAATGTAATTTAACTGCGAAACTTCATTTTAAATTGGCTAATTTTTCATGGACTCAAACTTTTTTTATAGTAGATTCATTACCGTTTGAGGTAATTTTAGGTGTTGCCACACTTAAAGATTGCAACATCATTTTGGACTTCTTTAAGTCGACGATCAAATTTTATTTTCATCCTAATGTTGAAATACCGTTCTCGGGTTTTTGTAACAATAATCGAATTATTAATACCATTGTCGAAGCGAAAGTAAATCTTAATAGCAAACAAACCAAAGTGTTGCAAACACTTCTTCAAAACTTTAAATCGATTTTTTCTGACATTCCTGGTCTTGCCAAGGGTTTTGAATATAAAATTAAGTTAATCGATAACATTCCGGTTTGTAAAGCTCCTTACTATCTGGCACCCGATAAAGCCAAACTTTTGGACGAGCATGTTCAAGAGCTTGTTACACAAGGGGTACTTTCTCCTTCGAACTCTAATTATAGCTCACCCGTCTTCTTTGTTAAAAAGAAAGACGATTCTTATCGGTTAGTCGCTGACTATAGGTTTGTTAACAAACATATAGAGTTTGATCCGATGAGTTCAGCCAGTATGGCTCATATTTTCGCTAGCTTAGGTAATTCGAAAGTGTTTACACTCCTCGACATGAAAACCAGTTTTCATCAGATAAAATTATCAGATGACTCGAAACATCTCACCGCGATCGTCACACAATATGGTCTGTTTGAGTACAATACCATGCCTTTCGGGCTACAGGTGGCTAGTCAATCATTAGCTCGTTTTTTAAATTCCAGTCTCGCAGAATTTCGTCATAAATTTCTTCTTATTTATTATGACGATTTAATTGTACATTCACCCGACATTGAATCACATTTAAATCACCTGAATCTCTTGTTCACTAAAATAAAGTCTATCGGTATCACTATTAATCCTTCTAAGGCTCGATTTTGTATGTCGAGGGTACGTTTATTGGGTAGCGTAATATCCGCTGAGGGACGCTTTATAGACCCCATTAGGGTGCAAGCAATCAATGACATGCCAACTCCAAAAAACGTCAAAGAAGTTATGCGTCTAGTTGGGTCTGCGGCTTTTTACTCCCGCTATATTCCCATGTTCAGTCAGATTGTAGCTCCGTTAAACGATTTAAAAAAGAAAGGTGTAAGGTTCAAAATTACTAAGGTTCATCTTGATGCAATCTCTACTTTAAAAAAATCTTTAGTAAGTGCGCCTGTCTTAAAACATCCTAATTTTGACAAACCTTTTGTGCTACAAACTGACGGATCAGCTACTGGTCTGGGCGCGGTATTACTTCAAAAGTATGATGACGGTTTGCACCCCATTATGTACTGTTCTCGAAAATTGAATCCAGCCGAATTAAAATATAACAGTCATGAATTAGAACTTCTCGCAGTAGTGACGGCCCTAGATAAATTTAAAGATTTTTTAACCGACCGCAAGTTTACTCTACAGACTGATTGCAGGTCGTTATTGTGGATTTTTAATACCCCCAATAAATTTAATAAATTATCTAGGTGGATCCTTAAAATTTCGAGATATGACTTTACCCCGGAACATATTAAGGGCAAATTGAACAATATGGCCGATTTTCTATCTAGGTTATACGAAACTGACCATTTAATAGTGAACAAATTTTCTGATTCAAATCAAGATTCAGGCAAAAATTTCATTAAAGTTAAAGAGTTGCATAGCAATGATCCAGGTTATGCAAACCTTTTAAAAAAGATAACCAATACTTTGGATCAAATTGACTTAGAATCGGTGAATGAAGAAATCAGGAACAATGCGCAACTGAACTTTATTAACGTTTTAGCTAATACAAATTTTGATTACCTTTCTGTTAAAAGCGAGCAACGTAACTCTCCCGAATGTAAAATCATTTATCAAAACCTTAAGGCTCAGATGAATGTCCCTAATTTTTGCATAAAGGATGGGTTAATTTATAAGTTCGTCGGAAGGAATCGACTAAAACGTATATTTTAACCAGATAATTTACTCGATTACGTTCTTCGATATTATCATGATTCCAAGTATGCTGCGCATAATTCAGTAATTAAAACATTCCGTGAAATTAGTAAAATATTTTACTACAAAAACCTCTATGCAAAGGTAAGGGACTATGTCAGAACCTGTAAAGTGTGCCAGGCTATAAGGCCATATACACGTAACGATAGGGTTCAGTTGAGTAGTTCCGTGCCGGAGTATACCCTACATACTTTGTACGTCGACTTTATCGGTCCTATTATTAGATCAAGTGAAGGTTTTAAATATATTTTTTCTGTTGTAGATGGATTTTCAAAATTTGCTTTCACCTTTCCATGTAAAAGGCAGACCAGTGACGTTGCCATTTCACTGATACAGAAGATTTTCCTGCAAAACGGATATCCGACGGTTGTTGTAGCCGACAACGGACCAGCCTTTGCGTCGATCAAGTGGAAAACCTTCTTATTTAATAATGGTATTAGAGCTGCCTACTGTTCGAGCTATACACCATCTTCGAACAAAAGCGAGTGCCTCAATCGACAGATAAAATATAATTTAGGATGCATTCTCAAAGAATATTCTGTACAACATAAAAATTGGTCTAAATTTTTGAGTTTTGTAATTTTCAATTACAACAACTCCTACAAAAGTACAATCGACTCAACACCAGCTGAAGTTTATTTTGGTAGAAAGTTAATGACGCCGTTTGTGATTATAAACGAATTAACTGAGTTAATCACGAGTTCTGCTAAACCATCACAAGCACATATACAAGATGCGTTAAAGATTGCTCACCAACAACGAATCAACCAAACTTTAAATAAACCAACGCTGTCTAAATATAAAGTGGGTCAATTGGTCATGGTAAAAAACTTGGCCCCGAATATGAACAAGAATATCGCACCTAAATTCGCTTCAAAATTCAATGGACCGTACAAGATAATAAAGTTCACTACACCAACTTCAGTTAGGCTAAAAGCTCCAAAATCTAATAAGAAAACCTTCGGCATGTCGATATACAACATTCGGCCATACTATCTCAGAGGATATCAAGGGAATGGTAACGTTACTGCATCCTAATTAAACATCTAAATATATTTAAATCTTCACGTCTAGTCCACATTTGTAAGATTTTTCATTCATCTATTCATGTCATTCTTGGTTTAATATTTTCCAATTAGCATGTCGCTAATTTTTTTGGCCCCCTGGAGTGGAGAATAATTTTTTTTAATACTCCACTGTATAAAAATTTATTATTGATATTTTTTCATATTTTTATTATTCAAAGAATTTATATAATTATTGGTTTATGCTAGTTGAGAATTTGCATAGTTTCAACAGGCATTGGCTTAGATCAGAAATGACTTGCGTATATACAAGCTTACTTTAATATTTCAGCACATATTTAAAATCAGTTACAAAAGTAATCTCATGAACTGAGTTACAAAAAATCGTCTCATCAAGGAGTTACAAAAAATACTTCTTTCAGTTCAGTTAAAAAGAGTATTTCTCTCTGTTAGTTACAATAGTCCTCTCATCGAGGTAGTTACAAAAATTAGTTGGCTCAGTAGAGTCACAAAAAATAGCTACAAAAAGAAGACAATTACTAAAATTAGTTGATTCACATCAATTAATCAGATGGTATTTAAAATTTTATTTCTTCAATTTACAAGTTGAATATTTTTTTATGGATTGTGCTGAAATATCGAATGGGCGAATTAATGGTTTCTATCTGATTGTATCTAAGTATATTTTTTTTTTGTATAATTTATTTAATTCACTATTCCGAAACTTGTGGTCTCTCAAACTTGTAACAATTCAATACACATTCTATACACACTTTTGGTGTACAATTTATATTTTATGTGAATATGCATTGACGTTTTCAATTTATAACTATATTGTTTGTATACGCTTGGTTTTTTTTGGCCGTGTATTTTTTTTTACAGAAGCGTAATGTCTCTTTATATACAACTATGTATCTGAATTAAATTTGTAATCCATATTTATATTTTTGCAAATCAGACATATTTGAACATATTTTTTTTTTACTGTAGTTTTCTTTTACTACAGTTCAATTTAGCACATATTCATGTAATCCCTTTTTTCATAACTTGTACAACCAATGTTAGTGTTTTAAGGATAGTTGTACTATCAGTGTATTAGATTAGAAATTATTTATTTCAAATATATTTTATCTTAACATATATTTGTTTTGTTCCCTTTTTTGTACCTTTTATTTTTTTTCAGATTCGAATCACTTGTCGATAACTAAGACACTTACTGGATAGTAAAGATCTTACTACCTCAATATTATCTTTTTTAATGGGCCCAGCTTTTATTGAAAGACTTTCGGTTCAACGTGTTATCTTTTTTTATATTTACGTGTATGGCGTTAGGACCGATCGTTTTCTAATTTTCATAATTCCACATACAATACTCTGCTTTGGATTTTTTTTCTAAAGTAGCGTATATTTAGTTTTCATTATTTTTTTTTAAAAATACATCATAATAACTTTTTAATTAAAATTACTTAATTAACTTAACTTCATTATTTATGAAAATAATTGATAATTCAATTATTTTCTATAAAGTGTTTAGTTTCTTTTTAAAACTAAACACCCAATTTTTTTTTAAATTAAAACTCTAATAATTTTTTTACATACAGGCCGACATCGAAAAATTGATTGTTTTTACCTTTGCCAGAGCTATGCACGTGTTCCAAAGCATAACATAAGGGGCAATACAAATTGTTTGGTGTTATTCAAATCTGATGATTTGAATTTAAAACACATCTTCGATGACCATATAGGGGGCTCTGATATGAATTTCCAAAAATTTCGTGATCTCAGCAGTCATTGTTGGACATCTCTTAATAGCTTTGTTGTAATAATGAAAAATTTCCCCCTTAATGATGGTCGCTATCGAAATGATTTGATGAATGCATTGAATTATAGAATGATAACTTATACATCTAATTGTCTAACACACATCCTCTTCTCTAATAATCTGTTAAATCTTTTATAATATTATTTTATTTTGTATTTTGGTTTTTGTATTATGCAATAAAAATATGTCAACAACTCCTTAAAACGGGGTTTATTGATACAATCGAAATAATAGATCAAACAAGGACCAAAACTCCATTAATTGTGAACGGGCATCGTAATAATAATAATGTAATATTATAATATTAACTTCTATTTAAATTTAATATTAGATCCATATATAACAACAACAACAACAAAAAACCATATCTAACAACAAACTGTATTAGAATTTTGGTTAATAGACACTTTTTATGTTAAAAAATATTTCGTTACAATAAAAGCAAATTTACTGATTCAGTAAAAATTCAACTAATGAATTTAATGTTATAAGATTCTCTAATAATCTGTTTTTATGATTTCTTTTTGTAAAACAGCTTCATTTATTATTTTTTTGTTAAAGGCAAAGCACATTTTTTTTTAAGTATAAATTGTTACATTTTTTTAGATTTTAAAATGAGCTTCGAAACAAATAACCTTTATTTATGGCACGCCGTTTTAGAAGTTTTTCAAATAAAATCTAAATCGCGACTCATAATTTAACTGTCTTAAGATTGTTTCTTAATGTATATTTTATTACATATTGGTTCATTAAAATCTATTAATATTCTACTTTTTGATAATGTTAATTGTAACAGCACGTTGAACATAGGGTTGTTAAGGACTTTTTTTTATTTACGAAGTAATTTTTTTACATTTCTCTGATGTTGTCACTAAATGAAAATCAATTTTATTGTAAACTTTACAACTGTTCCTATATTTGTCAATGTAATCTTTACAAAAGTAAATTTCATTGAGATTATTAACTATAGAATAAATTTATTAGGTCCTTTAAAAATTCTAATGAATATAAGTTCAACAAATTTTATTATTCGTGTAGTTATTATGTTACACACAGATTTTGTTATATATTATTTAGTCTGATTTTCACTTATGGCGTTAATATTAATTCAATGTCTATAGAACTATGCTACTATAAATAGTAGTAATTGATGATGATGAAATATTAATTAGCGTTTTACGATTTCGCATTCAATTTTCAATGACTAACAGAGTATTTTGAAGAAAAAAAAATATTGCTATTATATTATAAGAAAATATATTCTTATCGATATTTTATGTTTGTGATTTTCTTTTTAAACAATATATATTATCGTGAAAATAATAATTTTAACAATTAAAATTATATCTTTTTAAATTTGACCCATTTAATTATCCTTGCTGAAAAATTCTTATAAATTTCAATGCTGTAATAGTAATTTAATATTTCTATCGGATGCATATTCCATTTTCTAATTAAAATTATCTATATTGATAATAATAATTCGAATTAATATTATCTATATTGATAATAATAATTCGAATTAAAATTATCTATATTGATAATAATAATTCGAATTAAAATTATCTATATTGATAATAATAATTCGAATTAAAATTATCACTTGATTTATTCAATATTACCAACACACATTTTGATTTCGGTCAGTTACCGCTAGAACACGATCAACTGACTGGCAATCAATAATTAGTCAAATTAACAACAGAGGGCTTCAGAATCGTGAGTAGTGCAGTCTCTACAGTTCATGCGCGGTCTCTATTCTATTGAGAGAAAACCATAGATATACTATGGTTTATGGAGAAGACAAATATTATTTTTTATAGGTTATGCTTCTTATCTACAATAGCTTAGTGTCTCGAAAATGTCTCAAAGAAGATGAAACGATCGTTAACATTTATTTTAAATAAATAACTACAAGTGGAATTAGCAAATAAAAATTGTGTTTTTATTATTAATCATTATGGAATTCCACAAATTAATGCTCAACACAATTAATAATATAGATAATTTTAATTCGAATTATTATTATCAATATAGATAATTTTAATTCGAATTATTATCAATATAGATAATTTTAATTCGAATTATTATTATCAATATAGATAATTTTAATTGGAATTCTAAATAAAAATTATCTATATTGATAATTTTAATTCAGAATAGCTATTATATTTATTTAAGCCTTTATTTTACGCGTTAAAATTGCAAGAATTTAAATTATGTACATAATAAAAAAGCAATAAATTTTTATTTATCTTTCAATTATGGGTCATGTTTTTCTACTACTTAAATAATCTAACTTCTCATACAATCTTATTTTTCACTAAATAGTGTGAAAACTCCCCGGTTCTAATAATATTGTGGTTGATTTAAATTTCTATAGAAAACGGCATGCTTTAATTAATATATAAGTGCATAACAACTATTATAAGTATAATTTGAAGTGACAACTCAATATATTCTAATAAATAAAATTGTGAACAATTTCAAATATTTACCCATTATTCGTCGATTTTTTACTACCATATAATTTTTATTCATGTTAATAAATTTATTGATCTGATACTTTGTAACTATTTGTAATGAAGTCATTATGTTGAGGAATGAATTTTATTTATATACAAATTATTATGTCAAATATTTTTCGATGGTTTTAAAAAGCAAAACGGCGTGCCATATATATTTGTATTATTTAATACGAACAAGTAAGTTTTTAAAATTTTTCTCTAAACGTTATCAAACTAATTAATCAATAATAACCAATTATTATTATTAATTATAATAACTAACTAATTATTAATAACTAAAATTTTTTTTGTTTTTTATTTTAGTGAGATTTGATACAGCCAAAATTTTATTGGCATGAAGGTTGGAGACGATGCAAGTGGTACAGTTCCCATGGAACTGTGCCCTGCTTCAGATTTACTATTTAATTAACGAAAGTAAGTCTATTGATTTCTCTTTATTTTTTTTTACTGAAGTTTCGCTTCTTTTTTTTTTTAGAGCCGCTACATTACTTTGATAGGGCCATTGCTCTATCACAAGCAATAATCGATAATATCATTATTGGCGAGGATAATGTTGAAATTGTGAGTAAATATTTTATTTAATCTATAGTGACTAAATTTTAATTGTCTAATTTTTTTTTTTTAGATAAATCATTCATAAATATTATTATAAATATTATTTTATTTTAAATATTATTTTCTGTAGTTCTAACAAACTACAGAAATTTTATTTAACAAAAAAAAATGCACGTAGCTTTGGATTGTAGAGTAAGTTCAAACTTAAATAAGACAGTCGCAGAAACACATTTTTTTTGGACCTAGTCTATGTGATATTTAGGGTGAAGTAGTATATCATTATCATTCTACACTTCTGTGTGTAAACGACTAATCCAGTGAATCTCAACCAGTTTCGTGTGAACTTAAGTGTAAATCCACAAATAAAATTTTATTTTATGAAAAATTTAAACATTTGTTTTTATTTATACTCCGCTTCAAAAAAAAATTTATTTTTCTTTAATTCAGGTAAAATTTGTAGCCATAATTTTTAGGTTAAATTATGAATGTCGGCTTTATTAAATAAAAATCGCCTAACCAGAATTATTCTTTAATAAATTTTAATTCTTTTATTAAGAATTTTTTAATCCTGTTATAATAATAATATTTTTAATCCTGTCATATAATATAATATAATAGAATTATAATTCCTTGTTATAAAAACATGGGCAGACCTCAGGCCAACGTTTAAGTACAAGTAATTAAAATTCTATTATACTACAACAGGATTAAAAAATTCTTAATAAAAGAATTGAAATTTATCAAAGAATAATTTTGGCTAGGCGATTTTTATTTAATATAGATTATAGCCAACAATCATAATAGGTTAAATTATGATAATAATTTAAAGGTAATGTAATAGAATTTTAATTACTTGTACTTAAACGTTGGCCTGAGGTCTGCACAGTTATAGTATTAATTTAATTGCTTGTTCAAAAACATTTTATTTAATAACAAATCAGGTAATTTTATTGAATATCAATTCTATAACTTATTTTCACACTATTTACATCATTGGTTCACTTGCATTTTGTTTGATGTCCACTGGTATATAAATAAATATAATCTTTTATTGATAATAGCCATCTCGTTCTTACTATGAAGTTTGCATATGTGAATATCTTTGTCGATGGCCATAGCCAATAGACATAAAATATAAGATTTGTTTATTATAATGCCATTTCTTTTTATATAATTGATAAGTGGATCTTTTCCCTTTATTGAATTATTATATTCAATTCCCCTTTTTCATATATTAAATAGCATTAGTGTATTTGTATCCATTCCAATTTTTTATTTCTGCGCAAAAGGGGAATGGTGTCTCATTTAAGTTTGAACTTACTCTACAGCGGATGTTGTGAAATCTTTTGTTTTAAAAAACGCTTACCATTGATATAAATGTTTAATATTTCCAAGAATTTGTCGCATTTTTATAATAACAACAACAAAAAAAACATATTTAACGATAAACTGAATTGTAATTTTGATTAATAGACAATTTTTTTGTAATTCGATATATTATTATAGTCTCAACAAAACTAACTGCAGAAATAACAAGTTCTGGCATGTTCAAGGTTACCACTTACGTCACACCAAAACACCTGAAATGGTTATCAATTGACTCCTCCCAATTAAATCTCAAACCAATACGATCGCAGCGCCCCCACCAATACCAGCAAAGTTCTGAACCACAACCACCGATCACAGCGCCGCCAATTTCTAAGCAAAGTTCCGAACCACAGATCGCAGTGCCACCACCAATATCATCCTCCAAACTTAGCCAAGATCAGAACCTTTCCAAGCACACGCCCCTGACCTTCCACGCACTAACCAAAGTTGCAAACCACAACCACCGATCACAGCGCCAACAATCTTTTAGCAAAGTTCCGAACCACCGATCGCAACGCCACCAGTTTATTAGCAAAGTTCTGAACCACTAATCTGACGTCATCTGAGCATGCGATCCCAGCGCGACCAATGCCTCTGGTGGACAAATTTGGAAGGACCGGCATGACACTTCTACTAATAATTTCAATTATGAGAAAAATTAATGATTACAAATGGAATAAATTTACATTAGGATAACATAACAAAACTGTTATAATTAGTTATTTCTGATATTCCGGTTCCAATTTGATTATTTTGGTGGAAAAATAAAAGATGTTTAAGCAAAAATAAAGACCACGCTTTTATTATGCACTCAAAATTATAATACCCTCGTTACCAACCCCAATCTATTGAACTCGTCAAAACAAATCATTTGAGCCAATACTCGAGGGGTTTATTAGTAGCCATTGATGATATCCAAAATCCAGCTCTCGGCTCCAAGATACCAAATTACAGTTTAATCATTCAAACTGGAGAATAATTTTTTTTTAGTACTCCACTGTTTAAAATTTATTATTATTTTGTTTTCATATTTTTATTATTAAAAAAATAATAATTTATATAATTATTGGTTTATGCGAGTTGAGAATTTACATAATTTCAACAAACATTTACTTAGATCGGATATGACTTGCGTATATCCAAGCTTACTTCGATATTTCCGCACATATTTCAAATCAGTTACAAAAAGTACTTGTCTCAAGACAGTTACTAAAATTAGTTGGCTCAATACAGTTACTAAAAGTAGTTGTCTCACATGAATTAATCAGATGGTATTTTGAATTTTTATTTCTTCAATTTACAAATTGAATATTTATTATGGATTGTGCTGAAGTATCGAATAGGCGAATTAATGGTTTCTATCTGATTGTATCTAAGTATATTTTTTTTGTATAATTTATTTAATTCACCATTCCGAAACTTGTGGTTTTTCAAACTTGTCACATTTCAATACACATTCTATACACATTTTGGCTGTACAATTTATGTATTTTATGTGAATATGCAATGACTTTTTCAATTTATAACTATATTGTTTTGTATACGCTTGGTATTTTTGGCCTTGTAGTTTTTCTTTACAGAAGCGTAAAGTCCCCTTTATATACAACTATGTATCTGAATTAAATTTGTAGTGTATATTTATATTTTTGCAAATCAGACATATTTGAACATTTTTTTTTACTGTAGTGTCGTTTTTTTTTTTTATATACGATATTTCTTTTTACTACAGTTCAATCTAGTACATATTCATGTAATTTTTTTTATAACTTGTACAACCAAACTTAGTATTTTAAGGATAGTTATACTATCAACATATTAAATGAAAAATTATTTATTTCAAATATATTTTATTTTTACATATATTTTGTTTTGTTCTTTTTTTGTACTTTTTTTTATTTTCAGTATTTCTGATTCGAATCACTAGTCGATAACTTAGACACTTACTGGATAGTAAAGATCTTACTACCTCAATATTATCTTTTTTAATGGGCCCAGCTTTTATTGAAAGACTTTCGGTTCAACGTGTTATTTTTTTTATATTTACGTGTATCGCGTTAGCACCGATCGTTTTCCAATTTTCATAATTCCACATACAATACTCTGCTTTGGATTTTTTTTTCTAAAGTACCATATATTTAGTTTTCATTATTTTTTTTTAAAAATACATCATAATACCTCTTTTAATTAAAATTACTAAATTAACTTAATTTCATATTTATGAAAATAATTGATAATTCAATTATTTTCTATAAAGTGTTTAATTTTTTTTTTAAACTAAATAATATATATATATTTTTTTTTTAAATACACATATGGAAGCAGAGCAAATATCCATATGTGTCTTTTGTTTTCGATAGTTTTCACAAAGCTCGACTTGTGATTCTGAAATTCTTTTTGAAAGTTGAAATGATTATAATTTTTTCTTTATATTTATACATTTATATCTTTTACATTCTCTTTAATTCTATAATTATATTTAACTTAGTGCTAATTTTTTTCTCTTTCTTCTATTTTGTTTGTGGTTTAAATTTTCATTATGCCGAGAACAACTCGTAATACACCAGGTACCCCAGGAGATGACGATCCTCCAGCTTCACCAGATGACTTATTCATCACGCCTCATCAAGTATCAGCGGTTAACTTAGCGGCTATAACTACGCAGATGCAGACTACAGCTCAACAGTTCCATGCGTCAGTGCTGCACGTTTCGGATGTACAGCAACAAATACAACAGCAAAGCAAGCAGATTAGTAGCATTACCGATGCCTTGACAACAATAACAACTACTCTATCAAATAATAACACTAGTTCAAATCAATTAACTTCAAATTTTAGTTTTTTTGCAAAACCGAGTATAGATTCCTTTATAAATAAAATCACTATTCTGGACTTTTCGGTTCCAGAAAATATTATACAGTTTATTGTCGATACTCAACATTTAGTTGATATTAATTTTTTACCTATAGACGTTCTTTTGAAATCTTTAATCAATAGGTGTGCTTCGAACGCACAAACATTTTGGTCTACTTGTTTGGCTGACTCTTTGTCTTGGCAAAATATTAAACATAATTTATTACAAGTTTATATTCCACCTTTGACTAAACAGATATTAATTGATAGATTGGTCCGGCGAAATCAACTTGACACTGAAAAATTTTCGACATTTGTTCCTTCAATAACAAAATTCGCGAACATCCTACTTAATGATTCATCTGAATCCGAAATCATACAAATTATTTTTGCTCATGCCAATAATTCTGTCCTAACTATTCTTGGTTTATATCAAATTCCCGATACTTATAAAGATTTGTATCAACTAATCACTAAAATTGAGGAAATTCAAGCGCGAATATCTACAACACCCCTCAGTGTAAACGTTAGTTCAATTCAAAATACGCATAATGACACTAAACTTTTTTGTACTTTCTGTAAAGATACTAATCACAATTTTAAATTTTGTTTTAAAAGAAAGAAGGATAATATAAATGTTAGTACTACGGTTCCAAAAAACTCGCAATAGACCCCAAGTTTCTTATTAATGATGTTATTTTAAATTATACTATTTTACCTCTACAAACCATTTTCATTCAAGGTTATCCTTTATTAACACTTTTTGATTCCGGTGCTACTGTTAATGCTATTAAAACTGCGACTTTTAACAAGTTAAAAGCTAACAATAGAAACATCGTCACCGAATCAATTGATAAAACTATTTCTTTGCCGGGAAATAATTTTTTAAAATGTAATTTAACTGCGAAACTTCATTTTAAATTGGCTAATTTTTCATGGACTCAAACTTTTTTTATAGTAGATTCATTACCGTTTGAGGTAATTTTAGGTGTTGCCACACTTAAAAATTGCAACATCATTTTGGACTTCTTTAAGTCGACGATCAAATTTTATTTTCATCCTAATGTTGAAATACCGTTTTCGGGTTTTTGTAATAATAATCGAATTATTAATACCATTGTCGAAGCGAAAGTAAATCTTAATAGCAAACAAACCAAAGTGTTGCAAACACTTCTTCAAAACTTTAAATCGATTTTTTCTGACATTCCTGGTCTTGCCAAGGGTTTTGATTATAAAATTAAGTTAATCGATAACATTCCGGTTTGTAAAGCTCCTTACTATCTAGCACCCGATAAAGCCAGACTTTTGGACGAGCATGTTCAAGAGCTTGTTACACAAGGGGTACTTTCTCCTTCGAACTCTAATTATAGCTCACCCGTCTTCTTTGTTAAAAAGAAAGACGATTCTTATCGGTTAGTCGCTGACTATAGGTTTGTTAACAAACATATCGAGTTTGATCCGATGAGTTCAGCCAGTATGGCTCATATTTTCGCTAGCTTAGGTAATTCGAAAGTGTTTACACTCCTCGACATGAAATCCAGTTTTCATCAGATAAAATGATCAGATGACTCGAAACATGTCACCGCGATCGTCACACAATATGGTCTGTTTGAGTACAATACCATGCCTTTCGGGCTAAAGGTGGCTAGTCAATCATTAGCTCGTTTTTTAAATTCCAGTCTCGCAGAATTTCGTCATAAATTTCTTCTTATTTATTATGACGATTTAATTGTACATTCGCCCGACATTGAATCACATTTAAATCACCTGAATCTCTTGTTCACTAAAATAAAGTCTATCGGTATCACTATTAATCCTTCTAAGGCTCGATTTTGTATGTCGAGGGTACGTTTGTTGGGTAGCGTAATATCCGCTGAGGGACGCTTTATTGACCCTATTAAGGTGCAAGCAATCAATGACATGCCAACTCCAAAAAACGTCAAAGAAGTTATGCGTCTAGTTGGGGCTGCGGCTTTTTACTCCCGCTATATTCCCATGTTCAGTCAGATTGTAGCTCCGTTAAACGATTTAAAAAAGAAAGGTGTTAGGTTCAAAATTACTAAGGTTCATCTTGATGCAATCTCTACTTTAAAAAAATCTTTAGTAAGTGCGCCTGTCTTAAAACATCCTAATTTTGACAAACCTTTTGTGCTACAAACTGACGGATCAGCTACTGGTCTGGGCGCGGTATTACTTCAAAAGTATGATGACGGTTTGCACCCCATTATGTACTGTTCTCGAAAATTGAATCCAGCCGAATTAAAATATAACAGTCATGAATTAGAACTTCTCGCAGTAGTAACGGCCCTAGATAAATTTAAAGATTTTTTAACCGACCGCAAGTTTACTCTACAGACTGACTGCAGGTCGTTATTGTGGATTTGTAATACCCCCAATAAATTTAATAAATTATCTAAGTGGATCCTTAAAATTTCGAGATATGACTTAACCCCGGAACATATTAAGGGCAAATTGAACAATATGGCCGATTTTCTATCTAGGTTATACGAAACTGACCATTTAATAGTGAACAAATTTTCTGATTCAAATCAAGATTCAGGCAAAAATTTCATTAAAGTTAAAGAGTTGCATAGCAATGATCCAGGTTATGCAAACCTTTTAAAAAAGATAACCAATACTTTGGATCAAACTGACTTAGAATCGGTGAATGAAGAAATCAGGAACAATGCGCAACTGAACTTTATTAACGTTTTAGCTAATACAAATTTTGATTACCTTTCTATTAAAAGCGAGCAACGTAACTCTCCCGAATGTAAAATCATTTATCAGAACCTTAAGGCTCAGATGAATGTCCCTAATTTTTGCATAAAGGATGGGTTAATATATAAGTTCGTCGGAAAGAATCGACTAAAACGTATATTTTTACCTGATAATTTACTCGACTATCTTCTTCGATATTATCATGATTCTAAATAAGCTGCGCATAATTCAGTAATTAAAACATTCCGTGAAATTAGTAAAATTTTTTACTACAAAAACCTCTATGCAAAAGTAAGGGACTATGTCAGAACCTGTAAAGTGTGCCAGGCTATAAGGCCATATACACGTAACGATAAGGTTCAGTTTAGTAGTTCCGTGCCGGAGTATACCTTACATACTTTGTACGTCGACTTTATCGGTCCTATTATTAGATCAAGTGAAGGTTTTAAATATATTTTTTCTATTGTAGATGGATTTTCAAAATTTGCTTTCGCCTTTCCATGTAAAAGGCAGACCAGTGACGTTGCCATTTCACTGATACAGAAGATTTTCCTGCAAAACGGATATCCGACGGTTGTTGTAGCCGACAACGGACCAGCCTTTGCGTCGATCAAGTGGAAAACCTTCTTATTTAATAATGGTATTAGAGCTGCCTACTGTTCGAGCTATACACCATCTTCGAACAAGAGCGAGTGCCTCAATCGACAGATAAAATATAATTTAGGATGCATTCTCAAAGAATATTCTGTAGAACATAAAAATTGGTCAAAATTTTTGAGTTTTGTAATTTTCAATTACAACAACTCCTACAAAAGTACAATCGACTCAACACCAGCTGAAGTTTATTTTGGTAGAAAGTAATGACGCCGTTTGTGATTATAAACGAATTAACTGAGTTAATCACGAGTTCTGCTAAACCATCACAAGCACATATACAAGATGCGTTAAAGATTGCTCACCAACAACGAATCAACCAAACTTTAAATAAACCAACGCTGTCTAAATATAAAGTGGGTCAATTGGTCATGGTAAAAAACTTGGCCCCGAATATGAACAAGAATATCGCACCTAAATTCGCTTCAAAATTCAATGGACCGTACAAGATAATAAAGTTCACTACACCAACTTCAGTTAGGCTAAAAGCTCCAAAATCTAATAAGAAAACCTTCGGCATGTCGATATACAACATTCGGCCATACTATCTCAGAGGATATCAAGGGAATGGTAACGTTACTGCATCCTAATTAAACATCTAAATGTATTTAAATCTTCACGTCTAATCCACATTTGTAAGATTTTTCATTCATCTATTCGTGTCATTCTTGCTTTAATATTTTTCAATTAGCATGTCGCTAATTTTTTTGGCCCCCTGGAGTGGAGAATAATTTTTTTTTAGTACTCCACTGTTTAAAATTTATTATTATTTTGTTTTCATATTTTTATTATTCAAAAAATAATAATTTATATAATTATTGGTTTATGCGAGTTGAGAATTTACATAATTTCAACAAACATTTACTTAGATCGGATATGACCTGCGTATATCCAAGCTTACTTCGATATTTCCGCACATATTTCAAATCAGTTACAAAAAGTACTTGTCTCAAGACAGTTACTAAAATTAGTTGGCTCAATACAGTTACTAAAAGTAGTTGTCTCACATGAATTAATCAGATGGTATTTTGAATTTTTATTTCTTCAATTTACAAATTGAATAATTATTATGGATTGTGCTGAAGTATCGAATAGGCGAATTAATGGTTTCTATCTGATTGTATCTAAGTATATTTTTTTTATATAATTTATTTAATTCACCATTCCGAAACTTGTGGTTTTTCAAACTTGTCACATTTCAATACACATTCTATACACATTTTGGCTGTACAATTTATGTATTTTATGTGAATATGCAATGACTTTTTCAATTTATAACTATATTGTTTTGTATACGCTTGGTATTTTTGGCCTTGTAGTTTTTCTTTACAGAAGCGTAAAGTCCCCTTTATATACAACTATGTATCTGAATTAAATTTGTAGTGTATATTTATATTTTTGCAAATCAGACATATTTGAACATTTTTTTTACTGTAGTGTCGTTTTTTTTTTTTATATACGATATTTCTTTTTACTACAGTTCAATCTAGTACATATTCATGTAATTTTTTTTATAACTTGTACAACCAAACTTAGTATTTTAAGGATAGTTATACTATCAACATATTAAATGAAAAATTATTTATTTCAAATATATTTTATTTTTACATATATTTTGTTTTGTTCTTTTTTTGTACTTTTTTTTATTTTCAGTATTTCTGATTCGAATCACTAGTCGATAACTTAGACACTTACTGGATAGTAAAGATCTTACTACCTCAATATTATCTTTTTTAATGGGCCCAGCTTTTATTGAAAGACTTTCGGTTCAACGTGTTATTTTTTTTATATTTACGTGTATCGCGTTAGCACCGATCGTTTTCCAATTTTCATAATTCCACATACAATACTCTGCTTTGGATTTTTTTTTCTAAAGTACCGTATATTTAGTTTTCATTATTTTTTTTTAAAAATACATCATAATACCTCTTTTAATTAAAATTACTAAATTATCAAAATTTCATTTTTATGAAAATAATTGATAATTCAATTATTTTCAATAAAGTGTTTAGTTTTTTTTTTTTTAAACTAAACACTTTTATTTATTATTTTTTTTTTAAATACACAAAACTACATATACAAAAAAAGTTTCATTTCGATACGACAATAAGAGATAGGTTTAAATTGACTGCAAAGATTATATTACATTGTTAGTTACAAGTGAGTCTAAATAGAGAGTTTAAAAACGAACGATTACAAATGTAATAAATTAATATAAGGATAACATAACCATACTGTTGTAATTTTGCATTTCTACAAATTTTCACAAATTAAAAAATTTTTTTATTTATTCAAAAAAAAAGGTAGATTTACTAACAAAGCAGTAGATCTACTGTTAAACGAGATATCTGGCAACACTGATTAAGAAGAAAAAGAAAGTGTGTCCTGGCCGAAACTGGCTGACTCAGATGCTCAGAACATCTTACTAAGATTTCTTACTTCTGAGTTCGGCCGAACACACGCATTAATTTTTCTCATAATTGAATTTATTCAATTTACTTTTAACCGTAAACCTAATAAACAATCGCAGTTTTTATATGACTTTAGTTTTGAATCTCGTCAACATTGTTTCCAGCTACAAACATTATGTTTTGAACTTTTAATTTTTCGTGACTGTTATTATTGTACAAGCCTGTTAAATACCAACTATCTCTGTCCTGTTTTAAGTGTACGAACTAACACAAATGTGGGGACCGAAAAATTGGACTTATGAGCTTCTATGTATATATGTATTCATTGGTATGACACATACTATATTTCATACCGATCAACTTGAATTTATGACCCTCAGAGGGAGTACTTGCACATACATATTTGAAAAACGATTCAAATAACATGGTGTGACGAATTAATTTTTCAAATTACTGACATTTGAGTCAATAAAGTTGCATAACTTTCAAAATTAAATCGTCACAACTACGTTCTCGCACTGAACGGTTTGAAAAAGTTGAATTGTCACCACAATAGTTCCGACACTGAGTAAAGGATGTCACCTCACGTCTTAAAGTAGTATCAGTCGGTGATTTTCGCCAGAGCACGAAGTTACTGATTCGTTTTTTCTCGCGAAACACTTAATATATAAGTAGACAGGCAAAAAAGCATAAGGCACTGGTTTTTGGAATGTCGTGGTGACCACTTGTTTTTGGAATGTCGTGGCGAGCACTTGTCTTTGGAATCTCGTGGTGAATTCATATACTTCACTAGTTTTTTTTTTGAAGTGTCATGGAGAATTTATATACACTGCTCTAAATGAGTTGGTTTCAATTTATTTTCAAAATGTATATATAAAATGGGTGTCTGCGTCAATACAGCGATATTCCGTATCCCCATGGTGATGTATTATTTTAATTAGTTTCTTTAAAACAAATCTATTAATTCTTCTGGATGATGATGATCGAAATTTGTTTTGTATTTACTTTCAGTTATGAATATTAACTTATTCTCGCGTGTGCAAGTGAGAACTCGCTTCACACGAATCGTTGTATATTTTCTAAACCTATTCAATTAAACTGCGGTTTCAATATTCACTTTTCAATATCTCGGGACGGGTCAGGTCGGTTGAAAGATTTATACCGTTTCAGATTGATATTCTGTGAATCGTTTGGTAAGATATATATACTTTTCAACTTTGGGTTAGGTCAAGTCGATTTGATTTATATTATCCCTGTTTCATTATTTAGTTTCGCGTGTCGTAAAACTAACACTTCAATTCACTATTATTCGTCTTTCGATCTTATAAAATAAATTCATAATGTTTCGCATCAAGAATCTCATTTCATAGCGCAATTTAAGCTATTTATCATATTTTATAAATAAAGAAGATTCGAGCAAGCATTACAGAACGCAATCTCTCATCATCATCATCCATCGTTTCGAATCATTTCACCGTTACCTTTTGTAATTCTCCTACAGTGGACATTTTGTTCAAATCTTAAACTTATACAAACTATTACACTTGCGCATAACACGATTAATGGTCATTTTACATTTCTTGTTTTATCTCGTTTATTCCCCCGTTTATGCATCCGAATCTCACCGCGTGTCAATCAGCTCACTCGCTCATTCACCGCGACACTCCAAAAAACAGTCAATATAATTAATTTGTATTCCTAGAGAATACCTTGGGTATATTCCTCAACGGGTACACCCTTTTAAGCGAATTTTTCGCATCAATTGTTTTCAACAATTCTAGGGTACATTCACAATTGAGTGTGCTCTTTTAAACGGTTATCCGTAAACAACGAGTCATATACTCGATAATTTATGTTTTGTTACAATCAAAATTAATTAGCAAATGATAAAGAATTGAATAATAAATTTTGAATATGGAATATTAAGTAATTATTTTTAGTTGACTTCTAACAATCCAAATAGTTTTGTATTTGTTCAATTAGGAATATTAATATCCATTTAATTTCTCTTGTAATTAAGTTTAATGTTTGTTTCAAATTCCGATCCCATTTAAATTTTCACTTTTAAATAATTTTCAAATTGGTTTAATTTTGGACTTTTGGTAAAATTTTGGTTATCGTTTTATTAGGGTCTGCGAACGAAATCGACGTATCGGACGATAGAGTCAAACTCTGCTTTTTTTATAATCAACGGACATATAACGATTTTGTAATAAAAATTAGTTATCACACACGACACAATTAACATCAACTCAATTATCGTCCACACCTGTAATACAATATCCCAATTAATCCCAGCACACTTTCAACACGATCACACCTGAGAAGTTCACCTTTGGCTCTTCAACTATTTTAATGGCGCAATAGTTTGGTGTGATCGAATCCGAAAATACCCTTATATATGAATGCAAATATTCAAATTCACTCAAAACAGTCATATAATATTCGAATGCACGTCTAATGGTCTTCTTGTCCATTCACGGTTATCTGAAAAGTCTTACCATCCCTCTCGGCATTCGTTCTTTATATTATATATATGTTGTCCCCTTCCAGTGGTAAATATCAAGTTTACCGATATTTTACCCTCCATAGAAAATTTTAAACAATAAGTTTCAAGTTTTCTTTCGTTCAAATAATCTTTTAAAATCAAAATTTATTGATTTTAATTCCATTTCTCTCAATCATTGCATTCATTTTTAAACAACACAAATACCAGAAGAGAATTATTTTTCTCTTAAAAAAATGTAAAACTTTTAGTTAAAAATTTTTTTTTCTCGCGTCATTTGGTGATAACGCAACCATACAATCTACAAAATATTGACCAGGAATTCAGAAATATGAAACTACATATACAGTTTAAGAGTGTTATCTTCCTACCTTTATTAAATTTTATAGCTTACTAGACTCGACTTTTTTTTTTCATTTGCATCGACTGTTACATCCAAAAAAATAACCAAATTGTAACCAAGATATCAGAAATACCTAATTATAACAGTTTTGTTATGTTATCCTAATGTTAATTTATTTCATTTGTAATTGACTGTTTTAAAACTCTATAATTAGGCTCACTTGTAACTAACTAACAAACAATGAAATAAAATATTTGAAGACAATTTTAACCTACCTCTTATTGTCGTATCCAAATGAAACTTTTTATGAATATGTAGTTTGGATGATTAAACTATAATTTTGTATCTTGAAGCTGATCTGATGATGGAGCCAAGAGGTGGATTTTGCAACTCTTCAGTGGGTACTAGTAAACCCCTCGAGTTTCGGTTCAAATGATTTGTTTTGACGAGTTCAATAGATAGTGCTTGGTAGAGATGAAATTGTAAAGGCTGCCCTGGACGGGCTACACTTTGACAATAAGGTCCATTGTGATGCCTTAGGATGTGAGGGGAGTGGAAGGAATTTGTGAGTAGACTAGGAATTGGCAGGATATGCGGCTGCAGCCGACTATGATCGGAACTATGCCGATATTCATCTGGAGAGTTCGTGAAGGAAACTGCAGAAAACCTTCTCAAGCATAGCCGGTTACTTCGTTCTTGTCCATACACCGACAGCTTTGTCAATCAACCGCCTTTTTTTTTTTTTATAATTGACAAACTGCCGATGTCGGGATTCGAACCCATAACCTCCCAGGTTCCAAGTACTGCATACTGCGCAGACATGACGCCTTAGACCGCTCGGCTACTTGGCTGGTAGTGCTTGGTAACGAGAGGATTCTAATTTTGAGTGCATAATAAAAGCGTGTTCTTTAGATTTTTTTTAACTTTGTTATGTAGCTGATTGTAACAGTTAAACAAGCCCAATTTTAAGTGTGAACATAAGACGGTCAGCTACATGACACAAACCAAAATATAATTATTATATTTGTTTACGCAGTACATGGCCTCCCAGCATACTTTGACACGTTGGGCATATACCTGTCGAGCTCTCTATCTCTCAAAATTTGTTTTTTTAATAATATCACTTACTTATGCAACGGCATTAATTATAAAAGAAAAATAACAATTCATAATTTTGTAAAAAAAAATCTATTAATATAACACTCTCGTAACTGAATGTCGGAATTAATAAAATTGGCAACGCATATTCAAGTGTTCTATAAATGTAAATGATTAGAAATTTGTAATTAATAATTTGTAATAAAACATCGAAATAAAATTGTGATTAAAGTCGACAACAAACGTTTAATTAATAAAATCATTTTTATTCATTTTGTAATAATATCCGTTTAACGCGAATTCGCACCACAGCCGTTTATTGGAAAAGCAATAAAAAATACCCCAACTAGATATGGTTTCGTGGCCGACAAAAGCGGTTTGAGGTTATTTGGATCAACCCGAATATTTAAACCAAGATAAATACTTAAGTAAAACTAAATTACAGTTGGAGTCACTTCAATACTGAAATAGATTGAATATTTAGGAAAATTATCGCATAAATGATTAGAATCGTGTGATTTTTCAAAATATCTCTGCAAGACTACTGGGTTATTCTTTGCAAACGCTAATAGTTATTCCGCACCGGGTCTCTATTTAGCAAATGGTAGCAGAATTTTTTGTGAAGATAACCCATCTTTAAAATCTTAAATCATTCAATTCAGATTATAAAGATCCTTTATCAATTTGAATATATTGCAAAAAGCATAGCATTTGCAAATTTTCGAATTATAATTATATTTCGAGTTAATTAATTTAATCGAGCCACTTTTTCTATCAAATTATATCATTTTCTCTAGTTACATTTCCTTTAAAAAAAAACTAAATCGTCAAAACATTCACACAACACTTTTGCATTCATTTCTGCCGCTTGTTTATGTTTACAGGAAAACCAAATTTCAAACTCATTGCTAGAAGTTCCTTGCGATTCACACGAAATCTATATGACAATATAAAGCTGAGAAAATAATTTTTGACCAATTTCAAGAAAGATAGTTACTGATCAAATTGGAAACATGTCGACTCATCAGAACAATGGTGCAGTTCCAAGGACTTCACCAACAGCACCATTACCTTCAAACAACCTTTCCAGCACACCAACACAACGAGCCGTTCCACCTGGTACACCAAACACTGTTCTGGCACAGGTACTTAATAACACAAATCATCTGTACAACTTACATCCGGATGGTAGATTATCCCCAATCAAACCATGGCAACAAAACCTTGCCCCCACACCTCCACCTAAATCATATCTTGCACAATATTTACCCTCTTCTCCCCGTACCGAAGGTAATCCTACAAATTTCAATATCAATATCCCCCACTCTAATTCAGCAAATTTTCCCAACCCAAATATAAATCCTAACCTACTTAACGTTAATTTAAACGATAATATTCCCCACTTTAATCCACTAAATTTCTCCAACCCAAATATAAACCCAAACAAGCCAAATTTTCTTAATTACCAAAATATAGCTACCGAAAATGAAACTCCACACCAGAGAATGAACCACCGGGATAATCTAACCCAACTAATGGCCATCCACAATCAATTGCTGTGGAACACCCAACGTGAATTTAGAAATTTGTCAGGTCCAAATTTTCACCCTGACATGACACAGCTATGTCAAATTTTTGGAATGTCTGATTCAAGTCGAAAAAAATGTAAACTTAAATATAATGCCTTTGTATAAGTTAATGGGAGGTTTTGTATCAAGAACAGAGGGTGAATTGCACTTGTGTCTGTCCAGGTCTGCTAGCACCACATCTGACTGGGTTCAAGTAAAGCGCAACCTCTTGAGTAAATTTTTATCCCCAACTCAGGTTTCACGCATCCATCTGACGAAAATATTTCGTTTTCAAACCTTAGATGAAAGTTTAAAACAATATATTTTCCACTTAGAAAATACGGCTAAGGCATTGAATCTCAACGATGAATTACGCATAGTGACTCATATTTTGGACAGCGCAAATTCTAGGTATCTACCAATTCTATCAACCATTTTCCCAGCCCCCACCACTTTCCGACAATTATACGAAATTGCAAAACGCGCAGACGAGAGCACTACTCGTTTACACGAAGCAACATTATGCGAGACACCTAAAAATCAATGACTATCAGAAACGGCGAACAAATCGAAGGACCCACCACCAAAAGTCGCAAATTGTTCTCCTCGTTATCACAAAGTCGCGAGTTCAAGTATGCCAACCAAATACCGTTCATTGAAATTGATGTGTTAGGGCAAAAATATCGGTCAATGATTGACACTAGCTCAACGTATAAAATCATTTGATCTGACTTAGTTCCAGTTCTAAAACATTCCAAACATAAAATCAGCAATATATTTAATAAAATTACCATCGCCAACAATACAAATATTAACATCAACAAATCCATAAATTTAATAATAAAAATCCAGGACCACACATGGAGAGTTGACTTTCTTATTATAAAAAATTTACCATGCTGCATGATTTTGGGCAACGAGTTCCTACATACCGTAAAAGCAAATTTGAATTTTCAAACGAGCAATTTCATCATTAAGGATCGAAACGTAAATACACCAATTATATTTGAACATAATAACGAACAATTACAATTACTTTTAGAAAATTCAGCCGAACTAAGACCTTCTGAATTCGACAACTTACAAACATTAAAAGAATCATTTAAAGATGTTTTATGCAATAAAATCGGCACCGCTACAAATCACATCATGAAAATACTCCTGAAAGACAGAACACCGGTCTACAAACATCCCTACAAGATGTCTCCTCCTAAGTATCAAGGGGTTATTGAAAAGTGCACAAGTAGCTGGGCAAGTCCAAATTTTATAGTTAAAAAACGTGACAGCTGCTACAGAATTGTTCATGACTACCGAGAGATAAACAAACAAATTTAATTCGACCCATATCCAAGTACTCAAATCAAGATTATTTCAATTCATTGAATGGCTCAAAAATTTTCTCGAGTCGTGATTTGGTTTCGAGTTACCATCAAGTGGTTTTAGATGAAAGTTCAAGAAATATCACTGCTTTCGTTACACCCCAAGCTCAGTTTCGATACCTCAAAGCACCACAAGGATTAGCGAACTCTTCACAAGCGCTGAACCGAATCATGATGGATATATTTGGAGATTTAAAATACAAATTTTGCATACCTTACGCAGACGACCTACTAATATATTCTAAATCAATCGAAGAACATCTTGAACATCTTCGCGAAGTTCTTCAAAAGTTGAGGAAACATGGATTAACTGCTAAACCGGAGAAATGTTGATTTTTCATGACTAGATTACGGTACCTAGGTCTAATTATTGATGAAACAGGCCTATCTATCGACATGTCTAATGTCCAAGCCATAAACGAGCTTTCTAGGCATGACTGGATATTTTATGAAATTTGTGGAGAATTACGCTGAAATTTGTCTACCATTATACCAATTACGACAAAAACACACCAAATTTGAATTAAAAGGACAACATTTAAATGCATTTAACAAATTAAAAGAACAACTTATGTCAGCCCCAATTCTCAAATTTCCAGACTTTACAAAAACTTTTATCATCAGATGCGATGCAAGAGACTTCTGTAAAGCTGGAGTTTTACTTCAAGGTTTCGAAGGTTTCTTACACCCAATAGCGTATACCTCCAGGAAATTGTCACCTGCAGAATCTAAAACTCATATCTACGAAAAGGAAGCGGTAAGTTTAATCGTAACGATCAACAAATTTCACGACTATCTACATCATGCCAAATTCATTGTTCAGACCGATAATAATGCTCTGACATATCTCTTTAAGAATTGTAAGAATACCGGTAAACTTGCTCGTTGGCAATTAACTTCATCTAATTTCACATAAACGGTTCTATCAATAACATCGCAGACACCTTGTCCCATTTGTATTTAGAAAACGATAGTACGGAACAACTTCCCAAACCATCCCTCGACCAAATATACGAAGACATAACACCCGAGGACAAACTTTTATTCCTAAATGAGTTTCCATCTGTTTTCCCAAATATCCGCATAGCCCAACGGAACGACGAAAAATGTAAAGGCATCATACTCCGACTACAAAACGAAGAGGATGATGTAAATGGCTTCACACTTTATCGCGGTCTTCTGTGTCGAAAAACTGAAAAATTTAATAAAAGACCCATCTACGTCCCCGAATGTCTTCGCCACTCCATCATGCATTACTTCCATGATGGTCTCCTAGCCTCGCACCAAGGAATTGTAAAAACCTACAGCAACATCTCAAAACGTTTTTACTGGGAGAACCTATACAAAAACATTTCACTATATGTCAAATCTTGTGACTCTTGTCAACGTCACAAGATTTCAACTAAATCCAAACAACCCATGCAAGCACATAACCCAAGCTACGTCTATCAAGCCCTACAAATTGACATTCTTGGCCCTTTACCTATCACCAAGAACAAGTCTAGGTTTGTGTTAGTTGCTGTAGATAGTTTCATCCGTATCTTGCAAACCTTCCCCCTGAAAAAACTTGAACATCGGCATCTATTTGTGCAAAATTAGAAACCTTGTTTCCAAACATTTCAGCACCTTTCCTGATTTTCTCTGACAACGTCAGCTACTTTCGATCCAAATCCTACAAAGAGTACTGTTATAAGTGGGGCATTCATGCTAGATACCTATCACCATACAGCCCTTCAGGGAATAAGTACCTTACTCGAGCAAATATCAGTACCTTACTCGATTCAGCCTCATCAGGTCATATAACATGGGATGAATTCTAATACTACTCCGTCTTCTTTATTTTTTGGCAGAGCTTTAACCTTTCCCTTAGATCCCCTTTGGGAAATACATGAAGTTTTACCACTAACTACTAAGCCCTCTAAAGAAATGGTGAAAATCTTCTTGGAAAAATCATTAAAGAGACGAAGACAGTATTTTGATAGAGGCAAAAAGACCCACGGATTCAAAATAAATGACCTGGTGATGCTGAAAAAGAAACATATATCCGTGCATGGCATTTCGAGCAAAAAATTTCTTGTAAAATATCTAGGTCCATACACCATCATAAATTTTAAAGCTAAAAATACCGTTGACATAAAAAATTTAACAACGGGGCGATGTTTGAAATGTCATGCAATGTTTCTCAAAAGGTACTATAAACAAGAAGTTATGCGAGTCAAAAAAAAAACGGGAAATTTGTTCATCGCTTTCTTTCTTGGGTTCTGGAGGTGATATTGATCTACCATATAGTAAACACCCCCCCCCCCCCCTGTTGTGATTAAAGTCGACAACAAACGTTTAATTAATAAAATCATTTTTATTCATTTTGTAATAATATCCGTTTAACGCGAATTCGCACCACAGCCGTTTATTGGAAAAGCAATAAAAAATACCCCAACTAGATATGGTTTCGTGGCCGACAAAAGCGGTTTGAGGTTATTTGGATCAACCCGAATATTTAAACCAAGATAAATACGTATGTAAAACTAAATTACAATTAGAGTCACTACAAACTGAAATAGATTGAATATTTAGGAAAATTATCGCATAAATGATTTGAATCGTGTGATTTTTCAAAATATCTCCGCAAGACTACTGGGTTATTCTTTGCAAACGCTAATAGTTATTCCGCACCGGGTCTCTATTTAGCAACTTCTTTTATTTTTCCACTAAAATTACCAAATTGTAACCAGGAAATCAGAAATACCTAATTATAACATTTTTGTTATTTTATTCTTTTGAAAATTTATTCCATTTATAATCATTAATTTTTCTCATAATTAAATTTATTCAATTTAATTTTAACCTAAAACATAATAAACAATCGCAGTGTTTATATGTCTTTATATGACGCAGTTTTTATAAAATCTTGTTTACATTGTTTCCAGCTACAATGAATGTTTTGAAATTTTCGTGTCTGATATTATTATGTAAGCCTATTAAATACTTACTATCGCTATCTGTTTATAAGGGTATGAACTAACATAATTGTAGGGACAGAAAAATTGGACTTATAGTTCAGTAAAGTTAAACATGATAAACCATACCCATATTTAGTCAACAATAATTGTACATTTCATAACAATAATTGTACATATATATTTAAATATTTTTGCTTAGGTGAACTTAAATTGGCACAAGAATATGCAATTATTTTTTTACTTTTTAGTGCATTTTTTGTTATAGAATATTTTATTTTTGAAGTCGGGTTTCCATTTTGTCAAAATATGGTTTATTTCTCGCTTTTTAGTGACTTTGAAGTTCTATAACTTGTTTTATTTGTCTAAATATGGGTAGACCTACTAAACGACTTACTAATATTTAGTGAATTTTTTTAACACATTTTTTTTTACCCGTTTTTTTTTTTTTTTAATTTTAAGAGCATTTTTTTATAACAGATTTTCAATTTTATTTACATGCATTTTGTTTTTTTTTTTGTAAAAATTTGTTTTTTTGGGGTCGGTTTTTTTTTTGTAAAAAAATTTTTTGAAGTCGGTTTTTAAAAAAATTTTCTTATTTTCCCATTATGAATGAGTACACCCTTTAAAAAAAAAAAAATTACGCAGAAATCGGTTATCACATATAAAATGAGGATTTTCCTCGATTTTCCGGAGATCCCCTCATCAGAATGCGATTTGGTGCCAATGGGACCAATGGGAAACCAAACCCTTTAAAACAAAAAAATCGGTTCATAAATGTCGGAGTTCTGAGGTGACACACATAAAAAAAAAAAACAGACGAATTGAGAACCATCTTCCTTTTTTGAAGTCGGGTTAAAAAGGTGGTCGTGCTTGCAAAAGGTCCGGTCGTTCTGAATTTTTTATATGTTGTAAGAACCTAAACCAATATTAAAAAACCAGATTTGCAATTTCCAAAGTGCTGTGCGAGCGGCGGTGTACCCAAAAAACCATGAAATTTTCGGACTTTTTTCAGTTTTTGCTCAATATCTCTGTGAAGGAAGGGTCTGACCGGTATAGTCATTCTATACACTTTTAAAGTAGACTAAATTTTGAGATCAAAACAAGCTCTATACAGCTATTGGTTCCCAAGATACAGTTCTTAGAAAATAGGCCATTTTTTCCAAAAAGTTAAATTTTTTCGAAATGGCCACATATTTCGTAATATATCTTCTAAAATACGCTTCCCACGTCAAATAATATATTTAATAAACTTGTAGCAAATTTAATTAGCTTTTATTTGAGATCAGATTGGTATCTGTATGCCCAGCGGTTCTCTCAAAAGCGGCAGATAACCAAAAACAGTCATAAGTTAACCAGCGCAGATAACCATAGCAGCGCACATATTTACCAGATGTTTGTATCCATATTTTCGGTAAAAGTAGGTACCAATTCCAATCAGAAGGAAGGAAACAAAAGATCGAGGTCGTACAGCAGTTATCAGAACATGAGAAAATGGCACACACTTCTTCTTCCATGCTTCAAGGGGCCACGCTTGTTTTTGAGAACAATAGTCTCAAAAAATAGCTGTACTGAGTGTCCCTTTGTTGGAGCCCATCTCCACTATGACTATGTCATCGACAAAACGTTTTTGGAGGTGAGTTTTCGCTGTTCTGACATCAGGTATACAATCACCCTTAATATGCTGCAGTAGGTGTGACAAAGAAAACTGGCATTCATCACTGTTTTCCAACAGCTAATCGTACATCGCTTCTTCAGTATTACTGGTTACCCTCTCTTATTCCTAGTAGCAGGTGGTTATCTAAACAGGCTCCTGTAGCACAATCTGTGGTACGCCCCGTCTGCAGCAACCAGGTCATCAATGGCGAGTATGCGCTCCGATTGTGCTACAGGAGCTTGTTTAGATTACCACCTGCTACTGGGAATAATGATCATAATAATAATAATAATAATTTATTAGACCAGAAATGTAATACATATTGGGTCGTCATATATTCCTAACATTATTGGTTGTTAGAAAAAAATTCATCCACATTATATGGACAATGATCGAGCAGTAAATTCTTGCAGGCGGTTTCAAACTTCCTTTGGTTACATTCAAGCAGGTAACTTTTAAGCCATTGTAAGATGGACCATGTTCGAAGACATTTAAGTTGTGCTTGGGTACTCTTAATTCGCTACCATGTTTTGTATAATACGTGTGATTAAAGTTATTTTGATCTACCGTATGAATATTCTTCTTTATATGGGCAAGACAATGGAGAATGTACTGGAGAGCGTCAAGATTCTCAGATCCTTAAAATATTGTCTACAGGAAGTTTGCTGGCCAACACCCACAATTACTCGTAATATTTTCTTTTGCTTTATGAAAATTTGTGTTGATTGAGAGGAAGATCCCCATAACAAAATTCCATATTTAAGTCTGCTATGAACCAATGAATAGTATACCATAGCTAATGTTTTTTGACTTAGATTCTCTCTTAAATTTCTAAAAATAAAAGAGTGGTCGTGGAATAAGAGACGGTATCGTCCTGCCAGTAATACTGAAGAAACGATCGATTGTGTGTACGATTACCTATTGGAAAACAGTGATGAATGCCAGTTTTCTTTATCACACCTCCTACAGCAAATTAAGGGTGATTGTATAACTGATAACAGTCGAGATGGGCTCCAACAAAGGGACACTCAGTACAGCTACTTTTTGAGACTGTTGTTCTCAAAAAACAAGCGTGGAAGAAGCATGGAAGAAGAAGTGTGTGTCATTTTCTCATGTTCTGATAACTGCTGTACGACCTCGATCTTTTGTTTCCTTCCTTCTGATTGGAATTGGTACCTACTTTTACCGAAAATATGGATAAAAACATCTGGTAAATGTTATGTAAAACTTATGACTGTTTTTAGTTATCTGCCGTTTTTGAGAGAACCGCTGGGCATACAGATACCAGTCTGATCTCAAATAAAAGCTAATTAAATTTACTACCAGTTTATTCAAAATATTATTTGACGTGGGATGAGTATTTTAGAAGATATATTACGAAATATGTGACCATTTCGAAAAAATTTTACTTTTTGGAAAAAATGGCCTATTTTCTGTATCTCGGGAACCAATAGCTGTATAAAGCTTGTTTTGATCTCAAAATTTAGTCTACTTTAAAAGTGTATAGAATGACTATACCGGCCAGACCCTTCCTTCACTGGGATATTGAGCAAAAACTGAAAAAAGTCCGAAAATTTCATGGTTTTTTGGGTACACCGCCGCTCGCACAGCACTTTGGAAATTGCAAATCTGGTTTTTTAATATTGGTTTAGGTCCTAACAACATATAAAAAATTCAGAACGACCTGACCTATTGCAAGCACGGATGTAGATCTTAACTGGACTATTATGAGCTTCTATATTTCATACCGATCAACTTGAATTTATGACCACCAGAGCGAGTACTTACACACACATATTCAAAAAACGGTTTAAATACCATCGTCAGTGACAAAGCATCAATACAATCAACACAATATTGACTAAGAATTCAGAAATATGAAACTATATACACAGTTTAAGAGTGTTATCTTCCTACCTTTATTAAATTTTATAGCTAACTAGATTCGACTTACTTTTTTTCATTTGAATCGACTGTTTTTAAACTCTTTATTTAGGCTCACTTGTATCTAACTTACAAACAATTTAATAAAAAATTTGAAGTCAATTTTAACCTACCTCTTATTGTCGTGTTCAAGTGTCATGCCGGTCCTGAGCCAAGCTTCCAAATTTGCCCACCAGAGGCATTGGTGGCGCTGCGATTGCATGCTCAGATGACGTCAGAGTAGTGGTTCAGAAGTTTGCTAAGAAACTGGTGGTGTTGCGATCGGTGGCTCGGAACTTTGCTCAAAGATTGGTGGCGCTGTGATCGGTGGTTGTGGTACAGAACTTTGTTAAGAAACTGGTGGCACTGCAATTGGTGGTTCGGAACTTTGCAAAGCGATTGGTGGCGCAGAGATCAGTGGTTGTGGTTCGGAGCTTTGCTTAGTCAGGGGGGTGTGTGTGAAGGGGCAGGGGCGTGTGCTCTGAAAGGTTCTGATTTCGGCTAAGTTTTGAGGATGATATTGGTGGTGGCGCTGCAATCGGTGGTTCGAAACTTTGCTAAGAGATTGGTTGCACTGTGATCGATGGTTGTTGTTCGGAACTTTGATCGTATTGGTGAGAGATTTAATTGGGAAGAGTGAATTGATAACCATTGCATGTGTTTTGGTGTGACGGTAGTGGTAACCTTGAACATGCCAGAACTTGTTATTTCTGCAGTTAGTTTTGTTGAGTATAATAATATATCTTATTACATAAAAATTGTCTATTAATCAAAATTACAATTCAGTTTATCGTTAAATATGATTTTTTTCTTGTTGTTATTGTAAAAATGCGACAAATTCTTGGAAATATTAAACAATTATATCAATGGTAAGCATTTTTTAAAACAAAAGATTTCACAAAATCCGCTATGCAATCCAAAGCCACTTGCATTTTTTTTTTAAATAAAATTTCTGTAGTTTGCTAGAACTAGTTAATTTGTATAGTTAGATTTGATGAAATTAACTAGAACTGAAATTTAACATAAACTACAAAAATACAAAATAAAATAATATTTATAATAATATTTATGCATGATTTATCTAAAAAAAAATAAAATTTGACAATTAAAATTTAGTCACTTTAGATTAAATAAAATATTTACTCACATTTTCAACATTCTCCTCGACAATAATGATATCATCGATTATTGTTTCTGATAGAGCAATGGCCCTATCAAAGTAATTTAGTGGCTCTAAAAAAAAAAAAGAAGAAGAAAAACTTCAGTAAAAAAAAATAAAATAAATAAAGTATAGAGAAATCAATAGACTTGCTTTCGATAGTTAAATAGTATATCTGAAGCAGGGCACAGTCCAATGGGAACTGTACCACTTGCATCGTCTCCAACATTGATGTCAATAAAATTTTGGCTGTATCAAATCTCACTAAAATAAAAAACAAAAAAATTTTTAGTTATTAATAATTAGTTAGTTATTATAATTAATAATAATAATTGGTTATTATTAACTAATTAGTTTGAAAACGTTTACACTCTGAACTAGTCTTGACACACCATACTTGCTTATCAGTTTGCTGTATTTCTGGGATAGTTAAGCTTTCCAATGATCTAAACCATAAATTTACATCGGCATTTCGATTTACTACATTATATAGTTTTATACGCATGTCATCAGAAACTTTTACAAATGGATCGCACTATTCTAATTTTCAAAATTCTAATACAGTTTGTTGTAAGATATGATTTTTTGTTGTTGTTGTTGTTATATATGGATCTAATATTAAATTTAAATAGAAGTTAATTTTATAATATTCCATTATTATTATTACGATGCCCGTTCACAATTAATGGAGTTTTGGTTCTTCTTTGATCTATTATTGAATAGTTTCGATTGTATCAATAAACCCCGTTTAAAGGAGTTGTTGACATATTTTTATTGGGTAATACAAAATACAAAATAAAATAATATTATAAAAGATTAAACAGATTATTAGAGAAGAGGATGTGTGTTAGAAAATTAGATGTATAAGTTATCATTCAATAATTCAATGTATTCATGAAATCATGTCGATAGCGGCCATCATTGAGGGGGCAATTTTTCATTATTACAACAAAGCTATTAAGAGATGTCCAACAATGACTGCACAGATCACGAAATTTTTGGAAATTCATATCAAAGCCCCCTATATGGTCATCGAAGATGTGTTTTAAATTCAAATCATCAGATTTGAATAACACCAAACAATTTGTATTGTCCCTTATGTTATGCTTAGGAACACGTGCATAGCTCTGGCAAAGGTAAAAACAATCACTTTTTCGATGTCGGCCCATACTAAAGAATTCTCTGATTCGTTCTTGTAAATGGCAGCTCACATCATGGAAAATGAATAGACTTTGTTCACGTGCTTCATTCGGATCAATAATTTCACTAGTATCACTAAATGGGAAATATTCAACTCCATCCACTAGTTTTAAAGTATCTTCAAGTAATTGATATTTTTGTTGATAAAGAGATTTACTGTAGACATAGATGTTTTCAAATCGTAAACCATTTTCATGATAAATTAAGTTTAGCATAAGATTTGTTTTCCCACAGCCAGCAGGACCACATATTATTGCTCGTAGTGAATCTGAAAATAGGGGACCATGATAGGAATGATTATCCGTATTATTGGATATTAAATCTTTAACAATGAGTGAATGCTGTTGTTTATGAAAGCGCATTTTTCCGACAACTAAAACTAAAATATAAAAACAACTCATTTAAATAGACGTGAACATGATTGCTTGAAACATTTAGAAGTATGCCTAATTCGAGGACACATCAAGGAAAAGGTATTGTTAATACACTTATAAATAAATTACCGATTGAGTTACACATACCAGCTTATAAATATTGTGGACCAGGCACTAAGCCCAAAGAACGAATTGCACGTGGTGAAAAACCAAAAAACGCATTGGATCAGGCTTGTATGGTTCATGATATCGCTTACTCAAAAAGTAAAGATTTAAAGGAGCGTCATCTGGCGGATAAACAGTTAGGTGTAGCCGCTTGGAAACGTACAAAGGCCTCCGCTTCAACAGTTGGTGAAAGGACAGCAGCTCTATTCGTCACAGGCGCTATGAAAACAAAAGCTGCTCTTGGCATGGCATTGAAGATTAAAAAGAAGAAGTAGAAGCAGACAAAGAAAGCTATAATCTTTATAGCGCCAGTTAGGAAAACTAGAAATGCATTAAAAGAATCTCCACCAGTGGATTTAAAGGCCGCAGTAAATATTGCGAAAGCTGCAGTACGCAGTCAACGTATTAAAGCACCAACACGTGTAATACCAGTTCCAAAATCAGGTGGTGTGCTTCCATTAATCCCCATATTTGCTGGACTCTCTGCTCTTGGAGCTTTAGCTGGTGGGGCGTCAGGTATTGCTAAAGCTGTAACAAATTATAAGAGTGCACGTGAACAACTTAGTGAGAGCCAACGTCACAATAAAACAATGGAGGCTATAGCAATGGGTAAAGGCTTGTATTTAAAACCTTACAACAGGGGTATGTGGCTTTACCTATCAAAAAATTAATAGAAACGCTACCACGCAGAACACTTTATGATACGGAACTGTGTGAGTATGCTAAAAAATTAAATATGCCGTATTTTCAAGATGTTTTTATCAGTGACACCCTACCCAAATCACCAAACAAATATGAGACGGGAATTATCAATCATGATATAGCTATGAATAGTGGAACTCATTCGACGGCGTATACAAAATTTAATAAGAATGTTATCTATTTCGATAGCTTTAGTTACCTGCAGCCACCGCAAGAGTTATTTAAATACTTTAAAGGATGTGATATCCAGTATAATTTTAATCAAGAACAAAAATTCAATACTACAATATGTGGACATTTATGTTTAAAATTTTTGTTGGATAAATAAACCATCACATGCTACAAACTTATCATTTATCAATATGTCTTTCATGTTAACGTTCACAGGTAATAGTTCTTTTTTAACAATAGACTATTTCCCACCTATTGATTTAGATAAAAGTTCAAACTATGTGATGGGACTAGTAGACTTACAAACATATAATGCTATTCCTAATGTTGATACTACGAATAATAAATTTTATTATGATACTGATAATAACGTAATTGAAATACCTATTGGATCATATGAGATTGATGACATTTCACGTTATTTAAGTAATTCTCTAGATGTAAAAGCAACTCTTATTTTGCATGCCAACACAAACACCCTTAAATGTGAAATAAAGTGCACAAAAATGATAAATTTCGAACACATCGGATTCAATTGGTCAAATGTTGGGCTTCAAAAATCAAAAACTTAGTGCAGATCAAAGACATGTAGGCAAATCAAGTGTTACAAGTGTTACAAGTGGTTCATATCATAACAATGAAATCAATCACACAATTTTCCATTTCTCACCAAATTTACCGCCAGGCTATAAAATTATAGTGCATCCCACTAATGTTATACTTATCATTTATACTTATAAAATTTACTTGTATTTAAAAGAAACATGACAGAAATTATAGAAGTAACCAACGTACCTGAGTATGATAATACGATTACAGGACTAGAATATCACAATCATCGAGCGTATAATTCAACAAAATTTGAGCCTAGTGATGAGATTAGAATTTGCATTCAGTCACAAGATTTATATACATTATCATGTGAGAGTGTTTTAAGTATTGAAGGTAAAGTAACTAACGATCCTGAAAATAAAGCACAATTCATATCGAACGCTACATCATTTATGTTCCAAGAAATTCGTTATGAAATTGGTGGTCAAGTAATTGATCATACTAATAATGTTGGTATTGTAAGCACTATAAAAAACTACTTAACATTAAATGAAAATCAGAGTAAAGCGTTACTCAATGCTGGTTTTGGTGATAAATTCAATAAAGATGCCGGTGGTTTATTCAATGTTCGAATACCACTGAAAATATAAATGGGTTTCTTTGAAGATTATCCTAGAATTCTGGTAAACATGAAACAAGAACTTATTATTATTCGTGCAAATGATGAGACCAATTGTTTGACTTCAGCAATCGCAACAGTTAAACCTAAAATTTCTATTAGTAAATTAGAATAGTGCAATCCATTTGTAAAAGTTTCTGATGACATGCGTATAAAACTATATAATGTAGTAAATCGAAATGCTGATGTAAATTTATGGTTTAGATCATTGGAATGCTTAACTATCCCAGAAATACAGCAAACTGATAAGCAAGTATGGTGTGTCAAGACTAGTTCAGAGTGTCCTGACTATGTTGTGGTATGTTTCCAAACATATCGTAATGGGAATATTTTAAAAGATTCCAGTCAATTTGGTGATTGTAATATTACAAACATGAAAGTCTATTTAAATGGTGAAGTTTATCCATACGCAAATTTTAATGGTAATTTTCAGAAAAAACAAACAGCAATCCTATATGATATGTATTGAAGATTCCAGAAATCCTATTATAATCGATATATAGCAGAATCTTTGTTAGGTAAAAATGAATTTATAGAGAATGCACCTTTATTTTTTATTGATTGTTCAAACCACCCTGAATCACTTAAATCAACAACAATGGATATTCGTGTTGAATTTGAGGCTACTGCTAGACTTCCTGCAAAAACACGTGCATATTGTCTAGTTTTTTATGATCGATTATTTAAATATAACTCACTCACAAATATTGTAAACAAAGTGCATTGAAATGGCATACATTGTGGACATACAAGGATTTAAAGTTAACAATGAGTTCATTGTTAAGGAATTCAGTTTTGTGGATACGAATGGAAATAATTTTTATTCCTTATATATTTAAACCACTATTTACAATCAACACTTTAAGTGATTCCGATAAAAAAGTAGTGTTCTGGTTAACCAAAAATTATCATGGACTACATTGGAATCAGAGATCCACTGATTATGGAGAACAATCAAAGGTTTTATCATACATTGTTAACAACAATACTGTATACTGTAAGGGTGATGAGAAAAAATTATGGATTGAAAACTCACACCAAAATCAACAAAGGCAGTACATATTGAAACTTTAGAAGGTGGACTTTCATTTCATAAGAATAATGTTAGTTCAAAAGCACTTTGTATCTTACACCATAATCACAGTACAACTTATAATGTAAATTATTTGTTAAATTTTTTTTTCAATAAAACTATGTTTTATTTATAAGTCCTTTTATTAAGATATGATTATAACAATTTTGATCATTTCAATTGTGTATTCTAATGAGATAACATGATTAAGACAAGGAAAGAGATGATTGAATTGAGTAATGCTATACGTAAAAAGTATAACAGACTAAAAGCAGGTGAACAAATATCCACTTTAACTCTACAGAAGACATTTCAGCCCATTACTGAGCAGTTGAATAAACTAGTGGAAAAACAATAGGTAAAATTGAAGCATGCAGAACAAATACCGTATATACAAATTAAGGAAGGAATGAATCAGGAAGATTACACACCAATTAAGAAAACAAAATTATTTGAAGTTGATAAAAATATTATCAATCTACCAAGTCATTCAACAGAATACATGGATGAAGGTACACCACTTACACCACATGATGCATTTAGGGATATTATAAAATCAGAAGAAAACGTATACCACGCACATCAATATTTCATTGATATGAATGGAGATATTGCTGGTAAATACATTTATAATATAGTTGCAAATAAAGGTGGTAAAATCATCGATAATTATTATGGATTGCGTTATAATATAAATGATGATAAATTGTATATTGGTATAACTTCTGTTCGCATTAGTCATAACGATATACAAGTTGGTGAAAAGTGCTATAATGGAACTTTCGGTTTATATGAACTTTTAATAAGAAATTCACCTGAAAAATATACAAAAGAAGATTTGGATAATTAAATAGAAATTGTAAGATCTACTAATGCTCATAAACGGAATTATAATTCAACAAGTCAAATTCATGGTTCTAGAAGTTTGAAATATAGAAATATTATTAAGAAATACTTATCCGTTTCTGGATATGGTTTAACGTTATCTACACTTAACAATAAACCTATAAATTATGTTTATTGGAATGTAGCTGATGAATTGGTTGATAGACTACGCCTTTTGTATCCATTACAAGCAGCCGGAAATAATTGCCATGTGAACGAGATAAACTCTATCATATCAGAACTAAGAGAAGAAAATATAATATACTGAATCTCTTATAAACAGGTCTGTTTCTTAAAATCTCTTTATAAGATACCTCTTTTAAAGAGGTTATTTTATAAACAGGTCACTTTATAAGAGGTTTTTCTATTAAAAAAGCGCTTTAAAAGACGTCTCTTATAAAGAGGTTTTTTTGAACCTCTTTATAAGATACCTCTTTTAAGTGTTGAACCTTAGCTGTTGATATATAGTAATATAAAATTGATGTATACATCATTCAATATTCAGACTTCATCTAGGACAGAATAGATAAATTCGGTCGCTCTCTCCTCAAAAATTATCATTTAAAAACTAATGATGTATCATCAGGTGAAATGTAAATGTACAAAATCCTATAGACATGTATGTTGCGGTGAACATGCAAAGTGCAAGTCTTGAAACAAAGTGTTTATCAACAAATGTATCGGAGTCATATTTTGATGAAAAAAAATAAGAGGATATCTAATGTAGCTAGTCCGGAATATTCAACGGATGCCGTGGACTTGTATACACTAACTACACATGTGCGTCATAAAATTAATGATCACGCTGAATTGTTTAACAAAAGTTTGAAAAAATTAACTGGATATTTTCATATATCTATACTGAATGCGTTGCTTACACAATTTTATGAAGATGCAGCCACTAACCTATCTTGGTATATAATAGATGCAAATAAAACTTTTGTTTTTTATTAGAATTTCCTATATCAGCGAAAATACATCCTTTAAACATTACACCATCGTACTGTGTGTTCTTTATTAACGGTGTCTGTGAATAGAAATCAATATTACAATTAAACCCCAGGATCGTTTACAGTTTGGTCTACCTAAAGATAAAGCGTATACACTAGAAGAATCTCTGTTTTTATATGTTACTATCAGTTTACAATATAAATTACTAAATGAATAAATAACAAATTGTTGTGAATGAGTTACATAAATTAGCTTGTCGCAATTTCAAAAGAAGGCGAGTTCTCATAAAAGGAATAAATGATTTGTATCCGGCTGACATGATAGAGATGATACCGTACGCTAGACAAAATACCAACTTTAAATATATATTGGCTGTAATAGATTGTTTCTCCAAGTATAGCTGGGTTAAAGTCTAAAAAAGCTGTCGATGTTGTTACCGCTATGGAGCAGATTATAAAAGATCATACACCGAAAAACCTTCAAACAGATAATGGTACTGAATTTTATAATTATTATTATTATTATTCCTTTATTTGATATACCCATTTGGGTTAATCAACAATACAAATTCATATTAAACAAAATACATTATTATAGTAAAAAAATTTTAAAAAATTAAAAATAGATAAAAATAAATAAACGTATTAACAATTACTGTAGTAGTAATTAGTAATTATATAATTATTATAATTAGTAATTAGTAGTAATTTTTTTAAAATTATTTCTCTACTCTTCTGTAAGAATTGAGCCATCATGAGTTGATCAGTCTTTTCGTCCATTATATTTTCCCAATCAATATTTTTATTAAGAAACTTTTGTCTCAGCTGACATAAACCGAGACAGTCGTATATCAAATGTCTTTCATTTTCTTCGCTTTGCTCACATATTACACATATTTTATTCCCACTTTCATCCCTCCTGTGTTTATACTTCCAGCTTCCGAGCCTTAATCCTGCCATTCCTCTTCTCCATTCCTACTCCAGACAAGAAATATATTAAGCTCCTTCCTCATAATGTGCCAATTGCTTAAAATATCCCAAGTTCACCTTTTCTTCCATTCCTTGTATCAGTTTTTTATACCCCCATTCCTTTGTTTTTTCTTTAATTATTTTTAACTGTTTATTCACGTCATAGTTTAGTACTTCAACGTTTATATCCAGAATATTTAATTTAATTTTAACTTTAACCCCCCAGCTTCTGTAATTTCCTATCATTTTATCTATAACACACTCGTACTGCAGAATTTTCTGATTTTTAGTAGCCTGCTTTATATAATGTTTTAATACATTCTTATAGATATGCACTTCAATTGGTAGCTGCCCCACTTCTAACAAAACTCCACAGTTAGCCGTTGCCCTGCTGATCTCTAGTACTTGTTTAAAGAAGTTTGTTCTAAGTTTATCAATTACTGTAAAGCTATCTTCTACACCCCACACTTGACTACCATACAGTAAAATTGGCTCAATCAATACTTTAAAAATCCTAATAATGATTTTTGCTGATAACCACTGATTACAGTACATAAATTTTTTTATTACGCCTATTCCTCTTTCAGCTTTTTTTTTAACTTCTTCGAAATGCTTCTCCCACTTTCCATTCCAATTAAAGGTTACCCCGAGATAATTAAAGTTATTTACATTTTCTATTATTATATTTTTATATCTCCATTTTTCTTGTCTGCCCAACTTCACTCCTTTTCTGAAAACTAACACTTTTGATTTTTGCTCATTTACTGCTAGCCTATTTTCTTCACAGTAATTTTGCAATTGGTTAAGTGCTCTTTGCAATCCTATTCCCGTCTGAGATAATAACACCATATCGTCTGCATATAGAAGGGTGTTAACTTCCCTATCATTTATGGATGGAGCATGTGTTTCTATATGATTCATTTTGTTTGGAAAATCGTTTATATATAATGCGAATAAAATTGCTGACAATTGACATCCCCGTCTCAATCCCCTATTCGTTCTTCTAAAATCAGTAGCCTTACCGGTATCCATTTTTATGCAGAATTCATAATTTGTATATAAGGACATAATTATTTTCAATATGTTAAGAGGCAATCCCATTTTGTACAACTTTCTCCATAACAATTCCCTATCTATGGAATCAAATGCCTTTTCCAAATCCACAAAACATGAATATAATTTTCTTCTTTTTTTAGTTATTTCGATGTTTACTAATTCTTTCAGTACCATTATGTTATCCAATGTTCCGTATCCCATACGAAATCCAGATTGGAATTCATTAATAATGTTATTTTCTTCAGTCCACTGCTGTAATCTGTCTGCCAGAATTTTTAAAAATACCTTACTTATTACCGGTAATAAGGTGATTCCTCTGTAATTTGTGGGATCGTTCTTATCTCCCTTATTTTTGTAAATATTACAGATAACTCCTTTTTCCATCCATCTGGAATTTTTTTTGTTTGCATAATTATATTAAATATTTTAGTTAACCGGGTAAATATATTAACATTGTGTTTTAAAGAATTTTTAATATATTTAGCTGGTTTACCGTCGAATCCAGGTGTTTTTCTATTTTTTAATGTGTTAATGGCATATTCAACCTCATTTTCATCTATTTCTCTTTCTAACATATCTGTAACCATGTCGTCATTATTTACTCCGGTGTTTATATTAATTTCTTCGTCCAGTTGTCTGTCTTCCACCCTTTTTTTTGTATAACTCTTCATAATGATCCAGCCATATTTTTCCTCTTATTTTACATTCATTGTAATTTGCTTTATTGTTCGTTGTCTTTATCATCCTCCATATACTTACCTCGTCTCTTTCATCAACCATTCTCATTACTTCACCTTGACGTATAATTTTCATTTCATCTTTTTTCTTTATACATAGATTCACATATTGTTTTTTAAGGGAACGATAATTATTTAAGTGTCGCTCTATTTTCGATCTTCTAAACATTCTTAGTGCATTTCTTGTATTGCATTTTGCCTCCCGACATTCCTGATCAAACCATTTATTTCTAGCTACATAATTGTCTGTACTGTTTAGAACCCTCATTGACTTTCCAACACTTTTGTACATCATCTCTAATATTCTATATGCCTCATTTATTTCATTCTTTCGTATTCCATTTTCAATTCCAATTAACCATATATCAATTTCTTTTCCCTCCATATTGCTTTTCAATTCTTCGTATTTTTGGGTATTCCATTTATATACTTCTAAAGTTTGAAATTTTTCTTTTGGGATCTCTTTTTCATTATTGCAATATATATTTATTAAAATTTCGATTGGAAAGTGTTTAGTGTTTTCCACACATTCCAGTAACTGACATATCTAATATATTTTGTTCGTAGAGACTGGTTTTGATCATCACTAGGTCAATTGCACTCTTCCCATTTTCGGAGACATATGTGTACTCCCATTCTTCATTTCCTTTACACCGTCCAGTCAAAATAGTCATATCCATATCTTTACATACTTGAATAATTATTTTACCAAATTCATTAAACTTGTTGTCTTTATATCTTCTATTTTCCAAATTAATTTTGAAATTATTAACCACGTTACTGTATTTAGTTTCATTTTCATTAGTTCTTTTTTGAATTTCTCCAATTCTTCCATTCATATAAAACAAAAAAAAAACAAAAAACTCTTACTAAACAGTTCCATATCCGGATATTTATATTCCATATCCTTAATCTCATTCATTATGCAGTTAAAAAATTCTTCGTTTGCGTATTTGGAATATTTTGGTGGATTATAAATAGCGCATATTATAAATTTTTTCTTGTTTATTTCCGTTGAGATCCAGAGACATTCCTTTATATTATTTTTCAATAATTTTGTTTTACTTTTTATCTCTTCTTTATAATATATAACAATACCTCCCGATTTCCATCCACCTTCACCAATTTTATTTGATTTTTTTTATAAACGAACCATATCCATTAATTACTATCACTACATTACTATCTTCACACCATGTTTCGACTAAAATTATGATACAATATTTCATCAAAAATTTGGTTATCTGCTTATTATATTTAATTCTATTCAATCCTTCTATATTCCAAAAAATTAATTTATTGTCCTTATCATTTTTCTCATTTTTCCTTGTTCTAAACGTATCCGTCATAAGTTTCGTATCCTCATCGCAAAGCTTATCAGTTCGAATTTTTCCTTTTCGATGCTGTGCTGAGAAATGTACTGATTGTCGATTGTTCAATAGCTATTTGTTTATTTCTCTGTTTATTCGCCAATGTATTATTATTTTCTCTTTCATCGCTGGACTTATTACCTTCTTCTTCATCACTTCTATCCCTTTTATTAGTAAAACTCTCTATTTTCCTGTATCTTACTTTATTATTTTTTAATTCCATTGTTTTGCTATCAACGTCTTTTATGGTAAATACTTCCTTATTGCTTATTAATTTATTATACTTTATGTATGCATTCTTGCCCTCTTGCTTTTCTTTTTTTAAAACTTCTCGTAGTATCTTTCTTTCCTCTCGTATTTCTTGTGTGTAGTCTTCATCAATGTAAATATTTGATCCTTTCAATTTCTCCTTGTTTTTCAAGATATTATTTCTAACACTTTCATTTTAGAATTTTATATGAATAGGTCTTGAATATTGTCCTTTCATACCAATTCGTTTCACACTTTCAATGTCTTCCCTTTTACACTCAATTTGAAGTTTATTAATTATAATTTGGCGTATATTTGCATTCAAATCCATTTCATCGTTTTCTTCTAGTATTCCATTAATCACAGCATTTTTCGCTCTCATTTCTCGTTCTATTCTTTGTATTCTGTCATTTTGTGTCTCATTTTCTGTTTTTAACTTCTCATTTTCTTCCTGGAGCACTATTTCTCTTTGTGCTTGAAACTGACAGTCATTTATCTTATTAATTTCCGTTCTTAAGCTTTTTATTTCTAGATTATTTTCATCTATTAATCCTTAAGGTCTCAAGGTTATCTCCTTACGGTCAGAGTTTGTTGATTAATTGCTTCAATAATTTTTTCAGTTTCAACTGACATTTTTATTTTATTTTAATCTTTAATTAATTTCAGCCTTAATAAAAACCAGATAGAAATAACAACTATTTTTATTTATTTATTTTTTTAACCTCCACGAGTAGGATTTGAACACTCTACCTCACTGTTAGTTCATAAAATTCCAATACGCTCCAACCAACTGCGCTAATCACGCTTTTGTTAAACAATAGGTATCTAAAACTCACACTGGCTTCTTGGCCTTTTGTGATATTTATACACACATAACCTTATACAGGTATACAATAATTAATTTACATTTTATTCTAAATTTTACACTTTATGAAAAAAGAAAAACAATTAATTTAAAATTTTACACGACAGTTCTTTTTAATTTTATCACTCACTTCCTTTTTAAACGTAATTATAACACTTTTTTTAAACAAAATTCTTAGCTCAACTTTGAACACTGTTGACAGTTCAACGTCTGTTTTATTATTCGAATTTTATAACGAAAAATTTAAAAGGTTAATGAAAGAGTAAAACATAAACCATTATTCTGTGTATTCGAATAAAAAGGCCTGTATTGTAGAAAGATTTATACGCACACTGAAATCGATGATGTATAAACATTTCAGTCTTTATGGCAATCGTAAATGGAAAAATGCATAAAAAGGATGTTTTTAAAAAATCCAATTCCAAATTACCATATCTTCATTGTAGAGCATTTCGGAGCAGTATATAGCTGTTCGGGAGCAGTGTATAGCTGTTCGGGAGCAGTTCCGCCGCAGTATATAGCTGTTCGGGAGCAGTTCCGGAGCGGTTTCGAAGCACTTCGGAGTAGTTACGGGGCACTTGACAGCTACTTCTATATTTCAGTTTATCTATATAAGTCAATTTTTTAATCACTTGCATTAATAGTTTCAGTTTAAAGCACATTAAAATGTTTGAATATTCATATTGCTGAAAAAAAAAGATTCTCTTCTCTAATAATCTGTTTATTTTTTTATAATATTATTTTATTTTGTATTTTGTATTATGTAAAATAAACGTGATAACATTTTTTTAAATGTTTTTATCCCATTAAAGAGCCAAGCTATTTACAAAGTAAATAGCTCGGTAAACTATTAACTAAAAAAATTTATGAGGGGTAAATTGATTAAATGTAAGAAAAAATTTGGTGGAAATTTATTTCAGTTTTCCCTTAGTATGTTTTTAAAATTTAATATAACGCAGCAAGTTATTTTTTCTGATGATTTCAAATATTTTAAAACTTGCCACGTTACAAAATTTTTAACTATTACATTAAGGATTTTCCCGAAAACTCGGCCCTTTCTCGACACTTTACTCTTTTTAGATTCACATATACAAAGGAGACCGCTTCACGTTATATAACGTCAACTGTCTCTGCTCACTTTTTGAAACGCTTAAACATCAATATAGTATGGTTGTTATATAATAATGGTGGCAATGAGAAATCAAACCCTATAAAACAAAAAATTCTAAATCGGTTAATAAATGACGGAGTTCTGAGGTAAAACAATAAAATGTGTAACACTTGTATGTTTATTGTATAGAATCTCATATATGTTAGGTATTGACCAATATGTCATATATTTTAGGTATTGATTGATAGTATAATAGAAATGTCTTAGAAATTCTCCACCAAATGCAAAAAACCTCATCTTTCTACCACTAATAGAACTTTCGAGGGTTGTTTTACCATCTTTTTAGGGAGTGGGGAGGAATAGTTTTAAGTTTTTCTAATTACCTTCTTAATTTGTAGCTATTAAGCGTCGAATGCAAAAAACCACATCATTCTAGCATGTATTGAAGAAACAGGGTGCTTTTAGGCGTGTTTTTTCCATTTGTGAATGGTTGCGATTGGAAAATTTACTCTAATAAAATAATCCTGTTAATTTAATCCAGTTCCACGTTGAATAAAAAAAACCCGTTCTTTCAAACATGAAAAGAAGTGAAAAGGGCAGTTTTAGGGGTGTTTTTCCTCTTTCTGGGGATTGCGATGTAGGTTATGAAATTTTCGTTGTATTCTGTTAACTTGACTTTATTTCGGGTCGATTGGTGAAAATCCCATCATTTCAGCATGTAAAGAACTGAAAAACGAAATTTTGGGGTTTTTTTTTCGATTTTCCGGGAGGTTGAAATGAAAAATTTAAAATTTTTTGAATAAACTTACTAATTTGTAGCTATTTAGTGTCAAATGCAAAAACCTCATCATTCTAGAATGAATAGAAGTGAAAAGGTCAGTTTTAGGGATGTTTTTCCCATTTTCGGGAAGGTTGCGATGTAGGGGGTGGAATGCGATGTAGTTAATGAAGTTTTTCACAGTGTTCTGTTAACTTGACTTTATTTCGGGACGATTGGTCAAAACTCCATCATTTCAGTATGTATACAACTGAAAAACGTAATTTTGAGGGTTGTTTTATCGATTTTTCGGGAGGTAGCAATAAAAAATATTAAGTTTTTCAAAACAACTTCCTAATTTGTAGCTATTAAGCATCGGTTGCAAAAAACTGTATCTTATAGCATGTATAGAACAAAAAGGTTGGTTTTGGGGGTGTTTTTCCCAAGTTCGAAGGGTTGTGATGGAAAATTTGTCTTCCTTCAAATTATTCTGTTATTTTGAACCTGTTCCACGTCGAATGGAAAGATTTTTCTATCATGAATAGAAGTAAAAAGGACAGTTTTAGGGATGTTTTTCCCATTTTCGGTGTGGTTGCGATGTTGGTAGTGAAGTTCTACAAAATATTTTGTTAATTTGACGTTATTTCGGGTCGATTAATGAAAACTCTATCTTTCTAGCATTTATAGAACAGAAAAACGTAATTTTGGAGGATGTTTTTCCGATTTTCCGGAGGGTTGCATTCCAAAAATTGAAGTTTACCGATTTTTCTCGTCAGTTTGCAGCAATTTTTCGTCAAAAGCAAAAAACAGCATCATTCTAGCATAAGGGCCTGGTTATAAGGGCTTTAAAAAAATTTTTCGGGCAAGGTTGCAACGGGTTATGCTAGTAATGAACCTGTTCCACGTCGAATGGAAAAAAACCGATCTTTCTATCATTAATAGAAGTGAAAAGGTCAGTTTTAGGGATGTTTTTCCCATTTTCGGTAGGGTTGCGATGCAGGTAATGAAATTTGTCAAAATATTCTGTTAATTTGACGTTATTTCGGGTGAATTAGTGAAAATTCCATCTTTCTAGCATTTATAGAACAGAAAAACGTAATTTTGGAGGATGTTTTTCAAATTTTCCGGGGGGTTGCACTGAAAAAATTGAAGTTTACCGATTAATAAATAATAGTAATAAATAATAATTGATCAATGCAAAACATAATAAAACAGTTAAAATGAGAATATAAATTAATGTTTACAAAATTACAAAAAAAAACAACTGAACACAATGTCCACCCATCCAAGTTCTGATTTTAATCAATGTGGCTTAACTTTAAACACTATACGACAACTACTGTATTCAACAAGCCATTGTCACTATCATCTGCTAAAGAAATTTTTAGAGATAATATAGTTCATTGTGTTTTCTACATGGTTCTTTACGATGATATGGTCTAATACAATAAATATTTAAATACCCAAGTGTCATCCAATCAGATAGGACTCTATAAAAATATTAACGAATAAGATAAATATATGCGTTCTAATGCTAATTTAATTAAAACGAAAAATGTAAAAATTTCCTTTTTTCCGATACAAATTTCCAGTTTTCGCAATTTTCCCGTCAGTTTGGGTACTAGATCTACCCGTATGCCAAATATCACCTTTACAGCATATCTGGAAGTATCGTAGAATTTTGATCTATTAGTTACCAAAAATTGGTGGTTTTACCGCGAATTTTGCGTTTTTGAAGTGAAATAACTTTTAAACGGTCAATTCGTTAACGATCGTTGTAAAACCCGGGCTCTTATAATTCCGTAAAGTATCGATAATTCGAAACTTCAACACTGTAGCTCTTTTCTTTCAGAAGATATTTTGTGGTCAAATCAACTCCTAATATTTCCATAAGTTATTGCACTGTAGTGAAAAGTCCGAATGTGTCCCTTAAACTCGGCCTTACGCACTACCGTGCTCTAGATTATAAAAATATCTAATTACATATAACAGTGATTTCATTATCGTTTACAATATTTGAGAATTCTTTTAATAATTTTTCGAAGTTTTAATCGAACATCTGATAAATACTGACATGAAGGAGAAGGAGAACCCATTTGTGTATGTTGCATAAATAAGTCATAATAATTTTCCTCGAATAAAATACTAGAATTATCCGATGGATTAAATCCATTTGCTTGATCTGGTTGCCATGGAATTCTCTCGGGTCCCGGTTTTTCACCATCAGAATATAGTTTTGATGCTTTATTAGAATAAAATTTCAATGTGTCTTATATAACATTCGGTTTCGAAGTCATATTATGTACACGAAATCCACTTTGATTCATATAAAAATTATTATAATTTTTCTTCAGAAAACCATTAGTGCTTACTGATTGAAAATCAGAGTTCACAATGAGATTGTGTACCGGATTTATGTGATCATGAAATCGCATTGAAGCACTTTTCACTGACACAAAACAATATAAAAATATTGTTGTAATGCTAATAATGTTAGCTCTATTCATGTCTCTAACTTGAGATTCCTTGATGGTATAATGCTACTTACCTACAAACAAGGTATTTTAAATCTCAAAAACATATAATGGGGGGTACAGTCTAAAATTAAACAATGACTAATTAAAAGCGTTTTTTATTATATATGAATATTCAAATACAGTCATGCTCGTTTAATTTACTTAAATCACATGAATCAATTTGATTACAATTTGTAGCATATATCTAAGGTTCAAACCATTCTGGAATAGTTTCAAATTGTGATACAGCATTCGACATAGTATGTAAGAGTCCATAACTTCATACCACAAAAACATTTGGTTGTCAATTCTTCCACTTATGCCGACCCATTGTTTTCGACGTATATCATATGTCCCCCAATTCTTTCTCAAGTCACTTTCATAAGTAAAATCATCACAACACTCATATAGTAGTTTTTCAAACTTATCGAAATCAGTTGCAAACCATTTATATTTTTTAACGTATTTTACAAATAAAGCAGGATCCAAAGCGTTTCTAACTATAAATGCTGCGATATGAAAACAATCATCAATTTCCAAATAGGAGTATCTCATAGTGTCTAATAACTTTTTTGGGATACTCCGGCGACACGCATCCATAAGTTAATAAAATTCCATCTATAATAAATTTATATATTTTTATAAAAATTCGATAAACATAGCTAAAGCAAATACTCACATAAAATTTTGTTGGATATATTCCATGCTTCTCCATATTTTCAAATAGATCAATGTGATTTTTCAGTGACATTGATTTCCATAAGGGTAAATAATTAAAATGAACGCCATGTAAACTGTATGTATCCATAGTGGTATTCAATTTAAAAATAAAAAATTTAAAATTATATAATAGCTTGATTAAAACAATCGTTGTGATTTTTTCCACCGGTTACTCGTAATGTTTTATTGATATTTGCCAGCTACGACCGACTTGATTCTCAACACGCATAAATGAAGGTGTTGAGTTGATGGTATTTATTATTTTATCGGTTAGTATATTATAGCGGCTTGGTAAGAAAACTTTTTCCACCACTACATCTCCATCCATTGAAACTTCCATCGTCGCCTTTATCTGATCGCCATATTTGGTGGTTACCCTCTCTAGTTTTCTGATGGGAATCTTTTCCTTCATTGTTAAATCTCCCATTTTAATTGCTGGCCTCAAACAGCAACTCTCCAATAGTTTGAAGTAGACTGCGTCCATTGTATTTTTGTTTTACTTTTGAATAATATTTTTTTATTATCTTTTTATACAATTATCCCCTAATAATTTTATCTACCATACAACCATTTTGTCTCATCATCATTTAACTAAAAATCGTTCACGATATTCTAATTTAACCATTTTTATATATCAAAGCACACACCGACAAAAAAAAATGCAAACAGATACATTGTAATATGATCAGATAACTGTATTGGATTTTTGATTAATAGACAATTTTTATGTAATATGATATATGATTACAATAAATGCAAACTCACCGAATCAGCAAAATTCGTTACAATGCAATAAAAAAAAGAATTGAAATTTGATTCCACAAACAAATGAATTTTTATTAATGGACAATTTTTATGTCATATGATATATATCATTGCAATAAACGCAAATTTACCGAATCAGCAAAATTCAGTTCTAGTTAATTTCAACAAAAATAACTACAGAAATATGAGAATTTGCTTGGTCATCCATTTTATAAAATGCACGTGGCTTTGGATTATACAGAGGATGTTGTGTAATCTTTTATTTAAAAAAATGCTTACCATTGATATAAATGTTTAATAAATCCTAGAATTTGTTGTATTTTTATCACAACAACAAAAAAAAAATCATATTTAACGATAAATTGTATTGTAATTTTGATTAATAGAGAGTTTTTATGTAATATGATATATGATTACAATAAACGCAAATTCACCGAATCAGCAAAATTCAGTTCTTATTAATTTCAACAAAACTTACTACAGAAGTAACAAGTTCTGACATGTTCAAGGTTACCACTTACGTCACACTGAAACATCTGCTATGGTTATCAAAAGATATTTCATTACAATAAACACAAATTTACCATATCAGCATAATTCAGTTCTAATTTAGTTCAACAAAACTAACTGCATAATTAACTAGTTCTGACATGTTCAAGGTTACCACTTACGTTACACCAAAACACCTGCAATGGTTATCAATTGACTCCTCCCAATTAAATCTCGCGCCAATACGCGCGAGAATAAAATCTCGCGCCTTTATTTGTATTATTTAATACGAACAAGTAAGTTTTTAAAATTTTTCTCTAAACGTTTTCAAACTAATTAATTAATAATAACCAATTATTATTATTAATTATAATAACAAATTAATAATTAATAACAAAAATTTTATTTGTTTTTTATTTGAGTGAGATTTGATATACCCAAAATTTTATTGGCATCAATGTTGGAGACGACGCAAGTGGTACAGTTCCCAGGGGACTGTTCCCTGTTTCATATATACTATTTACTTAACGAAAAAAAGTTACTAAATTACTTTGATAGGACCATTGCTCTATCACGAGCAATAATTGATGATATAATTATTGGCGAGGATATTGTTAAAATTGTGAGTAAATATTTTATTTAATCTATAGTGACTAAATTTTAATTGTCAAATTTTTTTTTTTTTTTACTGAAGTTTTTCTTCTTTTTTTTTTATTTTTAGAGCTGCTTAATTACTTTGATAGAGCCATTGCTCTATCACAAGCAATAATCGATGATATCATTATTGGCGAGGATAATGTTGAAATTGTGAGTAAATATTTTATTTAATCTATAGTGACCAAATTTTAATTGTCAAATTTTTTTGTGTTTAGATAAATCATGCATAAATATTATTATAAATATTATTTTATTTTGTATTTTTGTAGTTTATGTAAAATAAAAGCGATAAAATTTTTTTAAATTATTTTTATTATAAAAATACCTAACTACATTTCAGTTCTAGTATATTTCATCAAATCTAACTATACAAATTAACTAGTTCTAACAAACTACAGAAATTTAATTTAAAAAAAAAAATGCACGTGTATTTGGATTGTACAGTGGATGTTGTGAAATATTTTGTTTTAAAAAATGCTTACCATTGATATAAATGTTTAATAATTCCAAGAATTTGTCGCAATTTTATAACAAGTAAAAAATCATATTGAAGGATAAACTGAATTGTAATTTTGATTAATAGGCAATTTTAATGTTATATGATATATTATTATATTCTCAACAAAACTATCTGCAGAAATAACAAGTTCTGGCATGTTTAAAGTTACCAATTACGTCACACCAAAACACCTGCAATGGTGATCAATTGACTCCTCCCAATTAAATCTCGCACCAAAATGATCGCAGCGCCCCCACCAAGACCATGCTCCAAACTTAGCCGAGAACGGAACCTTTCAGAGCACACGCTCCTGCCCCTCCACTCTTTAAGCAAAGTTCCGAACCACAACCACCCATCAAAGCGCCACCAATCTCTTAGCGAAGTTCCGAACCACCGATCGCAGCGCCACCAGTTTCTTAGCAAAGTTCTGAACCGCAACCACCGATCACAGAGCCAAAAATCTCTTAGCAAAGTTCCGAGCCACCGATCGCAACGCCACCAGTTTCTTAGCAAAGTTCGAACCACTACTCTGACATCATCGGAGCATGATATCGCAGCGCTACCAATGCCTCTGGTGGCCAAATTTGGAAGCTTGGCTCAGGACCGGCATGACACTTCTACTTATTCAAATGCAACTTTTTATGAATATGTAGTTTGGATTAAACTATAATTTTGTATCTTGAAGCTGATCTGATGGAGCCAAGAGGTGGATTGTGCAACTCTTAAGTGGGTACTAATAAACCCCTCGAGTTTCAAATGATTTGTTTTGACGAGTTCAATAGATAGTGCTTGGTAACGAGGGTATTCTAATTTTGAGTGCATAATAAAAGCGTGTTCTTTAGATTTTTCTAAACTTCTTTTATTTTTCCACAAAAATAACCAAATTTTAACCAGGAAATCAGAAAGACATAATTATAACATTTTTGTAATGTTATTCTTATGTAAATTTATTCCATTTATAATCATTAATTTTTCTCATAATTAAATTTATTCAATTTAATTTTAACTTAAAACCTAATAAACAATCGCAATTTTTATATGACTTTATGTGGCGCAGTTTTTATAGAATCTTGTTTACGTTGTTTCCAGCTGCAATGAATATGTTTTGAACTTACTTTTATCGTGTCTGATATTATTGTGTAAGGCTATTAAATACATACTATCGCTATCTGTTTATAAGGGTACGAACTTACACAATTGTAGGGACAGAAAAATTGGACTTATGAGCTTCTATGTATATATGTATTCATTGGTATGACACATGCTATATTTCATACCGATCAACTGGAATTTATGACCACCAGAGCGAGAACTTACACACATATATTCGGAAAACGGTTTAAATACCATCGTCAGTGACAAAGCAACAATACAATCAACAAAATATTGACTAAGAATTCAGAAATATGAAACTATATATACAGTTTAAGAGTGTTATCTTCCTACCTGTATTAAATTTTATAGCTAACTAGACTTGACTTACTTTTTTTCATTTGCATCGATTGTTCCACAAAAATAACCAAATTGTAACCAGGATATCAGAAATACCTAATTAAAATAGTTTTGTTATGTTATCCTAATGTAAATTTATTTCATTTGTAATCGGCTGTTTTAAACTCTTTATTTAGGCTCACTTGTAACTAACTAACTAACAAACAATGTAATAAAATATTTGAAGTCAATTTTAACCAACTTCTTATTGTTGTATTCAAATGAAACTTTTTATGAATATGTTGTTTGGATGATTAAACTATAATTTTGTATCTTGAAGCTGATCTGATGATGGAGCCAAGAGCTGGATTGTGCAACTCTTCAGTGGGTACTAATAAACCCCTTGAGTTTCGGTTCAAATGATTTGTTTGGACGAGTTCAATAGATAGTGCATGGTAACGAGGGTATTATAATTTTGAGTGCATAATAAAAGCGTGTTCTTTAAATTTATTTAAACTTCTTTTATTTTTCCACACAAATAACCAAATTGTAACCTGGAAATCAGAAATACCTAATTATAACATTTTTGTTATGTTATTCTTATGTAAATTTATTCCATTTATTTTTCTTTAATTTTTCTCATAATTAAATTTATTCAATTTAATTTTAACCTAAAACCTAATAAACAATCAAAGTGTTTATATGTCTTTATATGACGCAGTTTTTATAGAATCTTGTTTACATTGTTTCCAGCTACAATGAATATGTTTTGAACTTACTTTTATCGTGTCTGATATAATTGTGTAAGACTATTAAATACATACTATCGCTTTTATATTTATAAGGATACGAACTAACACAATTGTAGGGACAGAAAAATTGGACTTATGAGCTTCTTCGTGTATATGTGTTCATTGGTATGACACATGCTATATTTCATACCGAACAACTGGAATTTATGACCACCAGAGCGAGTACTTACACACATATTGGAGAATAATTTTTTTTTAGTACTCCACTGTTTAAAATTTATTATTATTTTGTGTTCATATTTTTATTATTCAAAAAATAATAATTTATATAATTGTTGGTTTATGCGAGTTGAGAATTTACATAATTTCAACAAGCATTTACTTAGATCGGAAATGACTTGCGTATATCCAAGCTTACTTCGATATTTCAGCACATATTTCAAATCAGTTACTAAAAGTACTTCTCTCAGTACAGTTACTAAAAGTAATTGTCTCACATGAATTGGTCAGATGGTGTTTTGAATTTTTTGTTTCTTCAATTTACAAGTTGAATATTTGTTATGGATTGTGCTGAAGTATCGAATGGGCGAATTAATGGTTTCTATATGATTGTATCTAAGTATATTTTTTTTGTATAATTTATTTAATTCACTATTCCGAAACTTGTGGTCTCTCAAACTTGTCACAATTCAATACACATTCTATACACATTTTTGCTGTACAATTTATATTTTATGTGAATATGCAATGACTTTTTCAATTTATAACTATATTGTTTGTATACGCTTGGCGTTTTCGGCCGTGTATTTTTTTTTTACAGAAGCGTAATGTCTCTTTTATATACAACTATGTATCTGAATTAAATTTGTAGTCCATATTTATATTTTTGCAAATCAGACATATTTGAACATATTTTTTTTTACTGTAGTGTCGTTTTTTTTTATATACGATATTTCTTTTACTACAGTTCAATCTAGCACATATTCATGTAATCTTTTTTTTTATAACTTGTACAACCAAACTTAGTGTTTTAAGGATAGTTATACTATCAACATATTAAATTAAAAATTTAATTTTTTTTTTAAATACACATATGGAAGCAGAGCAAATATCCATATGTGTCTTTTGTTTTCGATAGTTTTCACAAAGCTCGACTTGTGATTCTGAAATTCTTTTTGAAAGTTGAAATGATTATAATTTTTTCTTTATATTTATACATTTATATCTTTTACATTTTCTTTAATTCTATAATTATATTTAACTTAGTACTAATTTTTTTTCTCTTTCTTCTATTTTGTTTGTGGTTTAAATTTTCATTATGCCGAGAACAACTCGTAATACACCAGGTACCCCAGGAGATGACGATCCTCCAGCTTCACCAGATGACTTATTCATCACGCCTCATCAAGTATCAGCGGTTAACTTAGCGGCTATAACTACGCAGATGCAGACTACAGCTCAACAGTTCCATGCGTCAGTGCTGCACGTTTCGGATGTACAGCAACAAATACAACAGCAAATCAAGCAGATTAGTAGCATTACCGATGCCTTGGCAACAATAACAACTACTCTATCAAATAATAACACTAGTTCAAATCAATTAACTTCAAATTTTAGTTTTTTTGCAAAACCGAGTATAGATTCCTTTATAAATAAAATCACTATTCTGGACATTTCGGTTCCAGAAAATATTATACAGTTTATTGTCGATACTCAACATTTAACTGATATTAATTTTTTACCTATAGACGTTCTTTTGAAATCTTTAATCAATAGGTGTGCTTCGAACGCACAAACATTTTGGTCTACTTGTTTGGCTGACTCTTTGTCTTGGCAAAATATTAAACATAATTTATTACAAGTTTATATTCCACCTTTGACTAAACAGATATTAATTGATAGATTGGTCCGGCGAAATCAACTTGACACTGAAAAATTTTCGACATTTGTTCCTTCAATAATAAAATTCGCGAACATCCTACTTAATGATTCATCTGAATCCGAAATCATACAAATTATTTTTGCTCATGCCAATAATTCTGTCCTAACTATTCTTGGTTTATATCAAATTCCCGATACTTATAAAGATTTGTATCAACTAATCACTAAAATTGAGGAAATTCAAGCGCGAATAACTACAACACCCGTCAGTGTAAACGTTACTTCAATTCAAAATACGCATAATGACTCTAAACTTTTTTGTACCTTCTGTAAAGGTACTAATCACAATTTTAAATATTGTTTTAAAAGAAAGAAGGATAATATAACTGTTAGTACTACGGTTCCAAAAAACTCGCAATAGACCCCAAGTTTCTTATTAATGATGTTATTTTAAATTATACTATTTTACCTCTACAAACCATTTTCATTCAAGGTTATCCTTTATTAACACTTTTTGATTCCGGTGCTACTGTTAATGCTATTAAAACTGCGACTTTTAATAAGTTAAAAGCTAACAATAGAAACATCGTCACCGAATCAGTTGATAAAACTATTTCTTTGCCGGGAAATAATTTTTTTAAATGTAATTTAACTGCGAAACTTCATTTTAAATTGGCTAATTTTTCATGGACTCAAACTTTTTTTATAGTAGATTCATTACCGTTTGAGGTAATTTTAGGTGTGGCCACACTTAAAAATTGCAACATCATTTTGGACTTCTTTAAGTCGACGATCAAATTTTATTTTCATCCTAATGTTGAAATACCGTTTTCGGGTTTTTGTAATAATAATCGAATTATTAATACCATTGTCGAAGCGAAAGTAAATCTTAATAGCAAACAAACCAAAGTGTTGCAAACACTTCTTCAAAACTTTAAATCGATTTTTTCTGACATTCCTGGTCTTGCCAAGGGTTTTGAATATAAAATTAAGTTAATCGATAACATTCCGGTTTGTAAAGCTCCTTACTATCAAGCACCCGATAAAGCCAGACTTTTGGACGAGCATGTTCAAGAGCTTGTAACACAAGGGGTACTTTCTCCTTCGAACTCTTATTATAGCTCACCCGTCTTCTTTGTTAAAAAGAAAGACGATTCTTATCGGTTAGTCGCTGACTATAGGTTTGTTAACAAACATATAGAGTTTGATCCGATGAGTTCAGCCAGTATGGCTCATATTTTCGCTAGCTTAAGTAATTCGAAAGTGTTTACACTCCTCGACATGAAATCCAGTTTTCATCAGATAAAATTATCAGATGACTCGAAACATGTCACCGCGATCGTCACACAATATGGTCTGTTTGAGTACAATACCATGCCTTTCGGGCTAAAGGTGGCTAGTCAATCACTAGCTCGTTTTTTAAATTCCAGTCTCGCAGAATTTCGTCATAAATTTCTTCTTATTTATTATGACGATTTAATTGTACATTCACCCGACATTGAATCACATTTAAATCACCTGAATCTCTTGTTCACTAAAATAAAGTCTATCGGTATCACTATTAATCCTTCTAAGGCTCGATTTTGTATGTCGAGGGTACGTTTGTTGGGTAGCGTAATATCCGCTGAGGGACGCTTTATAGACCCTATTAAGGTGCAAGCAATCAATGACATGCCAACTCCAAAAAACGTCAAAGAAGTTATGCGTCTAGTTGGGGCTGCGGCTTTTTACTCCCGCTATATTCCCATGTTCAGTCAGATTGTAGCTCCGTTAAACGATTTAAAAAAGAAAGGTGTTAGGTTCAAAATTACTAAGGTTCATCTTGATGCAATCTCTACTTTAAAAAAATCTTTAGTAAGTGCGCCTGTCTTAAAACATCCTAATTTTGACAAACCTTTTGTGCTACAAACTGACGGATCAGCTACTGGTCTGGGCGCGGTATTACTTCAAAAGTATGATGACGGTTTGCACCCCATTATGTACTGTTCTCGAAAATTGAATCCAGCCGAATTAAAATATAACAGTCATGAATTAGAACTTCTCGCAGTAGTAACGGCCCTAGATAAATTTAAAGATTTTTTAACCGACCGCAAGTTTACTCTACAGACTGACTGCAGGTCGTTATTGTGGATTTTTAATACCCCCAATAAATTTAATAAATTATCTAGGTGGATCCTTAAAATTTCGAGATATGACTTTACCCCGGAACATATTAAGGGCAAATTGAACAATATGGCCGATTTTCTATCTAGGTTATACGAAACTGACCATTTAATAGTGAACAAATTTTCTGATTCAAATCAAGATTCAGGCAAAAATTTCATTAAAGTTAAAGAGTTGCATAGCAATGATCCAGGTTATGCAAACCTTTTAAAAAAGATAACCAATACTTTGGATCAAACTGACTTAGAATCGGTGAATGAAGAAATCAGGAACAATGCGCAACTGAACTTTATTAACGTTTTAGCTAATACAAATTTTGATTACCTTTCTATTAAAAGCGAGCAACGTAACTCTCCCGAATGTAAAATCATTTATCAAAACCTTAAGGCTCAGATGAATGTCCCTAATTTTTGCATAAAGGATGGGTTAATTTATAAGTTCGTCGGAAGGAATCGACTAAAACGTATATTTTTACCAGATAATTTACTCGATTACGTTCTTCGATATTATCATGATTCCAAGTATGCTGCGCATAATTCAGTAATTAAAACATTCCGTGAAATTAGTAAAATATTTTACTACAAAAACCTCTATGCAAAAGTAAGGGACTATGTCAGAACCTGTAAAGTGTGCCAGGCTATAAGGCCATATACACGTAACGATAAGGTTCAGTTGAGTAGTTCTGTGCCGGAGTATACCCTACATACTTTGTACGTCGACTTTATCGGTCCTATTATTAGATCAAGTGAAGGTTTTAAATATATTTTTTCTATTGTAGATGGATTTTCAAAATTTGCTTTCGCCTTTCCATGTAAAAGGCAGACCAGTGACGTTGCCATTTCACTGATACAGAAGATTTTCCTGCAAAACGGATATCCGACGGTTGTTGTAGCCGACAACGGACCAGCCTTTGCGTCGATCAAGTGGAAAACCTTCTTATTTAATAATGGTATTAGAGCTGCCTACTGTTCGAGCTATACACCATCTTCGAACAAGAGCGAGTGCCTCAATCGACAGATAAAATATAATTTAGGATGCATTCTCAAAGAATATTCTGTAGAACATAAAAATTGGTCAAAATTTTTGAGTTTTGTAATTTTCAATTACAACAACTCCTACAAAAGTACAATCGACTCAACACCAGCTGAAGTTTATTTTGGTAGAAAGTTAATGACGCCGTTTGTGATTATAAACGAATTAACTGAGTTAATCACGAGTTCTGCTAAACCATCACAAGCACATATACAAGATGCGTTAAAGATTGCTCACCAACAACGAGTCAACCAAACTTTAAATAAACCAACGCTGTCTAAATATAAAGTGGGTCAATTGGTCATGGTAAAAAACTTGGCCCCGAATATGAACAAGAATATCGCACCTAAATTCGCTTCAAAATTCAATGGACCGTACAAGATAATAAAGTTCACTACACCAACTTCAGTTAGGCTAAAAGCTCCAAAATCTAATAAGAAAACCTTCGGCATGTCGATATACAACATTCGGCCATACTATCTCAGAGGATATCAAGGGAATGGTATCGTTACTGCATCATAATTAAACATCTAAATGTATTTAAATCTTCACGTCTAATCCACATTTGTAAGATTTTTCATTCATCTATTCGTGTCATTCTTGCTTTAATATTTTTCAATTAGCATGTCGCTAATTTTTTTGGCCCCCTGGAGTGGAGAATAATTTTTTTTAGTACTCCACTGTTTAAAATTTATTATTATTTTGTGTTCATATTTTTATTATTCAAAAAATAATAATTTATATAATTGTTGGTTTATGCGAGTTGAGAATTTACATAATTTCAACAAGCATTTACTTAGATCGGAAATGACTTGCGTATATCCAAGCTTACTTCGATATTTCAGCACATATTTCAAATCAGTTACTAAAAGTACTTCTCTCAGTACAGTTACTAAAAGTAATTGTCTCACATGAATTGGTCAGATGGTGTTTTGAATTTTTTGTTTCTTCAATTTACAAGTTGAATATTTGTTATGGATTGTGCTGAAGTATCGAATGGGCGAATTAATGGTTTCTATCTGATTGTATCTAAGTATATTTTTTTTGTATAATTTATTTAATTCACTATTCCGAAACTTGTGGTCTCTCAAACTTGTCACAATTCAATACACATTCTATACACATTTTTGCTGTACAATTTATATTTTATGTGAATATGCAATGACTTTTTCAATTTATAACTATATTGTTTGTATACGCTTGGCGTTTTCGGCCGTGTATTTTTTTTTTACAGAAGCGTAATGTCTCTTTTATATACAACTATGTATCTGAATTAAATTTGTAGTCCATATTTATATTTTTGCAAATCAGACATATTTGAACATATTTTTTTTTACTGTAGTGTCGTTTTTTTTTATATACGATATTTCTTTTACTACAGTTCAATCTAGCACATATTCATGTAATCTTTTTTTTTATAACTTATACAACCAAACTTAGTGTTTTAAGGATAGTTATACTATCAACATATTAAATTAAAAATTATTTATTTCAAATATATTTTATTTTAACATATATTTTGTTTTGTTCTTTTTTTGTACTTTTTTTTATTTTCAGTATTTCAGATTCGAATCACTTGTCGATAACTTAGACACTTACTGGATAGTAAAGATCTTACTACCTCAATATTATCTTTTTTAATGGGCCCAGCTTTTATTGAAAGACTTTCGGTTCAACGTGTTATTTTTTTTATATTTACGTGTATCGCGTTAGCACCGATCGTTTTCCAATTTTCATAATTCCACATACAATACTCTGTTTTGGATTTTTTTTTCTAAAGTACCGTATATTTAGTTTTCATTATTTTTTTTTTACATCATAATACCTCTTTTAATTAAAATTACTAAATTAACAAAATTTCATTTTTATGAAAATAATTGATAATTCAATTATTTTCTATAAAGTGTTTAGTTTTTTTTTTAAAACTAAACACCAATTTTTTTTTAAACTAAATTCATTTTTTTTTTTTTTTTTTTTAAATACACAATATATTCGAAAAACGGTTTAAATACCATCGTCCAAGTCACAAAGCAAGAATACAATCTACAAAGTATTGAATAAGAATTCAGAAATATGAAACAATATATACAGTTAAGAGTGTTATCTTCCTACTGTCGCGGTATCTTGGCTCTCTTTTAAACTATAAAAAAAAGAAGCGCTGCTCGAACCTGCAAATGATTCCGATACTCGACAAAAACAAACAAAACTATATTAGTAAAATATTTTACTAAATATTTTGTAATTGAAACGACACGCACGTTTTTTTTTTAAAGAAAAAAAAAATTAAATTAAATTAAACACAAGTTTTTACGAAACAAAAAAAAAACCTGATTTTATTGCTTTAAAGAAATGATTATCCAATTTCTTTTTCAACAATTATTTTAATTTTTTTTCACACAATGTCAAACTTTGAATTACTTTTACAATTTCCAACTTTATCTTGATCTGGATTGAACAACAATTATATACTTTGAACTAATCAGACAATAGTCGATATTAAACTTTGAAAATAGTCGATTTAGCTCTGAATAAGTACCGACGTGTTATTGTTAATAATTTATTAAACTATTTTCTACAAATAATATTATCCAACAATTAAAATCTGAAATTGTACAAAACAGTGAATTGTGTAATAAATATCTTCACAGTGTTGTATATTTCATATCTTGTTCCCACGAGTTGTGGTGAGTACACAAACAAAACACACTTTTATAACATTTAATACACATAATTAAATTAAAATAAACAGAAAACATAAATAATCCCGAAAACAACCCAACATCCTCTAAAATTTTAACTTTTGCTGAAACATTAAAAACAAAAAACCACACACCTGTAACATCAACAACACCTACAGATGAACATGCTATCATAATTCAAACAATTCAAGGACTAAAATATAAAGACTACATAGCATCCTTAGGCAATTACATATCTCCAGACAAGATTCTTTACACATCCAGGATATCCAACGGTCGCATCTGCGTCTATTTAAATTCAAAAGAAGATGTTAACACAATACTCCATCGCACAGAATAATAGTGTGGGTGTTGCCTACAATACCAAATAACTTAATAATTAACGAACTACAAAAAATTGGAGTCAACCCCACATCCGAAATTTTTTATATGTCTGCCGGACTTGACGAAAATCTCAAACACATTCGTAGTATTCGCAGATATATCTTCGTAAACGCGGATCACCCTTCACTACCAGAGACATCTGACATACCTTATGATGGTAAAGTCTATCGAATGCGTATCTCGATAAACGAATCAAATTGAAATTTATGCCAACGATTTGGCCATTCAGAACACACATGTAGGTCTGTAGTTACCCCATCACCAATACAAACAGAAAAAAATACCAACAATCCCACTCTAGACATCACAAACACACAAATAACACAAGACATAATTGAAAACACTCAATCAAATATCTTAATAGAATCACCACCAAAACAAATAAATAATAAAATCAACGAACCCACTGAAGACATCCTAAATACACAAACAACAGACAACATAACTAAAAACCTACAAACAAACATTTCTAGCTCCAATAGAAAACCACACACAAATATTACCACAAAACATGGAAATAGAAACCTCAACAACTGATAAAGAACAAAAAAAGCGAACCCATCCAAACGAAGCTGATTCCGAAACAGAATTAACACCTACAATCACAAAAAACTCAAACAACGAACATAAACAGCAATACCTCACCTGAAAATACACCTAACCAAGAAACACTAAATTCCAAATCCCGAACCATGCTAAACAAAACAAACAAAAACACCATTTTAGAAAACATAAACCTATTCCGCAAAACGCTAGAAGAAGACCCAGACAACTTCATATTCAACTTTGAAACTTTCAAAAACTTCATCACAGAATCTCACCAACCTAACTTAGAACACACGATAAAAAAATTTAAAACAAATCCAGATACAATCATAACACAACTCGATAACCTATATAAAATATCTGAAATTCATTAAAAAAAATCCATAAAATCAGCTTTAACCAAGCTCAAAAATAAACTGCTTATACTCATCTCAAACGATAACACAGACTCAGATAACGTCGAAATTTCTTCTGACGAAAACACAAACAAATATAACACTGTTCGTACCTGCTGCCCCGGCTTACAAATGGCATACAAAATGCTACAATGGAACGTAAACGGATTTTACCTCCGTTTACCAGAGCTACAACTTCTCATCCAACAGCACAACCCAGAAATGGTGTTCCTCCAAGAAACCCATCTACTACCAAAAAATATAACACACATATCAGGTTACAAATTCTACAGATATGATTTCTTAAATAACCGTATTGTTTCCGGAGGAGTGGCACACTTATTCGTAACGATATTTACGCACAAGAACTAAATATCCAAACTAATCTACAAACACTAACAACAACAATATTTTTACAAAAAAATTAAAAACTAACAGTCTGCAACACATATATTCCCCCAATCGAATCATTCACAAAAACCCAAATACAAGAGATCAAAGATCAACTTCCAAGACCCTTTCTACTCCTTGGCGACACTAACACCCACTCAATCACGATTGGCAGTAGCCACACATGCCGAAGAGGAAAAATCCTTGAAAATATACTTCTGGAAAATGAAGATATTGTGGTACTTAACAATGGAAGAAACACGCATTTCTCAACAGCATCAGGCACATTTTCATCCATCGATATTTCCCTATGCACATCAACACCTATTACAGAGCTGGATTGGGACACACATCCAGACCTATACTCAAGCGACCACTACCCCATCATAATCTCCACTAAAAGCCTTGACTACTCGAAACAGTACGAACAAAAATTCATTTTCCAGAAAGCAGATTGGGACAACTTTACCAACATCACGAAAATAGAAAGCCAAAAAGAGAATAACCTTAACAACGTAATACAAAACATAAATACTCTGTATAATACAATATATCACGCATTAGAGGAAAGTATCCCAAAAAAAACACAATCACAAAGAACCAAACAAGTTCCCTGGTGGACACCCAACATAGCCACACTCATCAAACTACGAAAAAAATGGTTAAGAAAACATAAAAAAACCAAAAACCAACACGATTTTATCGAATATACAAAAGCACGGGCTCAAGCAAGGAGAGAAATTCTCACACAAGAACAAAAAACATGGAACGAATTCAATCAAAATCTAAATGTAAACACACCAGATAAAATAATATGGGAAACCAATAGAAAAATCTCCACAAGACGCAGTCCAAATGAAGAAATAAACGCCATAAAAAACAGAAACAATCAAATCAGTACCAACGACAAAGATATAGCTAACACATTCGCACACCACTTTGAACAAATAGAAAATAATAAAAATATAGACAGAAAGAACAAACAAAACGAAAATGAATCATTAAATTTCTATTCCGAAGAACAATTGGACTATAATAAACCGTTCACATTAAATGCATATAAAAATGCAATAAACCACATTAAAAACAAAGACACTGGCCCAGACAAAATTAATATTCTCTCAATAACTCACCTACACCACACTGCAACCGCTTTTTTACTAAAAAATATTCAATGATATATGGGATCAAAATCAAATAACCAAATGCTGGAAACACTCCACCATCATACCAATTCACAAGCCACAAAAAGAAAAACTATCGCCATCCAACTGTAGACCCATATCTATTATAAATCACATGCAAAAGATAATGGAAAGGATGGTTTACGAACGCTTGTCTTGGACACTCGAAGCCAATGGCCTCCTCCATGAAAAACAATATGGTTTCAGAAAACACAGATCCACCCAAGACTGCCTGACGATATTAGATGCAGAATCAAACGATCCCTTATAAATGGAGAAAATCTATACGCAATATTCTTCGACTTTGAGGCATTTGACTCAATACGACAAGATCAAATACTTACTAAACTACAAACTTGGAATATGAAAGGAAACCTCCCACTCTACATCAAAGACTTTCTAAAGCACAGAACAGCAAGTGTAAAAATAAGAAACGTATAGTCAGCAGAAATACAACAACAAAATGGTACTCCACAAGGATCGGTGCTCTCTGCAATCTTGTTCAACATAGGAGTAACCGACCTACAAAAACATATAAATTACCCAGTACAATCCTTACTATATGCAGACGATCTAGTAATCTACATATCTGCCCCAAATCCGATCTATGCATAGAAATCGATTAAATACTCCAACGAACAATCGATAAAATACAAAAATGGTCCGAAAATAGCGGATTAATCATTTCAAACAATAAAACCAAATACATATGCTTTCACAAAACCAAAAAACAATGAATTTTCCTCAATATCGATAACATTCAGATCCAAAACACAATAACCCACAAATTTCTTGGCATGACTTTTGACGAAAAACTGACATGGAAGACACACATAGAAGTTCACAAGAGTTCCATACATAACAAAATGAACATATTGACAATCCTAACAAACAAAAACAACGGTGCTGACAGAAAATGCCTCTTAAAATTCTACCAAGCCTGTATTCAATCAAAGCTCGATTATGGATGCCACATATATGACGCTGCAAAAATATCAACCGTCAAATCGTTAGACACAATCAACAACACTAGTCTAAGATTAATAGCTGGCACATACAGAACAACTCCTATAAATTCTCTCTACGCAGAAGGAGGTCAACATACACTAACTACCAAAAGACAACTACACTTACTAAAATATTACATATCCAACACTGAAAAACAAAAAAAGCTTGTCATAAACAAAATAAATAGAACACCATATAAATATATAATTGAAAAAAAAAATCCTTACCACCTCCAATAGCAATAAAATTAGACAACACACTTATATCACTTGCATTAAATAAACAACAAATAACACAAATCCACAACCATCAAATATAATCCACCCTGGAACAACTCAAATATAGAAATAATCTTAACACTAAACGATACTCCAAAAAAAAAACGACCACAAAAAACATCCACAAAACCCTATACCAAGAAGCTATCCAAAAATACCCAAACCATACGAAAATATTTACAGATGGATCAAAAAATGAAACATCAACTGCATGCGCTTTCGACTACCATAATATCAGTTACAAATTTAAACTAGACCCAATTGCATCTAACTTTTCTGCAGAGGCAACAGCCATATACAAAGCACTAAAACACATAAAATCTATCACAAACAACAATTACGCTCATTTAGTGTCCTAAAGGCACTTCAAAATTCAAACATAAACTCCGTCATCATACAAAAAATCAATAACTGTACCCACGAAATCCTGGAAAGAGGGACACACATCACATTCCTATGGGTACCCGGACACTCAAACATACATGGTAATGAACTAGCAGACGAAGCAGCCGAAAATGTCCACATCGCCGGGCAACAATATAATAAATGCACTAAATAAGACATCTTGAAACATATAGATGACACACTCACCAACAAACACATACTAAACTGACAAATTACACAGAACAACAAACTTAGAGAAATAAAAGAGGATATAAGATTATGGCAGACATCATCCAATTCAAACAGAAAAAACCAGATTGTAATAACTCGATTAAGAATGGGTCACACAAAATTAACACACAGTTATCTAATTTCAAAGTCACCTCAACCAATCTGCCAAACATGCAAAACCCCTCTCGCCGTAAAACACATCATAACATCCTGTAAAAAATATTCACAAATAAGATCAGATATAAAACTACCAAACAACCTAACGGACATACTAAACGACAACGAGACTAACACACATAAAGTAATAAACTTCCTGAAACAATTTAAACTATATGCAGCAATTTAAAGAAAAAAAAAACAATAAAACAAGAAAACAGTAATAATCCACCAACAATAATAAGATTAAGTGAAGTGCGTGTCTCCTAAGAAATTTCATAATACTCGAAACATACACAAAAATTCAACATCACACTGTATATATGACAGCTTAGTTGAAAATACAGTAAAATTATACATCAAAAAAAAAAACTTTGAAACTAATTGAACAATGGTCGAGTTTAAACTTTGAACTAATCAGACAATACTTGATGTTAAACTTTGAAACTAATCAGACAATACTTGATTTTAAACTTTTAAACTAATCGGACAATGGTCAATTTTAAACTTTTAAACTAATAAGACAATAGTCGATATTTAACTGATTTGAATCAACACTGGTCACCGGTTTATATACCCATCAAAGATGTTTCGAGAACATGGTTGTTTTTTGTGAATAATTATTTTTTTTGACAATATTTTTTTCGCATGGAGGCTTCTAGAGTATTTTAGTATATCAACAACCATGGACGTAGTCGGAGTGTTCAGATTATTTATAAAATTAATTAAAAATTATAATACCTTTCCGAGGTATGAACCATATCACACACCCCGCTTGGTTGATATTTAACTACCGACTTAATGAACACGACCAGTGTGAATTCAAAATCTATACACAATTTTACAATACATAAGCATTACTGTAAGCTAGCTTACTTCTGTTTACTTGTTTTACAAAAACTATCTTGTTTGTAAAAAATTATTTATTTGTGATGCTGCTTATGTAATTTATCAAAAACATTCAATTTGTATCACTTTTGATTGATTTTTAATAAAGTTATATGTAATAATTTTGTTCAATTTTGGATTTTTTTGAAAAACTTTAAATCAAAAGATCTATTAAACTTTTTTAAATTTTCGACTTAAAAAAAAAACTTAGTTTAAGAAAAAAAATAAATCGAGCTATATTATTTTCTTTTTGTACTTCTTTCAAAAAAAAAACTCCTTTACCCAAGGAGAAAAATTTTGTTTTGTTAAATATTTTTCGTAATATTTTACTTAATATTTTTCTATTTCATAATTAAAATGAGTGTTGGATCAAAAAAATTATTCTCAGTAATTTTCATTACAACACTACCTTTATTAAATTTTATAGCTAACTAGACTCGACTTACTTTTTTTCATTTGCATCGACATCGACAGAAATACCTAATTATAACAGTTTTGTTATGTTATCCTAATGTTAATTTATTTCATTTGTAATCGACTGTTTTTAAACTCTTTATTTAGGCTCTCTTGTAACTAACTAACAAACAAACAATGTAATAAAATATTTGAAGTCAATTTTAACCTACATCTTAATGTCGTATCCAAATGAAACTTTTTATGAATATGTAGTTTTGATGATTAAACTATAATTTTGTATCTTGAAGCTGATTTGATGATGGAGCCAAGAGGTGGATTGTGCAACTCTTCGGTGGATACTAATAAACCCCTTGTTTTGACGAGTTCAATAGATAGCGCTTGGTAACGAGGGTATTATAATTTTGAGTGCATAATAAAAGCGTGTTCTTTAGATTTTTTTAAACTTCTTTTATTTTTCCACAAAAATTACCAGATTGTAACAAGGAAATCAGAAATACCTAATTATAAAATTTTTGTTACGTTATTTTTATGTAAATTTATTCCATTTATAATCATAAATTTTTCTCATAATAAAATTTATTCAATTTAATTTTAACCAAAAACCAAATAAACAATGGCAGTGTTTACATGTCTTTATATGACGCAGTTTTTATAGAATCTTGTTTACATCGTATCCAACTACAATATGTTTTGAACATTTAATTTTTCGTGTCTGATATTATTGTGTAACGCTAATAAATACATACTACCGCTATCTGTTTATAAGGGTACGAACTGACACAATTGTAGAGACAGAAAAATTGGACTTATGAGCTTCTATGTATATAAGTATTCATTGGTATTACAAATGCTATATTTCATACAGATCAACTTGAATTTATGACCACCAGAGCAAGTGCTCACACACATATATTCGAAAAACGGTTCAAATACCATCGTCTAGGACAAAACAACAGTACAATCTACAAAATATTGACTAAGAATTCAGAAATATGAAATTATATACAGTTTAAGAGTGTTATCTTCCTACCTTTATTTTAATTTTATAGCTAACTACACTCGAATAACTTTTTTTCACTTGCATCGACTGTTACATCCACAAAAATAACCAAATTGTAACAAGGTTATCAAAAATACCGAATTATAACAGTTTTGTTATGTTATCCTAATGTTAATTTATTTCATTTGTATTTCGACTGTTTTTAAACTCTTTATTTAGACTCTCTTGTAACTAACAAACAATGTAATAAAGTATTTGAAGTCAATTTTAACCTACCTCTTAATGTCGTATCCCAATGAAACTTTTTATGAATATGTAGTTTGGATTGTTAAACTTTAATTTTTTATCTTGAAGGTGATTTGATGAAGGAGCCAAGAGGTGGATTGAGAAACTCTTCAGTGGGTACTAATAAACCCATCGTGTTTCGGTTCAAGTGTTTTTTTTTTGGCGAGTTCAATAGACTGTGCTTGGTAACGAGGGTATTAAAATTTTGAGTGCATAATAAAAGCGTGTTCTTTAGATTTTTTCAACTTCTTTTATTTTTCCACAAAAATAATCAAATTGTAACCAGGGTAACAGAAATACCTAATTATAACATTTTTGTTATGTTATTCTAATGTAAATTCCATTAATAATCATTAATTTAATTTATTCAATTCAAAATTGAATTTATTCAATTTAATTTTAACCCAAAACCTAATAAACGATCGTAGTTTGTATATCACTTTATATGACGCAGTTTTTATTTTGGAGCTAAATTTCAAACAGATCAATTTGAATTTATGCACACCAGATCGAAAACTACACACATATATTCGACAAAAGAATCAAATACCATCGTCATTGGGGAAGTAAACAAAATCTACAAAATATTGACCAGAAATAAGAAAAAATATATATACAATTTAAGAGTATTACCTATCTACCTTTATTAAATTATGTATCTTACTAGACTAGACCTACTGTTTTTGACTTGCATCCGCAAAAATAACCAAATTTTAACCAGGATATCAGATATGTTTAATTAAAACAGTTTTGTTATGTTTTCCTAGTGTTATGTTATTCCATTTGAGATGCCAGTTTTTATACTCTTTATTTAGACTTCACTTGTAACCAACTAACTAACTAACAATGTAATAAAATCTTTGTACACAGTTTTATCCTACCTCATATTACTAACAATGTAATAAAATCTTTGTTCACAGTTTTATCCTACCTCATATTAACGTTTCGAATTGAAACTTCTATTGTATATGTAGTTCAAATGATAAAACTGTAATTTGGTATCTTGGAGCTAAATTTCATACACATCAATTTGAATTTATGCACACCAGATCGAGAACTACACACATATATTCGACAAAAGAATCAAATACCATCGTCATTGGGGAAGTTAACAAAATCTACAAAATATTGACCAGAAATAAGAAAAAATATATATACAATTTAAGAGTATTACCTATCTACCTTTTTTAAATTATGTATCTTACTAGACTAGACCTACTGTTTTTGACTTGCATCCGCAAAAATAACCAAATTTTAACCAGGATATCAGAAATTTTTAATTAAAACAGTTTTGTTATGTTTTCCTAGTGTTAAGATATTCCATTTGAGATGCCAGTTTTTATACTCTTTATTTAGACTCACTTGTAACCAACTAACTAACTAACAATGTAATAAAATCTTTGTACACAGTTTTATCCAACCTCATATTAACGTTTCGAAATGAAACTTCTGATGTATATGTAGTTCAAATGATAAAACTGTAATTTGGTATCTTGGAGCTAAATTTCAAACAGATCAATTTGAATTTATGCACACCAGATCGAAATCTACACACATATATTCGACAAAAGAATCAAGTAACATCGTCATTGGGGAAGTTAACAAAATCTACAAAATATTGACCAGAAATAAGAAAAAATATATATACAATTTAAGAGCATTACCTATCTACCTTTATTAAATTATATTAAATTATGTATCTTACTAGACTAGACCTACTGTTTTTGACTTGCATCCGCAAAAATAACCAAATTTTAACCAGGATATAGATATGTTTAATTAAAACAGTTTTGTTATGTTTTCCTAGTGTTAAGATATTCCATTTGAGATGCTAGTTTTTATACTCTTTATTTAGACTCACTTGTAATCAACTAACTAACAATGTAATAAAATCTTTGTTCACAGTTTTATCCTACCTCATATTAACGTTTCGAATTGAAACTTTTATTGTATATGTAGTTCAAATGATAAAACTGTAATTTGGTATCTTGGAGCTAAATTTCATACACATCAATTTGAATTTATGCACACCAGATCGAAAACTACACACATATATTCGACAAAAGAATCAAATACCATCGTCATTGGGGAAGTTAACAAAATCTACAAAATATTGACCAGAAATAAGAAAAAATAAATATACAATTTAAGAGTATTACCTATCTACCTTTATTAAATTATGTATCTTACTAGACTAGACCTACTGTTTTTGACTTGCCTCCGCAAAAATATACAAATTTTAACCAGGATATCAGATATGTTTAATTAAAACAGTTTTGTTATGTTTTCCTAGTGTTAAGATATTCCATTTGAGATGCCAGTTTTTATACTCTTTATTTAGACTCACTTGTAATCAACTAACTAACAATGTAATAAAATCTTTGTTCACAGTTTTATCCTACCTCATATTAACGTTTCGAATTGAAACTTCTATTGTATATGTAGTTCAAATGATAAAACTGTAATTTGGTATCTCGGAGCTAAATTTCATACACATCAATTTGAATTTATGCACACCAGATCGAAAACTACACACATATATTCGACAAAAGAATCAAATACCATCATCATTGGGGAAGTTAACAAAATCTACAAAATATTGACCAGAAATAAGAAAAAATATATATACAATTTAAGAGTATTACCTATCTACCTTTATTAAATTATATTAAATTATGTATCTTACTAGACTAGACCTACTGTTTTTGACTTGCATCCGCAAAAATAACCAAATTTTAACCAGGATATAGATATGTTTAATTAAAACAGTTTTGTTATGTTTTCCTAGTGTTAAGATATTCCATTTGAGAAGCCAGTTTTTATACTCTTTATTTAGACTCACTTGTAATCAACTAACAATGTAATAAAATCTTTGTTCACAGTTTAATCCTACCTCATATTAACGTTTCGAATTGAAACTTCTATTGTATACGTAGTTCAAATGATAAAACTGTAATTTGGTATCTTGGAGCTAAATTTCATACACATCAATTTGAATTTATGCACACCAGATCGAGAACTACACACATATATTCGACAAAAGAATCAAATACCATCGTCATTGGGGAAGTTAACAAAATCTACAAAATATTGACCAGAAATAAGAAAAAATATATATACAATTTAAGAGTATTACCTATCTACCTTTATTAAATTATGTATCTTACTAGACTAGACCTACTGTTTTCGACTTGCCTCCGCAAAAATATACAAATTTTAACCAGGATATCAGATATGTTTAATTAAAACAGTTTTGTTATGTTTTCCTAGTGTTAAGATATTCCATTTGAGATGCCAGTTTTTATAGTCTTTATTTAGACTCACTTGTAATCAACTAACTAACAATGAAATAAAATCTTTGTTCACAGTTTTATCCTACCTCATATTAACGTTTCGAATTGAAACTTCTATTGTATATGTAGTTCAAATGATAAAACTGTAATTTGGTATCTTGGAGCTAAATTTCATACACATCAATTTGAATTTATGCACACCAGATCGAGAACTACACACATATATTCGACAAAAGAATCAAATACCATCGTCATTGGGGAAGTTAACAAAATCTACAAAATATTGACCAGATATAAGAAAAAATATATATACAATTTAAGAGTATTACCTATCTACCTTTATTAAATAATGTATCTTACTAGACTAGACCTACTGTTTCTGACTTGCATCCGCAAAAATAACCAAATTTTAACCAGGATATCAGAAATTTTTAATTAAAACAGTTTTGTTATGTTTTCCTAGTGTTAAGATATTCCATTTGAGATGCCAGTTTTTATACTCTTTATTTAGACTCACTTGTAACCAACTAACTAACTAACAATGTAATAAAATCTTTGTACACAGTTTTATCCAACCTCATATTAACGTTTCGAAATGAAACTTCTATTGTATATGTAGTTCAAATGATAAAACTGTAATTTGGTATCTTGGAGCTAAATTTCAAACAGATCAATTTGAATTTATGCACACCAGATCGAAAACTACACACATATATTCGACAAAAGAATCAAATACCATCGTCATTGGGGAAGTTAACAAAATCTACAAAATATTGACCAGAAATAAGAAAAAATAAATATACAATTTAAGAGTATTACCTATCTACCTTTATTAAATTATGTATCTTACTAGACTAGACCTACTGTTTTTGACTTGCCTCCGCAAAAATATACAAATTTTAACCAGGATATCAGATATGTTTAATTAAAACAGTTTTGTTATGTTTTCCAAGTGTTAAGATATTCCATTTGAGATGCTAGTTTTTATACTCTTTATTTAGACTCACTTGTAATCAACTAACTAACAATGTAATAAAATCTTTGTTCACAGTTTTATCCTACCTCATATTAACGTTTCGAATTGAAACTTCTATTGTATATGTAGTTCAAATGATAAAACTGTAATTTGGTATCTTGGAGCTAAATTTCATACACATCAATTTGAATTTATGCACACCAGATCGAAAACTACACACATATATTCGACAAAAGAATCAAATACCATCATCATTGGGGAAGTTAACAAAATCTACAAAATATTGACCAGAAATAAGAAAAAATAAATATACAATTTAAGAGTATTACCTATCTACCTTTATTAAATTATGTATCTTACTAGACTAGACCTACTGTTTTTGACTTGCCTCCGCAAAAATATACAAATTTTAACCAGGATATCAGATATGTTTAATTAAAACAGTTTTGTTATGTTTTCCTAGTGTTAAGATATTCCATTTGAGATGCCAGTTTTTATACTCTTTATTTAGACTCACTTGTAATCAACTAACTAACAATGTAATAAAATCTTTGTTCACAGTTTTATCCTACCTCATATTAACGTTTCGAATTGAAACTTCTATTGTATATGTAGTTCAAATGATAAAACTGTAATTTGGTATCTTGGAGCTAAATTTCATACACATCAATTTGAATTTATGCACACCAGATCGAAAACTACACACATATATTCGACAAAAGAATCAAATACCATCGTCATTGGGGAAGTTAACAAAATCTACAAAATATTGACAAGAAATAAGAAAAAATATATATACAATTTAAGAGTATTACCTATCTACCTTTATTAAATTATGTATCTTACTAGACTAGACCTACTGTTTTTGACTTGCCTCCGCAAAAATATACAAATTTTAACCAGGATATCAGATATGTTTAATTAAAACAGTTTTGTTATGTTTTCCTAGTGTTAAGATATTCCATTTGAGATGCCAGTTTTTATACTCTTTATTTAGACTCACTTGTAATCAACTAACTAACAATGTAATAAAATCTTTGTTCACAGTTTTATCCTACCTCATATTAACGTTTCGAATTGAAACTTCTATTGTATATGTAGTTCAAATGATAAAACTGTAATTTGGTATCTCGGAGCTAAATTTCATACACATCAATTTGAATTTATGCACACCAGATCGAAAACTACACACATATATTCGACAAAAGAATCAAATACCATCATCATTGGGGAAGTTAACAAAATCTACAAAATATTGACCAGAAATAAGAAAAAATATATATACAATTTAAGAGTATTACCTATCTACCTTTATTAAATTATATTAAATTATGTATCTTACTAGACTAGACCTACTGTTTTTGACTTGCATCCGCAAAAATAACCAAATTTTAACCAGGATATAGATATGTTTAATTAAAACAGTTTTGTTATGTTTTCCTAGTGTTAAGATATTCCATTTGAGAAGCCAGTTTTTATACTCTTTATTTAGACTCACTTGTAATCAACTAACAATGTAATAAAATCTTTGTTCACAGTTTAATCCTACCTCATATTAACGTTTCGAATTGAAACTTCTATTGTATACGTAGTTCAAATGATAAAACTGTAATTTGGTATCTTGGAGCTAAATTTCATACACATCAATTTGAATTTATGCACACCAGATCGAGAACTACACACATATATTCGACAAAAGAATCAAATACCATCGTCATTGGGGAAGTTAACAAAATCTACAAAATATTGACCAGAAATAAGAAAAAATATATATACAATTTAAGAGTATTACCTATCTACCTTTATTAAATTATGTATCTTACTAGACTAGACCTACTGTTTTCGACTTGCCTCCGCAAAAATATACAAATTTTAACCAGGATATCAGATATGTTTAATTAAAACAGTTTTGTTATGTTTTCCTAGTGTTAAGATATTCCATTTGAGATGCCAGTTTTTATAGTCTTTATTTAGACTCACTTGTAATCAACTAACTAACAATGAAATAAAATCTTTGTTCACAGTTTTATCCTACCTCATATTAACGTTTCGAATTGAAACTTCTATTGTATATGTAGTTCAAATGATAAAACTGTAATTTGGTATCTTGGAGCTAAATTTCATACACATCAATTTGAATTTATGCACACCAGATCGAGAACTACACACATATATTCGACAAAAGAATCAAATACCATCGTCATTGGGGAAGTTAACAAAATCTACAAAATATTGACCAGATATAAGAAAAAATATATATACAATTTAAGAGTATTACCTATCTACCTTTATTAAATAATGTATCTTACTAGACTAGACCTACTGTTTCTGACTTGCATCCGCAAAAATAACCAAATTTTAACCAGGATATCAGAAATTTTTAATTAAAACAGTTTTGTTATGTTTTCCTAGTGTTAAGATATTCCATTTGAGATGCCAGTTTTTATACTCTTTATTTAGACTCACTTGTAACCAACTAACTAACTAACAATGTAATAAAATCTTTGTACACAGTTTTATCCAACCTCATATTAACGTTTCGAAATGAAACTTCTATTGTATATGTAGTTCAAATGATAAAACTGTAATTTGGTATCTTGGAGCTAAATTTCAAACAGATCAATTTGAATTTATGCACACCAGATCGAAAACTACACACATATATTCGACAAAAGAATCAAATACCATCGTCATTGGGGAAGTTAACAAAATCTACAAAATATTGACCAGAAATAAGAAAAAATAAATATACAATTTAAGAGTATTACCTATCTACCTTTATTAAATTATGTATCTTACTAGACTAGACCTACTGTTTTTGACTTGCCTCCGCAAAAATATACAAATTTTAACCAGGATATCAGATATGTTTAATTAAAACAGTTTTGTTATGTTTTCCAAGTGTTAAGATATTCCATTTGAGATGCTAGTTTTTATACTCTTTATTTAGACTCACTTGTAATCAACTAACTAACAATGTAATAAAATCTTTGTTCACAGTTTTATCCTACCTCATATTAACGTTTCGAATTGAAACTTCTATTGTATATGTAGTTCAAATGATAAAACTGTAATTTGGTATCTTGGAGCTAAATTTCATACACATCAATTTGAATTTATGCACACCAGATCGAAAACTACACACATATATTCGACAAAAGAATCAAATACCATCATCATTGGGGAAGTTAACAAAATCTACAAAATATTGACCAGAAATAAGAAAAAATAAATATACAATTTAAGAGTATTACCTATCTACCTTTATTAAATTATGTATCTTACTAGACTAGACCTACTGTTTTTGACTTGCCTCCGCAAAAATATACAAATTTTAACCAGGATATCAGATATGTTTAATTAAAACAGTTTTGTTATGTTTTCCTAGTGTTAAGATATTCCATTTGAGATGCTTGTTTTTCTACTCTTTATTTAGACTCACTTGTAATCAACTAACTAACAATGTAATAAAATCTTTGTTCACAGTTTTATCCTACCTCATATTAACGTTTCGAATTGAAACTTCTATTGTATATGTAGTTCAAATGATAAAACTGTAATTTGGTATCTGGGAGCTAAATTTCAAACAGATCAATTTGAATTTATGCACACCAGATCGAAAACTACACACATATATTCGACAAAAGAATCAAATACCATCGTCATTGGGGAAGTTAACAAAATCTACAAAATATTGACCAGAAATAAGAAAAAATAAATATACAATTTAAGAGTATTACCTATCTACCTTTATTAAATTATGTATCTTACTAGACTAGACCTACTGTTTTTGACTTGCCTCCGCAAAAATATACAAATTTTAACCAGGATATCAGATATGTTTAATTAAAACAGTTTTGTTATGTTTTCCTAGTGTTAAGATATTCCATTTGAGATGCCAGTTTTTATACTCTTTATTTAGACTCACTTGTAACCAACTAACTAACTAACAATGTAATAAAATCTTTGTACACAGTTTTATCCAACCTCATATTAACGTTTCGAAATGAAACTTCTATTGTATATGTAGTTCAAATGATAAAACTGTAATTTGGTATCTTGGAGCTAAATTTCAAACAGATCAATTTGAATTTATGCACACCAGATCGAAAACTACACACATATATTCGACAAAAGAATCAAATACCATCGTCATTGGGGAAGTTAACAAAATCTACAAAATATTGACAAGAAATAAGAAAAAATATATATACAATTTAAGAGTATTACCTATCTACCTTTATTAAATTATGTATCTTACTAGACTAGACCTACTGTTTTTGACTTGCCTCCGCAAAAATATACAAATTTTAACCAGGATATCAGATATGTTTAATTAAAACAGTTTTGTTATGTTTTCCTAGTGTTAAGATATTCCATTTGAGATGCTAGTTTTTATACTCTTTATTTAGACTCACTTGTAATCAACTAACTAACAATGTAATAAAATCTTTGTTCACAGTTTTATCCTACCTCATATTAACGTTTCGAATTGAAACTTCTATTGTATATGTAGTTCAAATGATAAAACTGTAATTTGGTATCTTGGAGCTAAATTTCATACACATCAATTTGAATTTATGCACACCAGATCGAAAACTACACACATATATTCGACAAAAGAATCAAATACCATCGTCATTGGGGAAGTTAACAAAATCTACAAAATATTGACCAGAAATAAGAAAAAATAAATATACAATTTAAGAGTATTACCTATCTACCTTTATTAAATTATGTATCTTACTAGACTAGACCTACTGTTTTTGACTTGCATCCGCAAAAATAACCAAATTTTAACCAGGATATCAGAAATTTTTAATTAAAACAGTTTTGTTATGTTTTCCTAGTGTTAAGATATTCCATTTGAGATGCTAGTTTTTATACTCTTTATTTAGACTCTCACTTGTAATCAACTAACTAACAATGTAATAAAATCTTTGTTCACAGTTTTATCCTACCTTAAATTAACGTTTCGAATTGAAACTTCTATTGTATATGTAGTTCAAATGATAAAACTGTAATTTGGTATCTTGGAGCTAAATTTCATACACATCAATTTGAATTTATGCACACCAGATCGAGAACTACACACATATATTCGACAAAAGAATCAAATACCATCGTCATTGGGGAAGTTAACAAAATCTACAAAATATTGACCTGAAATAAGAAAAAATATATATACAATTTAAGAGTATTACCTATCTACCTTTATTAAATTATGTATCTTACTAGACTAGACCTACTGTTTCTGACTTGCATCCGCAAAAATAACCAAATTTTAACCAGGATATCAGAAATTTTTAATTAAAACAGTTTTGTTATGTTTTCCTAGTGTTAAGATATTCCATTTGAGATGCCAGTTTTTATACTCTTTATTTAGACTCACTTGTAACCAACTAACTAACTAACAATGTAATAAAATCTTTGTACACAGTTTTATCCAACCTCATATTAACGTTTCGAAATGAAACTTCTATTGTATATGTAGTTCAAATGATAAAACTGTAATTTGGTATCTTGGAGCTAAATTTCAAACAGATTAATTTGAATTTATGCACACCAGATCGAAAACTACACACATATATTCGACAAAAGAATCAAATACCATCGTCATTGGGGAAGTTAACAAAATCTACAAAATATTGACCAGAAATAAGAAAAAATATATATACAATTTAAGAGTATTACCTATCTACCTTTATTAAATTATGTATCTTACTAGACTAGACCTACTGTTTTTGACTTGCCTCCGCAAAAATATACAAATTTTAACCAGGATATCAGATATGTTTAATTAAAACAGTTTTGTTATGTTTTCCTAGTGTTAAGATATTCCATTTGAGATGCTAGTTTTTATACTCTTTATTTAGACTCACTTGTAATCAACTAACTAACAATGTAATAAAATCTTTGTTCACAGTTTTATCCTACCTCATATTAACGTTTCGAATTGAAACTTCTATTGTATATGTAGTTCAAATGATAAAACTGTAATTTGGTATCTTGGAGCTAAATTTCATACACATCAATTTGAATTTATGCACACCAGATCGAAAACTACACACATATATTCGACAAAAGAATCAAATACCATCGTCATTGGGGAAGTTAACAAAATCTACAAAATATTGACCAGAAATAAGAAAAAATAAATATACAATTTAAGAGTATTACCTATCTACCTTTATTAAATTATGTATCTTACTAGACTAGACCTACTGTTTTTGACTTGCCTCCGCAAAAATATACAAATTTTAACCAGGATATCAGATATGTTTAATTAAAACAGTTTTGTTATGTTTTCCTAGTGTTAAGATATTCCATTTGAGATGCCAGTTTTTATACTCTTTATTTAGACTCACTTGTAACCAACTAACTAACAATGAAATAAAATCTTTGTTCACAGTTTTATCCTACCTCATATTAACGTTTCGAATTGAAACTTCTATTGTATATGTAGTTCAAATGATAAAACTGTAATTTGGTATCTTGGAGCTAAATTTCATACACATCAATTTGAATTTATGCACACCAGATCGAGAACTACACACATATATTCGACAAAAGAATCAAATACCATCGTCATTGGGGAAGTTAACAAAATCTACAAAATATTGACCAGAAATAAGAAAAAATATATATACAATTTAAGAGTATTACCTATCTACCTTTATTAAATTATGTATCTTACTAGACTAGACCTACTGTTTCTGACTTGCATCCGCAAAAATAACCAAATTTTAACCAGGATATCAGAAATTTTTAATTAAAACAGTTTTGTTATGTTTTCCTAGTGTTAAGATATTCCATTTGAGATGCCAGTTTTTATACTCTTTATTTAGACTCACTTGTAACCAACTAACTAACTAACAATGTAATAAAATCTTTGTACACAGTTTTATCCAACCTCATATTAACGTTTCGAAATGAAACTTCTATTGTATATGTAGTTCAAATGATAAAACTGTAATTTGGTATCTTGGAGCTAAATTTCAAACAGATCAATTTGAATTTATGCACACCAGATCGAAAACTACACACATATATTCGACAAAAGAATCAAATACCATCGTCATTGGGGAAGTTAACAAAATCTACAAAATATTGACCAGAAATAAGAAAAAATATATATACAATTTAAGAGTATTACCTATCTACCTTTATTAAATTATATTAAATTATGTATCTTACTAGACTAGACCTACTGTTTTTGACTTGCATCCGCAAAAATAACCAAATTTTAACCAGGATATCAGAAATTTTTAATTAAAACAGTTTTGTTATGTTTTCCTAGCGTTAAGATATTCCATTTGAGATGCCAGTTTTTATACTCTTTATTTAGACTCACTTGTAACCAAATAACTAACTAACAATGTAATAAAATCTTTGTACACAGTTTTATCCTACCTCATATTAACGTTTCGAAATGAAACTTCTATTGTATATGTAGTTCGAATGATAAAACTGTAATTTGGTATCTTGGAGCTAAGTTTCAAACAGATCAATTTGAATTTATGCACACCAGATCGAAAACTACACACATATATTCGACAAAAGAATCAAATACCATCGTCATTGGGGAAGTTAACAAAATCTACAAAATATTGACCAGAAATAAGAAAAAATATATATACAATTTAAGAGTATTACCTATCTACCTTTATTAAATTATGTATCTTACTAGACTAGACCTACTGTTTTTGACTGGCATCCGCAAAAATAACCAAATTTTAACCAGGATATCAGATATGTTTAATTAAACAGTTTTGTTATGTTTTCCTAGTGTTATGTTATTCCATTTGAGATGCCAGTTTATGTACTCTTTATTTAGACTTCACTTGTAACCAACTAACTAACTAACAATGTAATAAAATCTTTGTACACAGTTTTATCCTACCTCATATTACTAACAATGTAATAAAATCTTTGTTCACAGTTTTATTCTACCTCATATTAACGTTTCGAAATGAAACTTCTATTGTATATGTAGTTCAAATGATAAAACTGTAATTTGGTATCTTGGAGCTAAATTTCAAACAGATCAATTTGAATTTATGCACACCAGATCGAAAACTACACACATATATTCAATAAAATTATATATACAATTTAAGAGTATTACCTATCTACCTTTATTAAATTATGTATCTTACTAGACTAGACCTACTGTTTTTGACTTGCATTCGCAAAAATAACCAAATTTTAACCAGGATATCAGAAATTTTTAATTAAAACAGTTTTGTTATGTTTTCCTAGTGTTAAGATATTCCATTTGAGATGCCAGTTTTTATACTCTTTATTTAGACTCACTTGTAACCAAATAACTAACTAACAATGTAATAAAATCTTTGTACACAGTTTTATCCTACCTCATATTAACGTTTCGAAATGAAACTTCTATTGTATATGTAGTTCAAATGATAAAACTGTAATTTGGTATCTTGGAGCTAAGTTTCAAACAGATCAATTTGAATTTATGCACACCAGATCGAAAACTACACACATATATTCGACAAAAGAATCAAATACCATCGTCATTGGGGAAGTTAACAAAATCTACAAAATATTGACCAGAAATAAGAAAAAATATATATACAATTTAAGAGTATTACCTATCTACCTTTATTAAATTATGTATCTTACTAGACTAGACCTACTGTTTCTGACTTGCATCCGCAAAAATAACCAAATTTTAACCAGGATATCAGAAATTTTTAATTAAAACAGTTTTGTTATGTTTTCCTAGTGTTAAGATATTCCATTTGAGATGCCAGTTTTTATACTCTTTATTTAGACTCACTTGTAACCAACTAACTAACAAAGTAATAAAATCTTTGTACACAGTTTTATCCAACCTCATATTAACGTTTCGAAATGAAACTTCTATTGTATATGTAGTTCAAATGATAAAACTGTAATTTGGTATCTTGGAGCTAAATTTCAAACAGATCAATTTGAATTTATGCACACCAGATCGAAAACTACACACATATATTCGACAAAAGAATCAAATACCATCGTCATTGGGGAAGTTAACAAAATCTACAAAATATTGACCAGAAATAAGAAAAAATATATATACAATTTAAGAGTATTACCTATCTACCTTTATTAAATTATGTATCTTACTAGACTAGACCTACTGTTTTTGACTTGCATCCGCAAAAATAACCAAATTTTAAGCAGGATATCAGAAATTTTTAATTAAAACAGTTTTGTTATGTTTTCCTAGTGTTAAGATATTCCATTTGAGATGCCAGTTTTTATACTCTTTATTTAGACTCACTTGTAACCAAATAACTAACTAACAATGTAATAAAATCTTTGTACACAGTTTTATCTTACCTCATATTAACGTTTCGAAATGAAACTTCTATTGTATATGTAGTTCAAATAATAAAACTGTAATTTGGTATCTTGGAGCTAAGTTTCAAACAGATCAATTTGAATTTATGCACACCAGATCGAAAACTACACACATATATTCGACAAAAGAATCAAATACCATCGTCATTGGGGAAGTTAACAAAATCTACAAAATATTGACCAGAAATAAGAAAAAATATATATACAATTTAAGAGTATTACCTATCTACCTTTATTAAATTATGTATCTTACTAGACTAGACCTACTGTTTTTGACTTGCATCCGCAAAAATAACCAAATTTTAAGCAGGATATCAGAAATTTTTAATTAAAACAGTTTTGTTATGTTTTCCTAGTGTTAAGATATTCCATTTGAGATGCCAGTTTTTATACTCTTTATTTAGACTCACTTGTAACCAACTAACTTACAATGTAATAAAATCTTTGTACACAGTTTTATCCTACCTCATATTAACGTTTCGAAATGAAACTTCTATTGTATATGTAGTTCAAATAATAAAACTGTAATTTGGTATCTTGGAGCTAAGTTTCAAACAGATCAATTTGAATTTATGCACACCAGATCGAAAACTACACACATATATTCGACAAAAGAATCAAATACCATCGTCATTGGGGAAGTTAACAAAATCTACAAAATATTGACCAGAAATAAGAAAAAATATATATACAATTTAAGAGTATTACCTATCTACCTTTATTAAATTATGTATCTTACTAGACTTGACCTACTGTTTTTGACTTGCATCCGCAAAAATAACCAAATTTTAAGCAGGATATCAGAAATTTTTAATTAAAACAGTTTTGTTATGTTTTCCTAGTGGTAAGATATTCCATTTGAGATGCCAGTTTTTATACTCTTTATTTAGACTCACTTGTAACCAAATAACTAACTAACAATGTAATAAAATCTTTGTACACAGTTTTATACTACCTCATATTAACGTTTCGAAATGAAACTTCTATTGTATATGTAGTTCAAATAATAAAACTGTAATTTGGTATCTTGGAGCTAAGTTTCAAACAGATCAATTTGAATTTATGCACACCAGATCGAAAACTACACACATATATTCGACAAAAGAATCAAATACCATCGTCATTGGGGAAGTTAACAAAATCTACAAAATATTGACCAGAAATAAGAAAAAATATATATACAATTTAAGAGTATTACCTATCTACCTTTATTAAATTATGTATCTTACTAGACTAGACCTACTGTTTTTGACTTGCATCCGCAAAAATAACCAAATTTTAAGCAGGATATCAGAAATTTTTAATTAAAACAGTTTTGTTATGTTTTCCTAGTGTTAAGATATTCCATTTGAGATGCCAGTTTTTATACTCTTTATTTAGACTCACTTGTAACCAAATAACTAACTAACAATGTAATAAAATCTTTGTACACAGTTTTATCCTACCTCATATTAACGTTTCGAAATGAAACTTCTATTGTATATGTAGTTCAAATAATAAAACTGTAATTTGGTATCTTGGAGCTAAGGTTCAAACAGATCAATTTGAATTTATGCACACCAGATCGAAAACTACACACATATATTCGACAAAAGAATCAAATACCATCGTCATTGGGGAAGTTAACAAAATCTACAAAATATTGACCAGAAATAAGAAAAAATATATATACAATTTAAGAGTATTACCTATCTACCTTTATTAAATTATGTATCTTACTAGACTAGACCTACTGTTTTTGACTTGCATCCGCAAAAATAACCAAATTTTAAGCAGGATATCAGATATGTTTAATTAAAACAGTTTTGTTATGTTTTCGTAGTGTTAAGATATTCCATTTGAGATGCCAGTTTTTATACTCTTTATTTAGACTCACTTGTAACCAACTAACTAACTAACAATGTAATAAAATCTTTGTACACAGTTTTATCCTACCTCATATTAACGTTTCGAAATGAAACTTCTATTGTATATGTAAGTCAAATGATAAAACTGTAATTTGGTATCTTGGAGCTAAATTTCATACACATCAATTTGAATTTATGCACACCAGATCGAGAACTACACACATATATTCGACAAAAGAATCAAATACCATCGTCATTGGGGAAGTTAACAAAATCTACAAAATATTGACCAGAAATAAGAAAAAATATATATACAATTTAAGAGTATTACCTATCTACCTTTATTAAATTATGTATCTTACTAGACTAGACCTACTGTTTTTGACTTGCATCCGCAAAAATAACCAAATTTTAACCAGGATATCAGAAATTTTTAATTAAAACAGTTTTGTTATGTTTTCCTAGTGTTAAGATATTCCATTTGAGATGCCAGTTTTTATACTCTTTATTTAGACTCACTTGTAATCAACTAACTAACAATGTAATAAAATCTTTGTTCACAGTTTTATCCTACCTCATATTAACGTTTCGAATTGAAACTTCTATTGTATATGTAGTTGAAATGATAAAACTGTAATTTGGTATCTTGGAGCTAAATTTCATACACATCAATTCGAATTTATGCACACCAGATCGAGAACTACACAGATATATTCGAAAAAAGATTCAAATACCATCGTCATTAGGGAAGTTAACAAAATCTACAAAATATTGACCAGAAATATGAACCAATATATACAATTTAAGAGTATTATCTATCTACCTTTATTAAATTATGTATCTTACTAGACTCGACTTACTGTTTTTGACTTGCATCCGCAAAAATAACCAAATTTTAACCAGGATATCAGATATGTTTAATTAAAACAGTTTTGTTATGTTTTCCTAGTGTTATGTTATTCCATTTGAGATGCCAGTTTTTATACTCTTTATTTAGACTTCACTTGTAACCAACTAACTAACTAACAATGTAATAAAATCTTTGTACACAGTTTTATCCTACCTCATATTACAAACAATGTAATAAAATCTTTGTTCACAGTTTTATTCTACCTCATATTAACGTTTCGAAATGAAACTTCTATTGTATATGTAGTTCAAATGACAAAACTGTAATTTGGTATCTTGGAGCTAAATTTCAAACAGATCAATTTGAATTTATGCACACCAGATCGAAAACTACACACATATATTCGACAAAAGAATCAAATACTTTCGTCATTGGGGTTAACAAGATTAAGTTAACAAAATCTACAAAATATTGACCAGAAATAAGAAAAAATATATATACAATTTAAGAGTATTACCTATCTACCTTTATTAAATTATGTATCTTACTAGACTAGACCTACTGTTTTTGACTTGCATCCGCAAAAATAACCAAATTTTAACCAGGATATCAGATATGTTTAATTAAAACAGTTTTGTTATGTTTTCCTAGTGTTATGTTATTCCATTTGAGATGCCAGTTTTTATACTCTTTATTTAGACTTCACTTGTAACCAACTAACTAACTAACAATGTAATAAAATCTTTGTACACAGTTTTATCCTAGCTCATATTACTAACAATGTAATAAAATCTTTGTTCACAGTTTAATTCTACCTCATATTAACGTTTCGAAATGAAACTTCTATTGTATATGTAGCTCAAATGATAAAACTATAATTTGGTATCTTGGAGCTAAATTTCAAACAGATCAATTTGAATTTATGCACACCAGATCGAAAACTACACACATATATTCGACAAAAGAATCAAATACCATCGTCATTGGGAAAGATAACAAAATCGACAAAATATTGACCAGAAATAAGAAAAAATATATATACAATTTAAGAGTATTACCTATCTACCTTTATTAAATTATGTATCTTACTAGACTAGACCTACTGTTTTTGACTTGCATCCGCAAAAATAACCAAATTTTAAGCAGGATATCAGATATGTTTAATTAAAACAGTTTTGTTATGTTTTCCTAGTGTTAAGATATTCCATTTGAGATGCCAGTTTTTATACTCTTTATTTAGACTCACTTGTAACCAACTAACTAACTAACAATGTAATAAAATCTTTGTACACAGTTTTATCCTACCTCATATTAACGTTTCGAAATGAAACTTCTATTGTATATGTAAGTCAAATGATAAAACTGTAATTTGGTATCTTGGAGCTAAATTTCATACACATCAATTTGAATTTATGCACACCAGATCGAGAACTACACACATATATTCGACAAAAGAATCAAATACCATCGTCATTGGGGAAGTTAACAAAATCTACAAAATATTGACCAGAAATAAGAAAAAATATATATACAATTTAAGAGTATTACCTATCTACCTTTATTAAATTATGTATCTTACTAGACTAGACCTACTGTTTTTGACTTGCATCCGCAAAAATAACCAAATTTTAACCAGGATATCAGATATGTTTAATTAAAACAGTTTTGTTATGTTTTCCTAGTGTTATGTTATTCCATTTGAGATGCCAGTTTTTATACTCTTTATTTAGACTTCACTTGTAACCAACTAACTAACTAACAATGTAATAAAATCTTTGTACACAGTTTTATCCTAGCTCATATTACTAACAATGTAATAAAATCTTTGTTCACAGTTTAATTCTACCTCATATTAACGTTTCGAAATGAAACTTCTATTGTATATGTAGCTCAAATGATAAAACTATAATTTGGTATCTTGGAGCTAAATTTCAAACAGATCAATTTGAATTTATGCACACCAGATCGAAAACTACACACATATATTCGACAAAAGAATCAAATACCATCGTCATTGGGAAAGTTAACAAAATCGACAAAATATTGACCAGAAATAAGAAAAAATATATATACAATTTAAGAGTATTACCTATCTACCTTTATTAAATTATGTATCTTACTAGACTAGACCTACTGTTTTTGACTTGCATCCGCAAAAATAACCAAATTTTAAGCAGGATATCAGATATGTTTAATTAAAACAGTTTTGTTATGTTTTCCTAGTGTTAAGATATTCCATTTGAGATGCCAGTTTTTATACTCTTTATTTAGACTCACTTGTAACCAACTAACTAACTAACAATGTAATAAAATCTTTGTACACAGTTTTATCCTACCTCATATTAACGTTTCGAAATGAAACTTCTATTGTATATGTAAGTCAAATGATAAAACTGTAATTTGGTATCTTGGAGCTAAATTTCATACACATCAATTTGAATTTATGCACACCAGATCGAGAACTACACACATATATTCGACAAAAGAATCAAATACCATCGTCATTGGGGAAGTTAACAAAATCTACAAAATATTGACCAGAAATAAGAAAAAATATATATACAATTTAAGAGTATTACCTATCTACCTTTATTAAATTATGTATCTTACTAGACTAGACCTACTGTTTTTGACTTGCATCCGCAAAAATAACCAAATTTTAACCAGGATATCAGATATGTTTAATTAAAACAGTTTTGTTATGTTTACCTAGTGTTATGTTATTCCATTTGAGATGCCGGTTTTTATACTCTTTATTTAGACTTCACTTGTAACCAACTAACTAACTAACAATGTAATAAAATCTTTGTACACAGTTTTATCCTACCTCATAATACTAACAATGTAATAAAATCTTTGTTCACAGTTTAATTCTACCTCATATTAACGTTTCGAAATGAAACTTCTATTGTATATGTAGTTCAAATTATAAAACTGTAATTTGGTATCTTGGAGCTAAATTTCAAACAGATCAATTTGAATTTATGCACACCAGATCGAGAACTACACACATATATTCGACAAAAGAATCAAATACCATCGTCATTGGGGAAGTTAACAAAATCTACAAAATATTGACCAGAAATAAGAAAAAATATATATACAATTTAAGAGTATTACCTATCTACCTTTATTAAATTATGTATCTTACTAGACTAGACCTACTGTTTTTGACTTGCATCCTCAAAAATAACCAAATTTTAACCAGGATATCAGATATGTTTAATTAAAACAGTTTTGTTATGTTTTCCTAGTGTTAAGATATTCCATTTTAGATGCCAGTTTTTATACTCTTTATTTAGACTCACTTGTAATCAACTAACTAACAATGTAATAAAATCTTTGTTCACAGTTTTATCCTTCCTCATATTAACGTTTCGAATTGAAACTTCTATTGTATATGTAGTTCAAATGATAAAACTGTAATTTGGTATCTTGGAGCTAAATTTCATACACATCAATTTGAATTTATGCACACCAAATCGAGAACTACACACATATATTCGACAAAAGAATCAAATACCGTCGTCATTGGGGAAGTTAACAAAATCTACAAAATATTGACCAGAAATAAGAAAAAATATATATACAATTTAAGAGTATTACCTATCTACCTTTATTAAATTATTTATCTTACTAGACTAGACCTACTGTTTTTGACTTGCATCCGCAAAAATAACCAAATTTTAACCAGGATATCAGATATGTTTAATTAAAACAGTTTTTTTATGTTTTCCTAGTGTTATGTTATTCCATTTGAGATGCCAGTTTTTATACTCTTTATTTAGACTTCACTTGTAACCAACTAACTAACTAACAATGTAATAAAATCTTTGTACACAGTTTTATCCTACCTCATATTACTAACAATGTAATAAAATCTTTGTTCACAGTTTAATTCTACCTCATATTAACGTTTCGAAATGAAACTTCTATTGTATATGTAGTTCAAATGATAAAACTGTAATTTGGTATCTTGGACCTAAATTTCAAACAGATCAATTTGAATTTATGCACACCAGATCGAGAACTTCACACATATATTCGACAAAAGAATCAAATACCATCGTCATTGGGGAAGTTAACAAAATCTACAAAATATTGACCAGAAATAAGAAAAAATATATATACAATTTAAGAGTATTACCTATCTACCTTTATTAAATTATGTATCTTACTAGACTAGACCTACTGTTTTTGACTTGCATCCGCAAAAATAACCAAATTTTAACCAGGATATCAGATATGTTTAATTAAAACAGTTTTGTTATGTTTTCCTAGTGTTAAGATATTCCATTTGAGATGCCAGTTTTTATACTCTTTATTTAGACTCACTTGTAATCAACTAACTAACAATGTAATAAAATCTTTGTTCACAGTTTTATCCTTCCTCATATTAACGTTTCGAATTGAAACTTCTATTGTATATGTAGTTCAAATGATAAAACTGTAATTTGGTATCTTGGAGCTAAATTTCAAACAGATCAATTTGAATTTATGCACACCAGATCGAAAACTACACACATATATTCGACAAAAGAATCAAATACCTTCGTCATTGGGGTTAACAAGATTAAGTTAACAAAATCTACAAAATATTGACCAGAAATAAGAAAAAATATATATACAATTTAAGAGTATTACCTATCTACCTTTATTAAATTATGTATCTTACTAGACTAGACCTACTGTTTTTGACTTGCATCCGCAAAAATAACCAAATTTTAACCAGGATATCAGATATGTTTAATTAAAACAGTTTTGTTATGTTTTCCTAGTGTTATGTTATTCCATTTGAGATGCCAGTTTTTATACTCTTTATTTAGACTTCACTTGTAACCAACTAACTAACTAACAATGTAATAAAATCTTTGTACACAGTTTTATCCTAGCTCATATTACTAACAATGTAATAAAATCTTTGTTCACAGTTTAATTCTACCTCATATTAACGTTTCGAAATGAAACTTCTATTGTATATGTAGCTCAAATGATAAAACTATAATTTGGTATCTTGGAGCTAAATTTCAAACAGATCAATTTGAATTTATGCACACCAGATCGAAAACTACACACATATATTCGACAAAAGAATCAAATACCATCGTCATTGGGAAAGATAACAAAATCGACAAAATATTGACCAGAAATAAGAAAAAATATATATACAATTTAAGAGTATTACCTATCTACCTTTATTAAATTATGTATCTTACTAGACTAGACCTACTGTTTTTGACTTGCATCCGCAAAAATAACCAAATTTTAAGCAGGATATCAGATATGTTTAATTAAAACAGTTTTGTTATGTTTTCCTAGTGTTAAGATATTCCATTTGAGATGCCAGTTTTTATACTCTTTATTTAGACTCACTTGTAACCAACTAACTAACTAACAATGTAATAAAATCTTTGTACACAGTTTTATCCTACCTCATATTAACGTTTCGAAATGAAACTTCTATTGTATATGTAAGTCAAATGATAAAACTGTAATTTGGTATCTTGGAGCTAAATTTCATACACATCAATTTGAATTTATGCACACCAGATCGAGAACTACACACATATATTCGACAAAAGAATCAAATACCATCGTCATTGGGGAAGTTAACAAAATCTACAAAATATTGACCAGAAATAAGAAAAAATATATATACAATTTAAGAGTATTACCTATCTACCTTTATTAAATTATGTATCTTACTAGACTAGACCTACTGTTTTTGACTTGCATCCGCAAAAATAACCAAATTTTAACCAGGATATCAGATATGTTTAATTAAAACAGTTTTGTTATGTTTTCCTAGTGTTATGTTATTCCATTTGAGATGCCAGTTTTTATACTCTTTATTTAGACTTCACTTGTAACCAACTAACTAACTAACAATGTAATAAAATCTTTGTACACAGTTTTATCCTAGCTCATATTACTAACAATGTAATAAAATCTTTGTTCACAGTTTAATTCTACCTCATATTAACGTTTCGAAATGAAACTTCTATTGTATATGTAGCTCAAATGATAAAACTATAATTTGGTATCTTGGAGCTAAATTTCAAACAGATCAATTTGAATTTATGCACACCAGATCGAAAACTACACACATATATTCGACAAAAGAATCAAATACCATCGTCATTGGGAAAGTTAACAAAATCGACAAAATATTGACCAGAAATAAGAAAAAATATATATACAATTTAAGAGTATTACCTATCTACCTTTATTAAATTATGTATCTTACTAGACTAGACCTACTGTTTTTGACTTGCATCCGCAAAAATAACCAAATTTTAAGCAGGATATCAGATATGTTTAATTAAAACAGTTTTGTTATGTTTTCCTAGTGTTAAGATATTCCATTTGAGATGCCAGTTTTTATACTCTTTATTTAGACTCACTTGTAACCAACTAACTAACAATGTAATAAAATCTTTGTACACAGTTTTATCCTACCTCATATTAACGTTTCGAAATGAAACTTCTATTGTATATGTAAGTCAAATGATAAAACTGTAATTTGGTATCTTGGAGCTAAATTTCATACACATCAATTTGAATTTATGCACACCAGATCGAGAACTACACACATATATTCGACAAAAGAATCAAATACCATCGTCATTGGGGAAGTTAACAAAATCTACAAAATATTGACCAGAAATAAGAAAAAATATATATACAATTTAAGAGTATTACCTATCTACCTTTATTAAATTATGTATCTTACTAGACTAGACCTACTGTTTTTGACTTGCATCCGCAAAAATAACCAAATTTTAACCAGGATATCAGATATGTTTAATTAAAACAGTTTTGTTATGTTTACCTAGTGTTATGTTATTCCATTTGAGATGCCGGTTTTTATACTCTTTATTTAGACTTCACTTGTAACCAACTAACTAACTAACAATGTAATAAAATCTTTGTACACAGTTTTATCCTACCTCATAATACTAACAATGAAATAAAATCTTTGTTCACAGTTTAATTCTACCTCATATTAACGTTTCGAAATGAAACTTCTATTGTATATGTAGTTCAAATTATAAAACTGTAATTTGGTATCTTGGAGCTAAATTTCAAACAGATCAATTTGAATTTATGCACACCAGATCGAGAACTACACACATATATTCGACAAAAGAATCAAATACCATCGTCATTGGGGAAGTTAACAAAATCTACAAAATATTGACCAGAAATAAGAAAAAATATATATACAATTTAAGAGTATTACCTATCTACCTTTATTAAATTATGTATCTTACTAGACTAGACCTACTGTTTTTGACTTGCATCCTCAAAAATAACCAAATTTTAACCAGGATATCAGATATGTTTAATTAAAACAGTTTTGTTATGTTTTCCTAGTGTTAAGATATTCCATTTTAGATGCCAGTTTTTATACTCTTTATTTAGACTCACTTGTAATCAACTAACTAACAATGTAATAAAATCTTTGTTCACAGTTTTATCCTTCCTCATATTAACGTTTCGAATTGAAACTTCTATTGTATATGTAGTTCAAATGATAAAACTGTAATTTGGTATCTTGGAGCTAAATTTCATACACATCAATTTGAATTTATGCACACCAAATCGAGAACTACACACATATATTCGACAAAAGAATCAAATACCGTCGTCATTGGGGAAGTTAACAAAATCTACAAAATATTGACCAGAAATAAGAAAAAATATATATACAATTTAAGAGTATTACCTATCTACCTTTATTAAATTATGTATCTTACTAGACTAGACCTACTGTTTTTGACTTGCATCCGCAAAAATAACCAAATTTTAACCAGGATATCAGATATGTTTAATTAAAACAGTTTTTTTATGTTTTCCTAGTGTTATGTTATTCCATTTAAGATGCCAGTTTTTATACTCTTTATTTAGACTTCACTTGTAACCAACTAACTAACTAACAATGTAATAAAATCTTTGTACACAGTTTTATCCTACCTCATATTACTAACAATGTAATAAAATCTTTGTTCACAGTTTAATTCTACCTCATATTAACGTTTCGAAATGAAACTTCTATTGTATATGTAGTTCAAATGATAAAACTGTAATTTGGTATCTTGGACCTAAATTTCAAACAGATCAATTTGAATTTATGCACACCAGATCGAGAACTACACACATATATTCGACAAAAGAATCAAATACCATCGTCATTGGGGAAGTTAACAAAATCTACAAAATATTGACCAGAAATAAGAAAAAATATATATACAATTTAAGAGTATTACCTATCTACCTTTATTAAATTATGTATCTTACTAGACTAGACCTACTGTTTTTGACTTGCATCCGCAAAAATAACCAAATTTTAACCAGGATATCAGATATGTTTAATTAAAACAGTTTTGTTATGTTTTCCTAGTGTTAAGATATTCCATTTGAGATGCCAGTTTTTATACTCTTTATTTAGACTCACTTGTAACCAACTAACTAACTAACAATGTAATAAAATCTTTGTACACAGTTTTATCCTACCTCATATTAACGTTTCGAAATGAAACTTCTATTGTATATGTAAGTCAAATGATAAAACTGTAATTTGGTATCTTGGAGCTAAATTTCATACACATCAATTTGAATTTATGCACACCAGATCGAGAACTACACACATATATTCGACAAAAGAATCAAATACCATCGTCATTGGGGAAGTTAACAAAATCTACAAAATATTGACCAGAAATAAGAAAAAATATATATACAATTTAAGAGTATTACCTATCTACCTTTATTAAATTATGTATCTTAGTAGACTAGACCTACTGTTTTTGACTTGCATCCGCAAAAATAACCAAATTTTAACCAGGATATCAGATATGTTTAATTAAAACAGTTTTGTTATGTTTTCCTAGTGTTATGTTATTCCATTTGAGATGCCAGTTTTTATACTCTTTATTTAGACTTCACTTGTAACCAACTAACTAACTAACAATGTAATAAAATCTTTGTACACAGTTTTATCCTAGCTCATATTACTAACAATGTAATAAAATCTTTGTTCACAGTTTAATTCTACCTCATATTAACGTTTCGAAATGAAACTTCTATTGTATATGTAGCTCAAATGATAAAACTATAATTTGGTATCTTGGAGCTAAATTTCATACACATCAATTTGAATTTATGCACACCAGATCGAGAACTACACACATATATTCGACAAAAGAATCAAATACCATCGTCATTGGGGAAGTTAACAAAATCTACAAAATATTGACCAGAAATAAGAAAAAATATATATACAATTTAAGAGTATTACCTATCTACCTTTATTAAATTATGTATCTTACTAGACTAGACCTACTGTTTTTGACTTGCATCCGCAAAAATAACCAAATTTTAACCAGGATATCAGATATGTTTAATTAAAACAGTTTTGTTATGTTTTCCTAGTGTTAAGATATTCCATTTGAGATGCCAGTTTTTATACTCTTTATTTAGACTCACTTGTAATCAACTAACTAACAATGTAATAAAATCTTTGTTCACAGTTTTATCCTTCCTCATATTAACGTTTCGAATTGAAACTTCTATTGTATATGTAGTTCAAATGATAAAACTGTAATTTGGTATCTTGGAGCTAAATTTCAAACAGATCAATTTGAATTTATGCACACCAGATCGAAAACTACACACATATATTCGACAAAAGAATCAAATACCATCGTCATTGGGGAAGTTAACAAAATCTACAAAATATTGACCAGAAATAAGAAAAAATATATATACAATTTAAGAGTATTACCTATCTACCTTTATTAAATTATGTATCTTACTAGACTAGACCTACTGTTTTTGACTTGCATCCGCAAAAATAACCAAATTTTAAGCAGGATATCAGATATGTTTAATTAAAACAGTTTTGTTATGTTTTCCTAGTGTTAAGATATTCCATTTGAGATGCCAGTTTTTATACTCTTTATTTAGACTCACTTGTAACCAACTTACTAACTAACAATGTAATAAAATCTTTGTACACAGTTTTATCCTACCTCATATTAACGTTTCGAAATGAAACTTCTATTGTATATGTAAGTCAAATGATAAAACTGTAATTTGGTATCTTGGAGCTAAATTTCATACACATCAATTTGAATTTATGCACACCAGATCGAGAACTACACACATATATTCGACAAAAGAATCAAATACCATCGTCATTGGGGAAGTTAACAAAATCTACAAAATATTGACCAGAAATAAGAAAAAATATATATACAATTTAAGAGTATTACCTATCTACCTTTATTAAATTATGTATCTTACTAGACTAGACCTACTGTTTTTGACTTGCATCCGCAAAAATAACCAAATTTTACCCAGGATATCAGATATGTTTAATTAAAACAGTTTTGTTATGTTTACCTAGTGTTATGTTATTCCATTTGAGATGCCGGTTTTTATACTCTTTATTTAGACTTCACTTGTAACCAACTAACTAACTAACAATGTAATAAAATCTTTGTACACAGTTTTATCCTACCTCATAATACTAACAATGTAATAAAATCTTTGTTCACAGTTTAATTCTACCTCATATTAACGTTTCGAAATGAAACTTCTATTGTATATGTAGTTCAAATTATAAAACTGTAATTTGGTATCTTGGAGCTAAATTTCAAACAGATCAATTTGAATTTATGCACACCAGATCGAGAACTACACACATATATTCGACAAAAGAATCAAATACCATCGTCATTGGGGAAGTTAACAAAATCTACAAAATATTGACCAGAAATAAGAAAAAATATATATACAATTTAAGAGTATTACCTATCTACCTTTATTAAATTATGTATCTTACTAGACTAGACCTACTGTTTTTGACTTGCATCCGCAAAAATAACCAAATTTTAACCAGGATATCAGATATGTTTAATTAAAACAGTTTTGTTATGTTTTCCTAGTGTTAAGATATTCCATTTTAGATGCCAGTTTTTATACTCTTTATTTAGACTCACTTGTAATCAACTAACTAACAATGTAATAAAATCTTTGTTCACAGTTTTATCCTTCCTCATATTAACGTTTCGAATTGAAACTTCTATTGTATATGTAGTTCAAATGATAAAACTGTAATTTGGTATCTTGGAGCTAAATTTCATACACATCAATTTGAATTTATGCACACCAAATCCAGAACTACACACATATATTCGACAAAAGAATCAAATACCGTCGTCATTGGGGAAGTTAACAAAATCTACAAAATATTGACCAGAAATAAGAAAAAATAAATATACATTTTAAGAGTATTACCTATCTACCTTTATTAAATTATGTATCTTACTAGACTAGACCTACTGTTTTTGACTTGCATCCGCAAAAATAACCAAATTTTAACCAGGATATCAGATATGTTTAATTAAAACAGTTTTGTTATGTTTTCCTAGTGTTATGTTATTCCATTTGAGATGCCAGTTTTTATACTCTTTATTTAGACTTCACTTGTAACCAACTAACTAACTAACAATGTAATAAAATCTTTGTACACAGTTTTATCCTAGCTCATATTACTAACAATGTAATAAAATCTTTGTTCACAGTTTAATTCTACCTCATATTAACGTTTCGAAATGAAACATCTATTGTATATGTAGCTCAAATGATAAAACTATAATTTGGTATCTTGGAGCTAAATTTCAAACAGATCAATTTGAATTTATGCACACCAGATCGAAAACTACACACATATATTCGACAAAAGAATCAAATACCATCGTCATTGGGGAAGTTAACAAAATCTACAAAATATTGACCAGAAATAAGAAAAAATATATATACAATTTAAGAGTATTACCTATCTACCTTTATTAAATTATGTATCTTACTAGACTAGACCTACTGTTTTTGACTTGCATCCGCAAAAATAACCAAATTTTAACCAGGATATCAGATATGTTTAATTAAAACAGTTTTGTTATGTTTTCCTAGTGTTATGTTATTCCATTTGAGATGCCAGTTTTTATACTCTTTATTTAGACTTCACTTGTAACCAACTAACTAACTAACAATGTAATAAAATCTTTGTACACAGTTTTATCCTAGCTCATATTACTAACAATGTAATAAAATCTTTGTTCACAGTTTAATTCTACCTCATATTAACGTTTCGAAATGAAACTTCTATTGTATATGTAGTTCAAATGATAAAACTGTAATTTGGTATCTTGGACCTAAATTTCAAACAGATCAATTTGAATTTATGCACACCAGATCGAGAACTACACACATATATTCGACAAAAGAATCAAATACCATCGTCATTGGGGAAGTTAACAAAATCTACAAAATATTGACCAGAAATAAGAAAAAATATATATACAATTTAAGAGTATTACCTATCTACCTTTATTAAATTATGTATCTTACTAGACTAGACCTACTGTTTTTGACTTGCATCCGCAAAAATAACCAAATTTTAACCAGGATATCAGATATGTTTAATTAAAACAGTTTTGTTATGTTTTCCTAGTGTTATGTTATTCCATTTGAGATGCCAGTTTTTATACTCTTTATTTAGACTTCACTTGTAACCAACTAACTAACTAACAATGTAATAAAATCTTTGTACACAGTTTTATCCTAGCTCATATTACTAACAATGTAATAAAATCTTTGTTCACAGTTTAATTCTACCTCATATTAACGTTTCGAAATGAAACTTCTATTGTATATGTAGCTCAAATGATAAAACTATAATTTGGTATCTTGGAGCTAAATTTCAAACAGATCAATTTGAATTTATGCACACCAGATCGAAAACTACACACATATATTCGACAAAAGAATCAAATACCATCGTCATTGGGGAAGTTAACAAAATCTACAAAATATTGACCAGAAATAAGAAAAAATATATATACAATTTAAGAGTATTACCTATCTACCTTTATTAAATTTTGTATCTTACTAGACTAGACCTACTGTTTTTGACTTGCATCCGCAAAAATAACCAAATTTTAACCAGGATATCAGATATGTTTAATTAAAACAGTTTTGTTATGTTTTCCTAGTGTTAAGATATTCCATTTGAGATGCCAGTTTTTATACTCTTTATTTAGACTCACTTGTAATCAACTAACTAACAATGTAATAAAATCTTTGTTCACAGTTTTATTTTTCCTCATATTAACGTTTCGAATTGAAACTTCTATTGTATATGCAGTTCAAATGATAAAACTGTAATTTGGTATCTTGGAGCTAAATTTCATACACATCAATTTGAATTTATGCACACCAGATCGAGAACTACACACATATATTCGACAAAAGAATCAAATACCATCGTCATTGGGGAAGTTAACAAAATCTACAAAATATTGACCAGAAATAAGAAAAAATATATATACAATTTAAGAGTATTACCTATCTACCTTTATTAAATTATGTATCTTACTAGACTAGACCTACTGTTTTTGACTTGCATCCGCAAAAATAACCAAATTTTAACCAGGATATCAGATATGTTTAATTAAAACAGTTTTTTTATGTTTTCCTAGTGTTATGTTATTCCATTTGAGATGCCAGTTTTTATACTCTTTATTTAGACTTCACTTGTAACCAACTAACTAACTAACAATGTAATAAAATCTTTGTACACAGTTTTATCCTACCTCATATTACTAACAATGTAATAAAATCTTTGTTCACAGTTTAATTCTACCTCATATTAACGTTTCGAAATGAAACTTCTATTGTATATGTAGTTCAAATGATAAAACTGTAATTTGGTATCTTTGACCTAAATTTCAAACAGATCAATTTGAATTTATGCACACCAGATCGAGAATTACACACATAAATTCGACAAAAGAATCAAATACCATCGTCATTGGGGAAGTTAACAAAATCTACAAAATATTGACCAGAAATAAGAAAAAATATATATACAATTTAAGAGTATTACCTATCTACCTTTATTAAATTTTGTATCTTACTAGACTAGACCTACTGTTTTTGACTTGCATCCGCAAAAATAACCAAATTTTAACCAGGATATCAGATATGTTTAATTAAAACAGTTTTGTTATGTTTTCCTAGTGTTAAGATATTCCATTTGAGATGCCAGTTTTTATACTCTTTATTTAGACTCACTTGTAATCAACTAACTAACAATGTAATAAAATCTTTGTTCACAGTTTTATCCTTCCTCATATAAACGTTTCGAATTGAAACTTCTATTGTATATGCAGTTCAAATGATAAAACTGTAATTTGGTATCTTGGAGCTAAATTTCATACACATCAATTTGAATTTATGCACACCAGATCGAGAACTACACACATATATTCGACAAAAGAATCAAATACCATTGTCATTGGGGAAGTTAACAAAATCTACAAAATATTGACCAGAAATAAGAAAAAATATATATACAATTTAAGAGTATTACCTATCTACCTTTATTAAATTATGTATCTTACTAGACTAGACCTACTGTTTTTGACTTGCATCCGCAAAAATAACCAAATTTTAACCAGGATATCAGATATGTTTAATTAAAACAGTTTTTTTATGTTTTCCTAGTGTTATGTTATTCCATTTGAGATGCCAGTTTTTATACTCTTTATTTAGACTTCACTTGTAACCAACTAACTAACTAACAATGTAATAAAATCTTTGTACACTGTTTTATCCTACCTCATATTACTAACAATGTAATAAAATCTTTGTTCACAGTTTAATTCTACCTCATATTAACGTTTCGAAATGACACTTCTATTGTATATGTAGTTCAAATGATAAAACTGTAATTTGGTATCTTGGACCTAAATTTCAAACAGATCAATTTGAATTTATGCACACCAGATCGAGAACTACACACATATATTCGACAAAAGAATCAATTACCATCGTCATTGGGGAAGTTAACAAAATCTACAAAATATTGACCAGAAATAAGAAAAAATATATATACAATTTAAGAGTATTACCTATCTACCTTTATTAAATTATGTATCTTACTAGACTAGACCTACTGTTTTTGACTTGCATCCGCAAAAATAACCAAATTTTAACCAGGATATCAGATATGTTTAATTAAAACAGTTTTGTTATGTTTTCCTAGTGTTATGTTATTCCATTTGAGATGCCAGTTTTTATACTCTTTATTTAGACTTCACTTGTAACCAACTAACTAACTAACAATGTAATAAAATCTTTGTACACAGTTTTATCCTACCTCATATTACTAACAATGTAATAAAATCTTTGTTCACAGTTTAATTCTACCTCATATTTACGTTTCGAAATGAAACTTCTATTGTATATGTAGCTCAAATGATAAAACTATAATTTGGTATCTTGGAGCTAAATTTCAAACAGATCAATTTGAAATTATGCACACCAGATCGAAAACTACACACATATATTCGACAAAAGAATCAAATACCATCGTCATTGGGGAAGTTAACAAAATCTACAAAATATTGACCAGAAATAAGAAAAAATATATATACAATTTAAGAGTATTACCTATCTACCTTTATTAAATTATGTATCTTACTAGACTAGACCTACTGTTTTTGACTTGCATCCGCAAAAATAACCAAATTTTAACCAGGATATCAGATATGTTTAATTAAAACAGTTTTGTTATGTTTTCCTAGTGTTATGTTATTCCATTTAAGATGCCAGTTTTTATACTCTTTATTTAGACTTCACTTGTAACCAACTAACTAACTAACAATGTAATAAAATCTTTGTACACAGTTTTATCCTACCTCATATTACTAACAATGTAATAAAGCTTTGTTCACAGTTTAATTCTACCTCATATTAACGTTTCGAAATGAAACTTCTATTGTATATGTAGTTCAAATGATAAAACTGTAATTTGGTATCTTGGAGCTAAATTTCAAACAGATCAATTTGAATTTATGCACACCAGATCGAAAACTACACACATCTATTCGACAAAAGAATCAAATACCATCGTCATTGGGGAAGTTAACAAAATCTACAAAATATTGACCAGAAATAAGAAAAAATATATATACAATTTAAGAGTATAACCTATCTACCTTTATTAAATTATGTATCTTACTAGACTAGACCTACTGTTTTTGACTTGCAGCCGCAAAAATAACCAAATTTTAACCAGGATATCAGATATGTTTAATTAAAACAGTTTTGTTATGTTTTCCTAGTGTTAAGATATTCCATTTGAGATGCCAGTTTTTATACTCTTTATTTAGACTCACTTGTAACCAACTAACTAACTAACAATGTAATAAAATCTTTGTACACAGTTTTATCCTACCTCATATTAACGTTTCGAAATGAAACTTCTATTGTATATGTAAGTCAAATGATAAAACTGTAATTTGGTATCTTGGAGCTAAATTTCATACACATCAATTTGAATTTATGCACACCAGATCGAGAACTACACACATATATTCGACAAAAGAATCAAATACCATCGTCATTGGGGAAGTTAACAAAATCTACAAAATATTGACCAGAAATAAGAAAAAATATATATACAATTTAAGAGTATTACCTATCTACCTTTATTAAATTATGTATCTTACTAGACTAGACCTACTGTTTTTGACTTGCATCCGCAAAAATAACCAAATTTTAACCAGGATATCAGATATGTTTAATTAAAACAGTTTTGTTATGTTTTCCTAGTGTTATGTTATTCCATTTGAGATGCCAGTTTTTATACTCTTTATTTAGACTTCACTTGTAACCAACTAACTAACTAACAATGTAATAAAATCTTTGTACACAGTTTTATCCTAGCTCATATTACTAACAATGTAATAAAATCTTTGTTCACAGTTTAATTCTACCTCATATTAACGTTTCGAAATGAAACTTCTATTGTATATGTAGCTCAAATGATAAAACTATAATTTGGTATCTTGGAGCTAAATTTCAAACAGATCAATTTGAATTTATGCACACCAGATCGAAAACTACACATATATATTCGACAAAAGAATCAAATACCATCGTCATTGGGGAAGTTAACAAAATCTACAAAATATTGACCAGAAATAAGAAAAAATATATATACAATTTAAGAGTATTACCTATCTACCTTTATTAAATTATGTATCTTACTAGACTAGACCTACTGTTTTTGACTTGCAGCCGCAAAAATAACCAAATTTTAACCAGGATATCAGATATGTTTAATTAAAACAGTTTTGTTATGTTTTCCTAGTGTTATGTTATTCCATTTGAGATGCCAGTTTTTATACTCTTTATTTAGACTCACTTGTAATCAACTAACTAACAATGTAATAAAATCTTTGTTCACAGTTTTATCCTTCCTCATATTAACGTTTCGAATTGAAACTTCTATTGTATATGTAGTTCAAATGATAAAACTGTAATTTGGTAACTTGGAGCTAAATTTCATACACATCAATTTGAATTTATGCACACCAGATCGCGAACTACACACATATATTCGACAAAAGAATCAAATACCATCGTCATTGGGGAAGTTAACAAAATCTACAAAATATTGACCAGAATAAGAAAAAATATATATACAATTTAAGAGTATTACCTATCTACCTTTATTAAATTATGTATCTTACTAGACTAGACCAACTGTTTTTGACTTGCATCCGCAAAAATAACCAAATTTTAACCAGGATATCAGATATGTTTAATTAAAACAGTTTTGTTATGTTTTCCTAGTGTTATGTTATTCCATTTGAGATGCCAGTTTTTATACTCTTTATTTAGACTTCACTTGTAACCAACTGACTAACAATGTAATAAAATCTTTGTACACAGTTTTATCCTACCTCATATTAACGTCTCGAAATGAAACTTCTATTGTATATGTAGTTCAAATGATAAAACTGTAATTTGGTATCTTGGAGCTAAATTTCAAACAGATCAATTTGAATTTATGCACACCAGATCGAAAACTACACACATATATTCGACAAAAGAATCAAATACCATCGTCATTGGGGAAGTTAACAAAATCTACAAAATATTGACCAGAAATAAGAAAAAATATATTTACAATTTAAGAGTATTACCTATCTACCTTTATTAAATTATGTATCTTACTAGACTAGACCTACTGTTTTTGACTTGCATCCGCAAAAATAACCAAATTTTAACCAGGATATCAGATATGTTTAATTAAAACAGTTTTGTTATGTTTTCCTAGTGTTAAGATATTCCATTTGAGATGCCAGTTTTTATACTCTTTATTTAGACTCACTTGTAATCAACTAACTAACAATGTAATAAAATCTTTGTTCGCAGTTTTATCCTTCCTCATATTAACGTTTCGAATTGAAACTTCTATTGTATATGTAGTTCAAATGATAAAACTGTAATTTGGTATCTTGGAGCTAAATTTCATACACATCAATTTGAATTTATGCACACCAGATCGCGAACTACACACATATATTCGACAAAAGAATCAAATACCATCGTCATTGGGGAAGTTAACAAAATCTACAAAATATTGACCAGAATAAGAAAAAATATATATACAATTTAAGAGTATTACCTATCTACCTTTATTAAATTTTGTATCTTACTAGACTAGACCTACTGTTTTTGACTTGCATCCGCAAAAATAACCAAATTTTAACCAGGATATCAGATATGTTTAATTAAAACAGTTTTGTTAGGTTTTCCTAGTGTTATGTTATTCCATTTGAGATGCCAGTTTTTATACTCTTTATTTAGACTTCACTTGTAACCAACTAACTAACTAACAATGTAATAAAATCGTTGTACACAGTTTAATCCTACCTCATATTACTAATAATGTAATAAAATTTTTGTTCACAGTTTAATTCTACCTCATATTAACATTTCGAAATGAAACTTCTATTGTATATGTAGTTCAAATGATAAAACTGTAATTTGGTATCTTGGAGCTAAATTTCAAACAGATCAATTTGAATTTATGCACACCAGATCGAAAACTACACACATATATTCGACAAAAGAATCAAATACCATCGTCATTGGGGAAGTTAACAAAATCTGCAAAGTATTGACCAGAAATAAGAAAAAATATATATACAATTTAAGAGTATTACCTATCTACCTTTATTAAATTATGTATCTTACTAGACTAGACCTACTGTTTTTGACTTGCATCCGTAAAAATAACCAAATTTTAACCAGGATATCAGATATGTTTAATTAAAACAGTTTTGTTATGTTTTCCTAGTGTTATGTTATTCCATTTGAGATGCCAGTTTTTATACTCTTTATTTAGACTTCACTTGTAACCAACTAACTAACTAACAATGTAATAAAATCTTTGCACACAGTTTTATCCTACCTCATATTAACGTTTCGAATTGAAACTTCTATTGTATATGTAGTTCAAATGATAAAACTGTAATTTGGTATCTTGGAGCTAAATTTCATACACATCAATTTGAATTTATGCACACCAGATCGAGAACCACACACATATATTCGACAAAAGAATCAAATACCATCGTCATTGGGGAAGTTAACAAAATCGACAAAATATTGACCAGAAATAAGAAAAAATATATATATAATTTAAGAGTATTACCTATCTACCTTTATTAAATTATGTATCTTACTAGACTAGACCTACTGTTTTTGACTTGCATCCGCAAAAATAACCAAATTTTAACCAGGATATCAGATATGTTTAATTAAAACAGTTTTGTTATGTTTTCCTAGTGTTATGTTATTCCATTTGAGATGCCAGTTTTTATACTCTTTATTTAGACTTCACTTGTAACCAACTAACTAACTAACAATGTAATAAAATCCTTGTACACAGTTTTAACCTACCTCATATTACTAACAATGTAATAAAATCTTTGTTCACAGTTTTATTCTACCTCATATTAACGTTTCGAAATGAAACTTCTATTGTATATGTAGTTCGAATGATCAAACTGTAATTTGGTATCTTGGAGCTAAATTTCATACACATCAATTTGAATTTATGCACACCAGATCGAGAACTGAACACATATATTCGAAAAAAGATTCAAATACCATCGTCATTAGGGAAGTTAACAAAATCTACAAAATATTGACCAGAAATGTGAAACAATATATACAATTTAAGAGTATCATCTATCTACCTTTATTAAATTATGTATCTTACTACACTCGACTTACGGTTTTTGACTTGCATCCGCAAAAATAACCAAATTTTAACCAGGATATCTGATATGTTTAATTAAAACAGTTTTGTTATGTTTTCCTAGTCTTAAGTTATTCCATTTTAGATGCCAGTTTTTATACTCTTAATTAGACTCACTTGTAACCAACTAACTAACAATGAAATAAAATCTTTGTACACAGTTTTATCCTTCCTCAAATTAACGTTTCGAAATGAAACTTCTATTGTATATGTAGTTCGAATGATCAAACTGTAATTTGGTATCTTGGAGCTAAATTTCATACACATCAATTTGAATTTATGCACACCAGATCGAGAACTACACACATATATTCGAAAAAAGATTCAAATACCATCGTCATTAGGGAAGTTAACAAAATCTACAAAATATTGACCAGAAATATGAAACAATATATACATTTTAAGAGAATTATCTATCTACCTTTATTAAATTATGTATCTTACTAAACTCGACTTACTGTTTTTGACTTGCATTTGCAAAAATAACCAAATTTTAACCAGGATATCAGATATTTTTAATTAAAACAGTTTTGTTATGTTTTCCTAGTGTTAAGGTATTCCATTTGAGATGCCAGTTTTTATACTCTTTATTTAGACTCACTTGTAACCAACTAACTAACAATGAAATAAAATTGTTCTACACAGTTTTATCCTACCTCAAATTAACGTTTCGAAATGAAACTTCTATTGTATATGTAGTTTGAATGATCAAACTGTAATTTGGTATCTTGGAGCTAAATTTCATAGACATCAATTTGAATTTATGCACACCAGGTCGAGAACTACACACATATATTCGAAAAAAGATTCAAATACCATCGTCGTTAGGGAAGTTAAAAAAATCTACAAAATATTGACCAGAAATATGAAACAAAATATACAATTTAAGAGTATCATCTATCTACCTTTATTAAATTATGTATTTTACTACACTCGACTTACGGTTTTTGACTTACATCCGCAAAAATAACCAAATTTTAACCAGGATATCTGATATGTTTAATTAAAACAGTTTTGTTATGTTTTCCTAGTCTGAAGTTATTCCATTTTAGATGCCAGTTTTTATACTCTTTAATTAGACTCACTTGTAACCAACTAACTAACAATGAAATAAAATCTTTGTACACAGTTTTATCCTACCTCAAATTAACGTTTCGAAATGATACTTCTATTGTATATGTAGTTCGAATGATCAAACTGTAATTTGGTATCTTGGAGCTAAATTTCATACACATCAATTTGAATTTATGCACACCAGATCGAGAACTGCACACATATATTCGAAAAAAGATTCAAATACCATCGTCATTAGGGAAGTTAACAAAATCTACAAAATATTGACCAGAAATATGAAACAATATATACAATTTAAGAGTATCATCTATCTACCTTTATTAAATTATGTATTTTACTACACTCGACTTACGGTTTTTGACTTACATCCGCAAAAATAACCAAATTTTAACCAGGATATCTGATATGTTTAATTAAAACAGTTTTGTTATGTTTTCCTAGTCTTAAGTTATTCCATTTTCGATGCCAGTTTTTATACTCTTTAATTAGACTCACTTGTAACCAACTAACTAACAATGAAATAAAATCTTTGTACACAGTTTTATTCTACCTCAAATTAACGTTTCGAATTGAAACTTCTATTGTATATGTAGTTCGAATGATCAAACTGTAATTTGGTATCTTGGAGCTAAATTTCATACACATCCATTTGAATTTATGCACACCAGATCGAGAACTACACACATATATTCGAAAAAAGATTCAAATACCATCGTCATTAGGGAAGTTAACAAAATCTACAAAATATTGACCAGAAATATGAAACAAAATATACAATTTAAGAGTATCATCTATCTACCTTTATTTAATTATGTATCTTACTACACTCGACTTACGGTTTTTGACTTGCATCTGCAAAAATAACCAAATTTTAACCAGGATATCTGATATGTTTAATTAAAACAGTTTTGTTATGTTTTCCTAGTCTTAAGTTATCCCATTTTAGATGCCAGTTTTTATACTCTTTATTTAGACTCACTTGTAACCAACTAACTAACAATGAAATAAAATTGTTCTACACAGTTTTATCCTACCTCAAATTAACGTTTCGAAATGAAACTTCTATTGTATATGTAGTTTGAATGATCAAACTGTAATTTGGTATCTTGGAGCTAAATTTCATAGACATCAATTTGAATTTATGCACACCAGGTCGAGAACTACACACATATATTCGAAAAAAGATTCAAATACCATCGTCGTTAGGGAAGTTAAAAAAATCTACAAAATATTGACCAGAAATATGAAACAAAATATACAATTTAAGAGTATCATCTATCTACCTTTATTAAATTATGTATTTTACTACACTCGACTTACGGTTTTTGACTTACATCCGCAAAAATAACCAAATTTTAACCAGGATATCTGATATGTTTAATTAAAACAGTTTTGTTATGTTTTCCTAGTCTGAAGTTATTCCATTTTAGATGCCAGTTTTTATACTCTTTAATTAGACTCACTTGTAACCAACTAACTAACAATGAAATAAAATCTTTGTACACAGTTTTATCCTACCTCAAATTAACGTTTCGAAATGATACTTCTATTGTATATGTAGTTCGAATGATCAAACTGTAATTTGGTATCTTGGAGCTAAATTTCATACACATCAATTTGAATTTATGCACACCAGATCGAGAACTGCACACATATATTCGAAAAAAGATTCAAATACCATCGTCATTAGGGAAGTTAACAAAATCTACAAAATATTGACCAGAAATATGAAACAATATATACAATTTAAGAGTATCATCTATCTACCTTTATTAAATTATGTATTTTACTACACTCGACTTACGGTTTTTGACTTACATCCGCAAAAATAACCAAATTTTAACCAGGATATCTGATATGTTTAATTAAAACAGTTTTGTTATGTTTTCCTAGTCTTAAGTTATTCCATTTTAGATGCCAGTTTTTATACTCTTTAATTAGACTCACTTGTAACCAACTAACTTACAATGAAATAAAATCTTTGTACACAGTTTTATTCTACCTCAAATTAACGTTTCGAATTGAAACTTCTATTGTATATGTAGTTCGAATGATCAAACTGTAATTTGGTATCTTGGAGCTAAATTTCATACACATCCATTTGAATTTATGCACACCAGATCGAGAACTACACACATATATTCGAAAAAAGATTCAAATACCATCGTCATTAGGGAAGTTAACAAAATCTACAAAATATTGACCAGAAATATGAAACAAAATATACAATTTAAGAGTATCATCTATCTACCTTTATTTAATTATGTATCTTACTACACTCGACTTACGGTTTTTGACTTGCATCTGCAAAAATAACCAAATTTTAACCAGGATATCTGATATGTTTAATTAAAACAGTTTTGTTATGTTTTCCTAGTCTTAAGTTATCCCATTTTAGATGCCAGTTTTTATACTCTTTATTTAGACTCACTTGTAACCAACTAACTAACAATGAAATAAAATCTTAGTTCACAGTTTTATCCTACCCCAAATTAACGTTTCGAAATGAAACTTCTATTGTATATGTAGTTCGAATGATAAAACTGTTATTCGGTATCGTGCAGCTAAATTTCATACAGATTTGTAATTTAGTATCTTGGAACTATATTTCGTACAGATCAATTTGAATTTATGCACACCAGATCGAGAACATACACATATAAATTCGAAAAAAGATTCAAATACCATCAACAAAATATCGACCAGAAATATGAAACAATATATTCAATTTAAGAGTATTATCTATCTACCTTTACTAAATTATGTATCTTACTAGACTCGACTTACTGTTTTTGACTTGCATCCGCACAAATAACCCAATTTTAACCAGGATATCAGAAATCTTAATTTAAAACAGTTTTGTTATGTTTTCCTAGTGTAAAGTTATTTTATTTGAGATGCCAGTTTTTATACTCTTTATTTAGACTTACTTGTAACCAATTAAGTAACTTACAATGTAATTAAATCTGTGTACACAGTTTTATCCTACCTCATATTAATGTATCGAAATGAAACTTTTATTGTTGTTGTTCGAATGATAAAACAGTTGAAGAATAACAGTTGAATAGTTCGAATGATAGAACAAATATTGAATAAACAGATCACTTCAAAAAGAAGTAAATACTGTCTAATAAATAAAAAATTAGAATAATATGAAAAAGTTGGCTGTCGCAGCACAATCGTCTTTGGTGTAGAGGAAGCATACTGGACTAGTTATCCAGAGGCCCGAGGTTCGATTCCTGGTTGACGAGTTAATTTTTTCATATCAGTATGTAGTTTTATTAATAAATTCAATGACAATGAAATTTGTCGGAGTATACGCTATAGTCTTCTACAGTTTGCCATACGTATTCTAAAGGAATTTGGACAAACAACGTTATGTGGACACGAAAGTATACACAAACAAACAAATATTGAATAAACAAATCACTTCAAAAAAAAGTAAATACTGTCTAATAAATAAAAAATTAGAATAATATGAAAAAGTTGGCTGTCGCATCACAATCGTCTGTGGTGTAGAGGAAGCATACTGGACTAGTTATCCAGAGGCCCGAGGTTCGATTCCTGGTTGACGAGTTGATTTTTTCATATCAGTATGTAATTTAATTAATAAATTCAATGACAATGAAATTTGTCGGAGTATACGCTATAGTCTTCTACAGTTTGTCATACGTATTCGAAAGGAATTTGGACAAACAACGTTATGTGGACAGGAAAGTATACACAAACAAACAAATATTGAATAAACAAATCACTTCAAAAAAAAGTAAATACTGTCTTATAAATAAAAAATTAGAATAATATGAAAAAGTTGGCTGTCGCATCACAATCGTCTTTGGTGTAGAGGAAGCATACTGGACTAGTTATCCAGAGACCCGAGATTCGATTCCTGGTTGACGAGTTAATTTTTTCGTATCAGTATGTAATTTAATTAATAAATTCAATGACAATGAAATTTGTCGGAGTATACGCTATAGTCTTCTACAGTTTGTCGTACGTATTCTAAAGGAATTTGGACAAACAACGTTATGTGGACACGAAAGTATACACAAACAAACAAATATTGAATAAACAAATCACTTCAAAAAAAAGTAAATACTGTCTAATAAATAAAAAATTAGAATAATATGAAAAAGTTGGCTGTCGCATCACAATCGTCTTTGGTGTAGAGGAAGCATACTGGACTAGCTATCCAGAGGCCCGAGGTTCGATTCCTGGTTGACGAGTTAATTTTTTCGTATCAGTATGTAATTTAATTAATAAATTGAATGACAATGAAATTTGTCGGAGTATACGCTATAGTCTTCTACAGTTTGTCATACGTATTCGAAAGGAATTTGGACAAACAACGTTATGTGGACAGGAAAGTATACACAAACAAACAAATATTGAATAAACAAATCACTTCAAAAAAAAGTAAATACTGTCTAATAAATAAAAAATTAGAATAATATGAAAAAGTTGGCTGTCGCATCACAATCGTCTTTGGTGTAGAGGAAGCATACTGGACTAGTTATCCAGAGACCCGAGATTCGATTCCTGGTTGACGAGTTAATTTTTTCGTATCAGTATGTAATTTAATTAATAAATTCAATGACAATGAAATTTGTCGGAGTATACGCTATAGTCTTCTACAGTTTGTCATACGTATTCGAAAGGAGTTTGGACAAACAACGTTATGTGGACAGGAAAGTATACACAAACAAACAAATATTGAATAAACAAATCACTTCAAAAAAAAGTAAATACTGTCTAATAAATAAAAAATTAGAATAATATGAAAAAGTTGGCTGTCGCATCACAATCGTCTTTGGTGTAGAGGAAGCATACTGGACTAGTTATCCAGAGGCCCGAGGTTCGATTCCTGGTTGACGAGTTCATTTTTTCATATCAGTATGTAATTTAATTAATAAATTCAATGACAATGAAATTTGTCGGAGTATACGCTATAGTCTTCTACAGTTTGTCTTACGTATTCGAAAGGAATTTGGGCAAACACCGTTATTTGGACACGAATGTATACACAAACAAACTGTTGTAATGAAAATTATTGTGAATAATTTTTTTTGATCCAACACACATTTTAATAGAAAAATATTAAGTAAAATATTATGCAAAATATTTAACAAAACAATATTTTTCTCCTTGCAAAAAGAAGGAGTTTTTTTTGAAAGTACAAAAAGAAAATAATATTGCTCGATTTATTTTTTTTCTTAAACTAAGTTTTTTTTTTAAGTCGAAAAATGATAATAAGATGCTTTTGATTTAAAGTTTTCTATTTTTGAAAAAAATCAAAAATTGAAAAAAAATTATTACATATAATTTAATTTAAAAAATTCAAAATCATACAAATTGAATGTTTTTAAAAAACATAAATAGATCACAAATAAATAATGTTGTAAAAACAAGATAATTCAAGTAAACAGAAGTAAGCTAGCTTACAGTAATGTATCATAAAATTTGTGTATAGATTTTGAGTTGACACTGGCCGTGTTCGTTAAGTCGCTAGTTGAATATCAACCAAGCGGGGTATGACTATGGGTCAAACCCAAGGAGAGGTATAATTTTTAATTAATTTTATATATAATCTGAACACTCCCATGGACGTAGTCATGGGTGTTGATATACTAAAATATTCTAGAAGCCTCCATGCGAAAATATATTGTCAAAAACAAAATATTTATTCAAAAAAAAACAATCATATTCTAGAACGACCCATGGCGGGTATATAAACCGTGACCAGTGTCGATTCAAGTCAGTTTTAAATCGTGTCTGAAGAGTTTTAAATCGACCATTTGTGCGATTAGTATAAAAGTTGAAATCAAGTATTGTCTAATTAGTTCAAAGTAAATAATTGTTGTTCAAACCAGATCAAAGTATAAGTTGGAATTTGTACAAGTAATTTGGTCAAGTAATTCAAAGTTTAACATTGTGTGAAAAAGAATTAAAATAATTGTTGAAAAAGAAATTGGATAATCATTTTTTTTTAAGGCAATAAAATCAGGTTTTTTTTTTTGTTTCGTAAAAACTTGTGTTTAATTTAATTTTTTTTTTCTTTTCTTTAAACAAAAACGTGCGTGTTGTTCCAATTACAAAATATTTAGTAATATCGTTTACTAATATATTTTTTTTTTGTTTTTGTCGAGTATTGGAATCATTGCAGGTTCGGGCAGCGCTCCTTTGAGGATAAAGAGAGCCAGGATACCGCGACAAGTGGCGACCGTGACAAGACCAGGAGACGCACGGAAGAAGAAAGGAATTACAATGGCAAGCCGCAGCATTCCCATGCCACGTCTGCGTGAGATGATGGAGGCCGAAGGGCTGGACAGCACTGGCACTAGAGAGGTCTTACAGGCAAGATGGGAGGAGCACCAATCTAGGCAACAAGGAACACCAACTTCAAGGACTCAACCAACAGCCAACCCCACATCAGAACTACGTAGAAGTGTGGTTTCCGATCCAGAGGAGCCAGCTGCAGCAAGCATGGAGAAGATGCTCGCAGCATTGATGACAAAGCTCAATAACATGGACAAGACAATGGCCGACCAACTTCAAGGATCTGAAGCAAGAATGGATGAACGAATTGGAAATCGACTCCAAGAGTCCGAAGAGAGGATGAGCAACAGACTTCAAGGATCGAATGAGCAAATGGGCAACCAATTGGAAGAAAGAATACAAACCATAAAATACGAGTTGGGGGAGCGAATGGTGGATCTGAGAGACGCGTGCATACAGCGGATCGACCAAATAACCACGGATGTCGAGACCGTGAAAACCGACATCGTTAACATTAAAACCGATGTCATTGAGAATCGCACGCAAATCAAAGGCTTGGAGGAGAAGATGAACGATCAATACAACAAAGTCGTGGATGATATAATACGGATCGAAGAGCGTCAGACACAACAACTGCGTGACATGCGTATAGCCCCTGAAGAGGTGACTACAGTCATTCGATCCACCGCATTAGACACAACGACGCTTTTGTCCATCATGCCGGAGTTCAGTGGTAGACCGGCCGAAGATCCAGTAGTTTTTTTGAACAGAGCAACGGCATTACTACGACAAACGCATCTGCCCGTAGATTGTTGGATTGAGATGGTCACAAAAAAATTAACAGGACCAGCCAGAGATTGGGCATTGATGAATCGTGGGTTGGGCTACACCTTCGATGAGTGGAAATGGCAACTGGAGAGTTTCTTCAACAGTATAGGAAGGAAAGCCAAAGCCGAACTGGAATTGATGACCGTTTCCCAACCCACAGGATTGAAGACAGAAGCGTTCGTCAACATGAAGGTGCAGCTATTCAGAAGAGTGCACGCCGATAGAAACATAGATGACGTGGTACCCATCATATTGAATTTACTACGCGACAATGTACGACCGCTGGTGAAGATTTCGAATCCAAAGTCATTAGATGAACTACGTATAACCGTTAGAACACTGGATGAAGAGCCAGCGAGGAATCGGCAAGAACCACCAGCAAGAGCACCACCACCACCACGTCTAAGCAGTCCAGGCACGTGCTTCGTATGCCACCAAGCGGGGCACATAAGTCGAAACTGTCCCAGAAGGGGACAACAAAATAGACCTGGGCCGTCGGGAAACTAATTCCAGGATCAATGAAGGGGGAAATTGGTTCTGGGGTACACATTAACCTCCACAAAGACGCACAACATCGGCGTGAACACCAACAATTACCGGTTCATTTGACAACAATGGAGACCATGAACTCACACCAGAATGGGCCAATTGTGGAAGTTGATGTGCGTGGAAGATCAATATTGGCACTGATCGATAGTCAAGCATCACACAATTTCATAAGTGAAGAATTGGCAAGAAGTATTGGAAAATGGCACCCTGTCAGAGATAGTACAGGGAGTGGAGCCACAAGTAATAATACTTTCAAGATTCTTGGGAAAATGTGCATGGATGTGATGATATCAAGAATGAGGTTCAATGTTGAAGTAATGGTTGTACCGGGCCTACGGAACCACTTAATACTTGGTCATGAATTTTTAACAAACAATGGTGTGAGCATCGATTACCGGAGTGGTATAATTTACTTGAAGTGTGATAAGAGAGTCCGCATTGCATGGAGAAAACCAGATGGAGCCCATAGAGAAGTGGCAACAATTAACAACGCATTGGGCGAGTTACAAATTAAACTCCTTGAGAACCAAGAGCAGTTAAAAGATGTCATTCGGCGACATCCCAGCGTTTTCGGCAAAGTTGGAAGGACAAAAACGATCACACACAAGATTGAGATTACGAAGAATTCCCCCATTAAATTACGACCATACCCGTACAACAATGAGAAGCAACGGGTATTAGAAGAGATGATTGAAGAGATGGAAGGCGATGGCATTATAGAACCATCCACATCGCCTTGGGCCGCACCCGTCGTATTGCCGAAGAAGAAAGATGGTACTTTTCGATTGTGCGTCGATTACAGAAAATTGAATGATATCACAAAGAGCAATGCGTTTCCGATTCCAGATCTGCAAGAGATTTTGAGAAAAGTCAATGGAGCCAAAATATTTTCTACATTGGATCTTCAGACTGGTTATTGGCAAATTGAAATGAAGCCACAATCGAAAGAGTACACAGCATTTACCACCCCAAGAGGTCTCTATCAATTTCGCGTCATGCCGTTTGGATTGAAGAATGCGCCAGCTACGTTCCAGAGTTTAATGAACGAAGTACTATCTGGATACATCGAAGATTTCTGTCAAGTTTACCTGGATGACATATTAATCTACAGTCGATCAGTCAAGGAACATTTACACCACCTGGATCTTGTACTTGAAAGACTAGAACAACATGGATTAACTTGTAAACCAAGCAAATGTGTCATTGGCAGCAACAAAGTCAAATACCTAGGACATATTTTGAGCGAAGACGGCATTGACAGAGAGGAAGAGAAGAATGAAGCTATCAGTAATCACCCTGTACCAAGAACACGAAGACAACTACGACAATTTTTGGGATTATGTGGTTGGTACAGGAGCTTCGTTAAGAACTACGAAGATATAGCTGCATCTCTGAGCGAAATGCTCAAAAAGAACATAAAGTGGCGCTGGCTAACATTGCATCAGAAGGCGTTCGAAAATCTGAAATCATCGATTGTGAATGCACCGAAACTAGCACATCCAGATTTTAAGAAGACGTTTTGTTTAAATACGGATGCTAGTGACGTCGGACTGGGTGCAATATTATTCCAAATGGAAGACGATGGCAAGACAAGACGAATAATAAACTACGCCAGCAAGAAACTTGGACCCACAAAAAGAAAATACGCCACAACAGAAAAGGAATGTCTCTCGATAATCTGGGCATTGAGGAAGTTTCGAGGACATCTTGAAGGAAGACATTTTAAATTATACACAGATCATGCAGCGCTCCAATGGCTGAACAAAACCAAGGATAGTCGAGCCAAATTGACAAAATGGGCATTAGCATTGGGAGCCTATGATTATGAAATAATTCACGTCCCCGGAAAAGATAATCAAGCCGCCGACTCCTTGTCCAGACAACCACAGGGCAAGGCTGAAGACGAAGAAGTGGAGGACATTCCAGAGTGGGTGATTGAAAAGAGGGCAAAAACACCAATAACCCTCAACGTCATCGAAGTAGAAACACCCACACATGATGATATTCGACGATGGCAGGATGAAGATCGTGATGTGACTGCCATCAGAAGATACATCGTAGATAGTAATTGTCCACTGAGAAGCAATCTACGTCGACGAGTGGACAGAACAAGAGCTAATTACATCGTAGCTGACGGGATCCTCTGGTACCATAGTCAACAGATGGTACAAGAAGTGCCAGTGGTTCCCGAAGAACGCCGACTTGGGTTTCTTAGAAAATACCACGATAGTGATGAAGCAGCGCACCCTGGATGGAGAGAAACGTATCGTCAGATCCGTAACCGCGTGTATTGGTATGGGATGCAAGATGACATACGCAGATATGTGAAAGGGTGTGATACGTGTGCTAGAGTGAAGCCACTAAATCAGAAACCAAGTTCAGCAATGAGAAGTCGAAGACCTACTTCACCATGGGAGGTAGTCAGCATCGACTTGATGGGTCCATACCCACGCACATCACGTGGAAAGACAAATATATTAGTTGTGACAGATCTTTTCACTAGATGGATCGAAGCATTTCCATTGGGGGCCACGTCGACCTCGAAGATAGCCCAAGTACTGAAAGACGAAGTATTTAGTCGTTATGGATATCCAAGAGCAGTACTAAGTGATAATGGTCCCCAGTTCAGATCAAAAGAATGGAAAGCAGTGAACAAAGATTGGAACACAGAAATATGGACAACGCCAATATACCATCCACGAGCCAACCCCACGGAACGTCAGAACCAAGAGTTGAAGAAGTTGTTACGATTACATTTGTTGGATCAAGAACATAAAAACTGGGATCAACAACTGCACAAATCATTATTTGCGATACGAAACAGAGCAAATAGAACAACTGGTTTTTCGCCTGCCCAATTGTTACTGGGGGCAGAAATGAAGAAGCCTGGGGATTGGCAAATTCAAGTCGAAGAAGAGCCTCAAGAAATACAAGAATGGGCCAATGAACGAGGCCAAGAACGCAATGAAAATGTTGAAAGAGCTCGGCAAACAATATTGGCCAATGCCGAAGAAAATGACCAAGTGGAGACGGGACTCAGTTATCAACCAGGAGAGTCCGTCTGGATGCGCAATCAAGTGCTCAGCAGTAAGGTGGAGGGTGTCCATAGTGGTTTGGCACCGAAGTGGAAAGGGCCTTACAGAGTGCTGAGGAGTTTACCAGCTGGAATATATGTTGTGGATACAGTGCCTCCCACGAAGATACATGGAGGTCTCTTGAAGCCGGTCAGTGCAAGGACCGCCGCCAATGGGAATCTGGGAAGATTGAGTGTGGGGAACGAGGTGTTCGGCCAACTACTTCCAGATCGATTGGGGGGTCAAAGGCATGGAGGTGATGGAAGACGACGGGATGTACCAAGTGTGGACGAGCCAGAGGCCAGAGCATTAGAGCCAGGGTACAACTTGCGGCCCAGACGACCGGCAATAAACAACAGGCGCCGTTGATGAAGAGTGAAGAACTAATGTGTACGTACACTTTTAAGTTTTGCTAGCTAGCTAAATGTACTAGTACAGTTCAAATAGTTCTTAAGTTAAAAATTGGTCGACCAAATATAATAAGCAAATTAGAAAATGTGTGTTGGAATCTAGAGGGGGAGATTTTGTTGTAATGAAAATTATTGTGAATAATTTTTTTTGATCCAACACACATTTTAATAGAAAAATATTAAGTAAAATATTATGCAAAATATTTAACAAAACAATATTTTTCTCCTTGCAAAAAGAAGGAGTTTTTTTTGAAAGTACAAAAAGAAAATAATATTGCTCGATTTATTTTTTTTCTTAAACTAAGTTTTTTTTTTAAGTCGAAAAATGATAATAAGATGCTTTTGATTTAAAGTTTTCTATTTTTGAAAAAAATCAAAAATTGAAAAAAAATTATTACATATAATTTAATTTAAAAAATTCAAAATCATACAAATTGAATGTTTTTAAAAAACATAAATAGATCACAAATAAATAATGTTGTAAAAACAAGATAATTCAAGTAAACAGAAGTAAGCTAGCTTACAGTAATGTATCATAAAATTTGTGTATAGATTTTGAGTTGACACTGGCCGTGTTCGTTAAGTCGCTAGTTGAATATCAACCAAGCGGGGTATGACTATGGGTCAAACCCAAGGAGAGGTATAATTTTTAATTAATTTTATATATAATCTGAACACTCCGACTACGTCCATGGGTGTTGATATACTAAAATATTCTAGAAGCCTCCATGCGAAAATATATTGTCAAAAACAAAATATTTATTCAAAAAAAAACAATCATATTCTAGAACGACCCATGGTGGGTATATAAACCGTGACCAGTGTCGATTCAAGTCAGTTTTAAATCGTGTCTGATGAGTTTTAAATCGACCATTTGTGCGATTAGTATAAAAGTTGAAATCAAGTATTGTCTAATTAGTTCAAAGTAAATAATTGTTGTTCAAACCAGATCAAAGTATAAGTTGGAATTTGTACAAGTAATTTGGTCAAGTGTGACGTTCCGTCACATTTGCATTAATTAATTTTAATTTAATATAAAAAAGTTGAGTTAATATTCTTACCAACGTATAATACACGACCACCAAAGGCACCCATATCTGGCGGGACATTTCGTCACCAACCTGGAAAATCACCGGGTTACACTGGACTGGATTGCGTGTTTGAAAGGCCAATTTATTTGTTGCTGAGGGGGTACCATCAGCGGCCCATTGAAATAAATAAGGTATAACGAGTTCCATTTAACTGATTTTCCCTCTTTTTCATCACCTTCAGAAGTATTCTCCATCGGGGTTAACCAATCGAGTTGAGGTTCCCACTCGTTACATTTTAAAAACAATTTAATATCAAAATTATTGGGGTTTTAAAAGAAAAACAAAAACTTCTACAATAACTACGTACCTAAAGCGTACACCCAATTCATTTTAAATTAGCTTAGAATTATTTGTTGATCATTCTGTCGATGCAGGAGTCCTGGTGAACTTGACGATAGTTCACAACTCATATCTGCCGCGGAACGGCAAAGTTTCAGTTGGTGAATCGTCAAACACACTTGGCGGTCTGTCGAGAATTCAGCGCGTGGCGCTAATGAGTACTAAACAGATTGCCAAGAAATCATCCTCCATCGGCGGAATTTTTGACCATTTTATAATTTGTATTGTCTTTGGAATTCCATTATTATTTAACTTTTTTCATATTTTAAAATCATATTCCATTATTATTTAATTTTTTTTTATATTTTAAAATCATATTCCATTATTATTTAATTTTTTTTTCATATTTTAAAATCATATTCCATTATTATTTAATTTTTTTTTCATACTTTAAAATCATATTCCATTGTTATTTAATTTTTTTTCATATTTTAAAATCATATTTGTGTTTGTGTCTGTATATTTACAACACATGGTTTATGACTTTTAACCTAGAAACTTATTAAGAATAAATGAAACATATAAAAAAAAAAGGGTTATTACTTGCGTTGTTTTATATATGTTAATTTACAGCTTCCCCGATTCTGTGGTACTACGAACCAAATTCGCCGGGTTGAAACACCCTTACTGAAGAAATGAGTTCGTTTATTATTATTAAAACAGCACATGTATTATGGAATATTTTGTTTACTAATGATTGACACTAATAGTTCGCGGTAAAAACAATAGAGGGAGCGCCTATATTTGATAAATTTACAAGGTGTCACCCGGACAAGGAGGCCCACACTGTCGTTTGTTTTGTTTTTTTTTTCTTTTTTAATTCCATTATTTAAATTCAACCACAGCCATTACGCGTCCAATAAAGGGGATCGTTTCAGAGCGTTCCAGTATCAATTGACCCCATCGACGACACTCTCAACCAACACATTCCACTGCGCGACAACAGCGGGTTTTCTTACTAATTGTGCGCTAAAACCTAGTCACAAATAGTAAGATGCCTCAGATGGTAGCATAGCGTGTGGTTATCGATACCGAAACCAGAGCAGATCCCCGATAGCATTTTCTTTTTATCTATCATACACCTTTTCTATTTTTTTTTCATTTTCTTTTACATGCAAACGTCTACGCCGTGAACGGTTTCGAGGTACCCCCTCAACATCATGCCAGATACACGATCAAGGAGAGCAGCTGGGCAAGACCAGGAACTGGTACCAACCACAATCCAGGAAGTAAACTCTCCAGGATATCTAACACCGCCAGAGGTATCATCATACCCAGCTATGATTACAACCATAGCTCCATCAGCTAATACAGTAACTGCAGTTACTGCAGTAACTGCAGCTACAGTTACGAGACCACCAGCACCTCTACCTCAAGCTCCAGCATCGACATCATCTTCGGCGCAGCCACAAACAGATACAACACCGTCTCGTGTCTTCCAATTCATCAGAACACAGACGGACCTGAATGCGGCACACCATCAAGAACTCCTACGCATGAATGCCCAACTTGAACACATATGTGAGTCCCTAAACCAGGTGCATGTGAATAATCCTCAACCTGTAAATAATAAGATGATAGGACATCAAGAAGTGACACCCGGTAATTATAAAATTAATTACTCTGTGGACATAAACACATTTTTTAAAGATTTCGTCAAATGTGACGGGACATCCAAAAGTCAAATCATGACATTTATGGAGGAGGTTCAGAAATTGTCCGATTTGGGTATTCTGGATGAAAAACCCCTTCTAATTCACGTGCTTCATTTTTGCGAAGGGAACTTTCAAAGATGGTGGGCTTCCAACATGGTATTCTGTCCCACTTGGGATTCGCTTCGCACAAGAATCTTAGATGTATTCTTTGGGCCGGCCGATAGGTCATTACTTATATCAGAGCATCTATATAGGTGGCAACGTAGCGATGAGTCCTTTATGTCATTCGTGAACGATATAAAGCTCAAAGCGAGAATAATTGGCGCTGATATGAGCGAGCGTGAGCTAGCCACCCTTCTTTGGGCCCGTATGAATCGTGCAACATACGATATTTGCAGATTCAAAGCGGTGCCGGACACATTTGACGCACTTGACCTCGTTGCACATGAAGTCCGTCAAATAAATGACCGTCAGGAGCTATACTCGCAAATGGAGCAGAGTTCTGACAAATCTATTAAAAAAACAAAAAACTAACTGAGAACCTCAACTCACCCATTGTCTGTCCGTCCGTACCCCGTATACGTCACCGTGGTCTCACTGGGTACCGGAAATTGCTGTCTAACCGTAGTAATGAAATCCACCTGCCGACAATTACCGTGAAGATCGGCCCATGTCTTTTTGACTGCCTATTGGATTCAGGGGCCAGCTATAGTTTTTGCTCACGCAAAGTGGCCACCACCATAACCAGACTTAAACTAGGTCAACTTCGTGACTCCTTCATCGAAACCGTCGTGGCTGACGGAGGGGTTATCCAAATAAAACAAAGCTTGGAATGTGTAGTAAAGATAGGTTGCTATTCGTGGCCTCTAACATTCTTTATAATTCCAAACTTGACGTATAGTCTGATTATGGGAGTGGTGCACTTGAAACATTTGAAGGCGACTCTTAACTTCACTACCTCTACAGTCACCTTCGGCTTCGACCCTGACAATCCAATGCCCATTACCCCATCAAAAAAAAGGACTGTCTGTAACGTAATAACATCACCTACGCTATCTTCCAGCCAACAGGTGCGTCTGAAGGAACTACTAGCTGAGTTCGAAGACGTACTGACTGATGAAATTGGTCGAGCACGTGATTACTCCTATACTATCCACCTAAAGGACGATATCCCGGTTAGGAGTCCTCCATATCCGTTAGCCCCACCTAAAGCTAAGGAGATGGATGATCACGTAACTGAACTCCTCGAACGAGGTGTCATTGAACACAGTCGTTCACCGTATTCATCCCCTGCTTTTCTAATAAAGAAGAAGGATAACTCGTTTCGGCTCTGTGTCGATTACAGAAAGCTGAATACGAAAGTCATCTTCGATGGTTTTCCTTCACCTCATATGGACAGCATCTTCCAGAGTCTGAATGGGTCTTCTTACTTCTCAAATTTAGATTTAAAAGCCGCGTTTTACCAGATTTGCCTTTCGGAGGGTAGTAAAAGGGTCACTGCCTTTTCAACGCCAACAGGCCAGTATCAATTTCGTCAGGTACCATTCGGACTTAGCGTTAGTCCACAAGCCCTCAACCGTTTGATGTTCGCGTTATTTGCTGATCTCAGATATCAGTGTGTCATCCCCTATTTCGATGACATCCTGGTTTTCAGTCGTGGTTACGATGATCACCTCCAGCACTTACATACAGTTTTTAGTAGACTCCGAAGTGCTGGGTTGACTGTAAAGCCCGAGAAGATGCAACTTTGTTTGCCATCCATCAAATTTCTCGGACACGTTATCTCCGCGGCTGGGATCCAGGCTGATCGCGAAAAGGTAGCCGCTATATCGGATCTGCCAATACCCCGCAATATCAGACAGCTCAGGTCCTTTTTGGGAATGACTGGGTTTTTTCTACGCTTCATACCCAACTATGCCGAAATTGTGGCCCCATTAAACACCTTAAAAAAAAAAGACGTTGTATATCACTTCGGTGATGCGCAAAAGGAAGCTTTCGTCAGGATCAAACGAGCTCTAACGGAGGCTCCAGTACTCATCTATCCCGATTTTACCAAACCGTTTATTGTGCAAACCGATGCATCCGGTATCGCCATCGGGGCTGTCCTACTCCAGAGGCTAAGCGATGGTGTACATGCTGTACAGTATGCAAGCAGGAAATTGACACCGTCTGAAGCCAATTATGCAGCTTTCGAACTCGAGGCATTAGCAATCATTTGGCCTCTGGATAAATTTAAACAATACCTGTTAGGAACACGCTTTGTCCTACAGACCGATAGTGCAGCTTTAACCTGGATGATCAAACATCCTAAGCAACTTGGTCGAATCGGACGATGGTTACTGAAGCTATCCCGTTTTGATTTTGACGTGGAGCATATTCGGGGACCACAAAACGTCTTAGCAGACGGACTAAGTCGACTCTTCACAATCGAACAGACGAACGACCAACAACAGACCGACGAACAGACACCCCCTGACAAATTCGAACGCTCAAGCTTGAATCTCCTAGACGAGGTACCACAATCTTTTATTTCATTAAAGCGTCACCAGGAGGAAGATCCTGACCATAGGCTCATCTTCAACCGCATACAAGCGGGGGAAGATGTTAGAGGTTACATGATCAAGAACGATCTCCTGGTGAAACTTGTTGGAAAGAATCGTCTTCGACGAGTATCTGTACCCAAGTCAATGAGAAACATGCTACTTTATTTCTTCCATGATAGCATCTCCGGCATGCATCCTGGGATCACGGTCACTTATCGAACTATCGCCCGTCGTTTCTGGTGGCCAAAGTTGTTTGAAAACGTCCGAGAATACGTTAGATCGTGTTCAGACTGCCAAAGGTGCAAACCATATAATAAGGCCCCAGGTGCGGCACTAGCATCCAACCTCCCAACACGACCTTGGGATCGTATATATCTGGATCACATAGGTCCTTTAGTGAGCACCAAAAATGGGAACAGGTATGTCCTCATGCTACTGGACGGCTTCAGCAAATGGGTAGAAGCCATACCCGTTAAGCGAATAACAGCTGATGTTACTATTGACAGGTTGAACACGATATTTCTACGCTTTGGTCCACCCCGGTATTTGGTGTCCGATAATGCGACATGCTTCACTAGTGAAAAATTTAAATTCATGTGTCTTAGGTTTGGGATAAAACACGTCAGATGCGCCCCGTATCACCCCTCGGGAAATGCTGTCGAACGGGTTAACCGTGATTTGAAAAGTGGATTGACAATCATCCTAAAGGAATATGCGACATCGCACCGCGAATGGGATAAATTCATCCCATATTTTCAACAAGCGCATAATAACCAATACCACGCATCTATCCAAGCTAGCCCCTCGACCGTGTTTCTCGGGCGCGAAGTGTATTCCCCCATCGACCTACGGTGGGATCTCCAGGAGATCCTAGGGGAAGGTCCACCGCCAGACCTAGATAAGGTCCGAGAATCCCTGTCTAAGGCGCATGAAAAGGTCCGTAGATTTCACAACGCCAAGCACCCGCCAAATCATCCTTACAGTGAGGGCCAATTAGTTTTGCAAAAGGTCCATGGTGGACCCCAGTTCGACGAGGCTAAGAAATTTGTTCCTAGGTGGACGACACCCCGGAGAATCATCCGATTGACAACGCCCGTGTCATGCGAACTCGAAGATGTCGAAACTCACGTTCGCTATAAAGCCCATATAGAAGACCTGAGGCCGTTTATAGAGCGCAACGACGCAAATGATAATGAGATACCGTAGTATCTCATTCGGTAGCGAGGGAGACTGTGACGTTCCGTCACATTTGCATTAATTAATTTTAATTTAATATAAAAAAAGTGAGTGATATAAAATAAATATTGCATGTTGACCCCGATTAGAAATTTATAAAATTAGTGTAGCAAAAGTGAAAGGTAAAACGAACCTAATGGAATAATATACAAACTTAAATAACAAAAAATTCGAGTGAAGGTAAAACGTACCCAATAAAATAATATAAACAACAATCATAAGTATACTCATAAACAATATTCCCGCGCAAATTTTTTGGTCGATCATGCACGCGAACAGGAAGATTCCCGCCAGATTTAGCGAACGAGATCATACATGATCCAAGATGCATACGTCACATTTGTTTTTTTGGTATTAAATCCACGCTCGACAAAAATTCTTTACTTGGCCAACTCTTGTGGTAGCAACAGCCTCTGAATATTTGTATGGAATTTTTAATAAAAGAGGGTGAAGCGAGTACAACAACAACGGACAATCAAGTTACTACGTGAACTATATTCACCTCGTGGAAAATATTCCACATATGGATATTGGAAGTGGATAAAGAAAAAGTTGAGTTAATATTCTTACCAACGTATAATACACGACCACCAAAGGCACCCATATCTGGCGGGACATTTCGTCACCAACCTGGAAAATCACCGGGTTACACTGGACTGGATTGCGTGTTTGAAAGGCCAATTTATTTGTTGCTGAGGGGGTACCATCAGCGGCCCATTGAAATAAATAAGGTATAACGAGTTCCATTTAACTGATTTTCCCTCTTTTTCATCACCTTCAGAAGTATTCTCCATCGGGGTTAACCAATCGAGTTGAGGTTCCCACTCGTTACATTTTAAAAACAATTTAATATCAAAATTATTGGGGTTTTAAAAGAAAAACAAAAACTTCTACAATAACTACGTACCTAAAGCGTACACCCAATTCATTTTAAATTAGCTTAGAATTATTTGTTGATCATTCTGTCGATGCAGGAGTCCTGGTGAACTTGACGATAGTTCACAACTCATATCTGCCGCGGAACGGCAAAGTTTCAGTTGGTGAATCGTCAAACACACTTGGCGGTCTGTCGAGAATTCAGCGCGTGGCGCTAATGAGTACTAAACAGATTGCCAAGAAATCATCCTCCATCGGCGGAATTTTTGACCATTTTATAATTTGTATTGTCTTTGGAATTCCATTATTATTTAACTTTTTTCATATTTTAAAATCATATTCCATTATTATTTAATTTTTTTTTATATTTTAAAATCATATTCCATTATTATTTAATTTTTTTTTCATATTTTAAAATCATATTCCATTATTATTTAATTTTTTTTTCATACTTTAAAATCATATTCCATTGTTATTTAATTTTTTTTCATATTTTAAAATCATATTTGTGTTTGTGTCTGTATATTTACAACACATGGTTTATGACTTTTAACCTAGAAACTTATTAAGAATAAATGAAACATATAAAAAAAAAAGGGTTATTACTTGCGTTGTTTTATATATGTTAATTTACAGCTTCCCCGATTCTGTGGTACTACGAACCAAATTCGCCGGGTTGAAACACCCTTACTGAAGAAATGAGTTCGTTTATTATTATTAAAACAGCACATGTATTATGGAATATTTTGTTTACTAATGATTGACACTAATAGTTCGCGGTAAAAACAATAGAGGGAGCGCCTATATTTGATAAATTTACAAGGTGTCACCCGGACAAGGAGGCCCACACTGTCGTTTGTTTTGTTTTTTTTTTCTTTTTTAATTCCATTATTTAAATTCAACCACAGCCATTACGCGTCCAATAAAGGGGATCGTTTCAGAGCGTTCCAGTATCAATTGACCCCATCGACGACACTCTCAACCAACACATTCCACTGCGCGACAACAGCGGGTTTTCTTACTAATTGTGCGCTAAAACCTAGTCACAAATAGTAAGATGCCTCAGATGGTAGCATAGCGTGTGGTTATCGATACCGAAACCAGAGCAGATCCCCGATAGCATTTTCTTTTTATCTATCATACACCTTTTCTATTTTTTTTTCATTTTCTTTTACATGCAAACGTCTACGCCGTGAACGGTTTCGAGGTACCCCCTCAACATCATGCCAGATACACGATCAAGGAGAGCAGCTGGGCAAGACCAGGAACTGGTACCAACCACAATCCAGGAAGTAAACTCTCCAGGATATCTAACACCGCCAGAGGTATCATCATACCCAGCTATGATTACAACCATAGCTCCATCAGCTAATACAGTAACTGCAGTTACTGCAGTAACTGCAGCTACAGTTACGAGACCACCAGCACCTCTACCTCAAGCTCCAGCATCGACATCATCTTCGGCGCAGCCACAAACAGATACAACACCGTCTCGTGTCTTCCAATTCATCAGAACACAGACGGACCTGAATGCGGCACACCATCAAGAACTCCTACGCATGAATGCCCAACTTGAACACATATGTGAGTCCCTAAACCAGGTGCATGTGAATAATCCTCAACCTGTAAATAATAAGATGATAGGACATCAAGAAGTGACACCCGGTAATTATAAAATTAATTACTCTGTGGACATAAACACATTTTTTAAAGATTTCGTCAAATGTGACGGGACATCCAAAAGTCAAATCATGACATTTATGGAGGAGGTTCAGAAATTGTCCGATTTGGGTATTCTGGATGAAAAACCCCTTCTAATTCACGTGCTTCATTTTTGCGAAGGGAACTTTCAAAGATGGTGGGCTTCCAACATGGTATTCTGTCCCACTTGGGATTCGCTTCGCACAAGAATCTTAGATGTATTCTTTGGGCCGGCCGATAGGTCATTACTTATATCAGAGCATCTATATAGGTGGCAACGTAGCGATGAGTCCTTTATGTCATTCGTGAACGATATAAAGCTCAAAGCGAGAATAATTGGCGCTGATATGAGCGAGCGTGAGCTAGCCACCCTTCTTTGGGCCCGTATGAATCGTGCAACATACGATATTTGCAGATTCAAAGCGGTGCCGGACACATTTGACGCACTTGACCTCGTTGCACATGAAGTCCGTCAAATAAATGACCGTCAGGAGCTATACTCGCAAATGGAGCAGAGTTCTGACAAATCTATTAAAAAAACAAAAAACTAACTGAGAACCTCAACTCACCCATTGTCTGTCCGTCCGTACCCCGTATACGTCACCGTGGTCTCACTGGGTACCGGAAATTGCTGTCTAACCGTAGTAACGAAATCCACCTGCCGACAATTACCGTGAAGATCGGCCCATGTCTTTTTGACTGCCTATTGGATTCAGGGGCCAGCTATAGTTTTTGCTCACGCAAAGTGGCCACCACCATAACCAGACTTAAACTAGGTCAACTTCGTGACTCCTTCATCGAAACCGTCGTGGCTGACGGAGGGGTTATCCAAATAAAACAAAGCTTGGAATGTGTAGTAAAGATAGGTTGCTATTCGTGGCCTCTAACATTCTTTATAATTCCAAACTTGACGTATAGTCTGATTATGGGAGTGGTGCACTTGAAACATTTGAAGGCGACTCTTAACTTCACTACCTCTACAGTCACCTTCGGCTTCGACCCTGACAATCCAATGCCCATTACCCCATCAAAAAAAAGGACTGTCTGTAACGTAATAACATCACCTACGCTATCTTCCAGCCAACAGGTGCGTCTGAAGGAACTACTAGCTGAGTTCGAAGACGTACTGACTGATGAAATTGGTCGAGCACGTGATTACTCCTATACTATCCACCTAAAGGACGATATCCCGGTTAGGAGTCCTCCATATCCGTTAGCCCCACCTAAAGCTAAGGAGATGGATGATCACGTAACTGAACTCCTCGAACGAGGTGTCATTGAACACAGTCGTTCACCGTATTCATCCCCTGCTTTTCTAATAAAGAAGAAGGATAACTCGTTTCGGCTCTGTGTCGATTACAGAAAGCTGAATACGAAAGTCATCTTCGATGGTTTTCCTTCACCTCATATGGACAGCATCTTCCAGAGTCTGAATGGGTCTTCTTACTTCTCAAATTTAGATTTAAAAGCCGCGTTTTACCAGATTTGCCTTTCGGAGGGTAGTAAAAGGGTCACTGCCTTTTCAACGCCAACAGGCCAGTATCAATTTCGTCAGGTACCATTCGGACTTAGCGTTAGTCCACAAGCCCTCAACCGTTTGATGTTCGCGTTATTTGCTGATCTCAGATATCAGTGTGTCATCCCCTATTTCGATGACATCCTGGTTTTCAGTCGTGGTTACGATGATCACCTCCAGCACTTACATACAGTTTTTAGTAGACTCCGAAGTGCTGGGTTGACTGTAAAGCCCGAGAAGATGCAACTTTGTTTGCCATCCATCAAATTTCTCGGACACGTTATCTCCGCGGCTGGGATCCAGGCTGATCGCGAAAAGGTAGCCGCTATATCGGATCTGCCAATACCCCGCAATATCAGACAGCTCAGGTCCTTTTTGGGAATGACTGGGTTTTTTCTACGCTTCATACCCAACTATGCCGAAATTGTGGCCCCATTAAACACCTTAAAAAAAAAAGACGTTGTATATCACTTCGGTGATGCGCAAAAGGAAGCTTTCGTCAGGATCAAACGAGCTCTAACGGAGGCTCCAGTACTCATCTATCCCGATTTTACCAAACCGTTTATTGTGCAAACCGATGCATCCGGTATCGCCATCGGGGCTGTCCTACTCCAGAGGCTAAGCGATGGTGTACATGCTGTACAGTATGCAAGCAGGAAATTGACACCGTCTGAAGCCAATTATGCAGCTTTCGAACTCGAGGCATTAGCAATCATTTGGTCTCTGGATAAATTTAAACAATACCTGTTAGGAACACGCTTTGTCCTACAGACCGATAGTGCAGCTTTAACCTGGATGATCAAACATCCTAAGCAACTTGGTCGAATCGGACGATGGTTACTGAAGCTATCCCGTTTTGATTTTGACGTGGAGCATATTCGGGGACCACAAAACGTCTTAGCAGACGGACTAAGTCGACTCTTCACAATCGAACAGACGAACGACCAACAACAGACCGACGAACAGACACCCCCTGACAAATTCGAACGCTCAAGCTTGAATCTCCTAGACGAGGTACCACAATCTTTTATTTCATTAAAGCGTCACCAGGAGGAAGATCCTGACCATAGGCTCATCTTCAACCGCATACAAGCGGGGGAAGATGTTAGAGGTTACATGATCAAGAACGATCTCCTGGTGAAACTTGTTGGAAAGAATCGTCTTCGACGAGTATCTGTACCCAAGTCAATGAGAAACATGCTACTTTATTTCTTCCATGATAGCATCTCCGGCATGCATCCTGGGATCACGGTCACTTATCGAACTATCGCCCGTCGTTTCTGGTGGCCAAAGTTGTTTGAAAACGTCCGAGAATACGTTAGATCGTGTTCAGACTGCCAAAGGTGCAAACCATATAATAAGGCCCCAGGTGCGGCACTAGCATCCAACCTCCCAACACGACCTTGGGATCGTATATATCTGGATCACATAGGTCCTTTAGTGAGCACCAAAAATGGGAACAGGTATGTCCTCATGCTACTGGACGGCTTCAGCAAATGGGTAGAAGCCATACCCGTTAAGCGAATAACAGCTGATGTTACTATTGACAGGTTGAACACGATATTTCTACGCTTTGGTCCACCCCGGTATTTGGTGTCCGATAATGCGACATGCTTCACTAGTGAAAAATTTAAATTCATGTGTCTTAGGTTTGGGATAAAACACGTCAGATGCGCCCCGTATCACCCCTCGGGAAATGCTGTCGAACGGGTTAACCGTGATTTGAAAAGTGGATTGACAATCATCCTAAAGGAATATGCGACATCGCACCGCGAATGGGATAAATTCATCCCATATTTTCAACAAGCGCATAATAACCAATACCACGCATCTATCCAAGCTAGCCCCTCGACCGTGTTTCTCGGGCGCGAAGTGTATTCCCCCATCGACCTACGGTGGGATCTCCAGGAGATCCTAGGGGAAGGTCCACCGCCAGACCTAGATAAGGTCCGAGAATCCCTGTCTAAGGCGCATGAAAAGGTCCGTAGATTTCACAACGCCAAGCACCCGCCAAATCATCCTTACAGTGAGGGCCAATTAGTTTTGCAAAAGGTCCATGGTGGACCCCAGTTCGACGAGGCTAAGAAATTTGTTCCTAGGTGGACGACACCCCGGAGAATCATCCGATTGACAACGCCCGTGTCATGCGAACTCGAAGATGTCGAAACTCACGTTCGCTATAAAGCCCATATAGAAGACCTGAGGCCGTTTATAGAGCGCAACGACGCAAATGATAATGAGATACCGTAGTATCTCATTCGGTAGCGAGGGAGACTGTGACGTTCCGTCACATTTGCATTAATTAATTTTAATTTAATATAAAAAAAGTGAGTGATATAAAATAAATATTGCATGTTGACCCCGATTAGAAATTTATAAAATTAGTGTAGCAAAAGTGAAAGGTAAAACGAACCTAATGGAATAATATACAAACTTAAATAACAAAAAATTCGAGTGAAGGTAAAACGTACCCAATAAAATAATATAAACAACAATCATAAGTATACTCATAAACAATATTCCCGCGCAAATTTTTTGGTCGATCATGCACGCGAACAGGAAGATTCCCGCCAGATTTAGCGAACGAGATCATACATGATCCAAGATGCATACGTCACATTTGTTTTTTTGGTATTAAATCCACGCTCGACAAAAATTCTTTACTTGGCCAACTCTTGTGGTAGCAACAGCCTCTGAATATTTGTATGGAATTTTTAATAAAAGAGGGTGAAGCGAGTACAACAACAACGGACAATCAAGTTACTACGTGAACTATATTCACCTCGTGGAAAATATTCCACATATGGATATTGGAAGTGGATAAAGAAAAAGTTGAGTTAATATTCTTACCAACGTATAATACACGACCACCAAAGGCACCCATATCTGGCGGGACATTTCGTCACCAACCTGGAAAATCACCGGGTTACACTGGACTGGATTGCGTGTTTGAAAGGCCAATTTATTTGTTGCTGAGGGGGTACCATCAGCGGCCCATTGAAATAAATAAGGTATAACGAGTTCCATTTAACTGATTTTCCCTCTTTTTCATCACCTTCAGAAGTATTCTCCATCGGGGTTAACCAATCGAGTTGAGGTTCCCACTCGTTACATTTTAAAAACAATTTAATATCAAAATTATTGGGGTTTTAAAAGAAAAACAAAAACTTCTACAATAACTACGTACCTAAAGCGTACACCCAATTCATTTTAAATTAGCTTAGAATTATTTGTTGATCATTCTGTCGATGCAGGAGTCCTGGTGAACTTGACGATAGTTCACAACTCATATCTGCCGCGGAACGGCAAAGTTTCAGTTGGTGAATCGTCAAACACACTTGGCGGTCTGTCGAGAATTCAGCGCGTGGCGCTAATGAGTACTAAACAGATTGCCAAGAAATCATCCTCCATCGGCGGAATTTTTGACCATTTTATAATTTGTATTGTCTTTGGAATTCCATTATTATTTAACTTTTTTCATATTTTAAAATCATATTCCATTATTATTTAATTTTTTTTTATATTTTAAAATCATATTCCATTATTATTTAATTTTTTTTTCATATTTTAAAATCATATTCCATTATTATTTAATTTTTTTTTCATACTTTAAAATCATATTCCATTGTTATTTAATTTTTTTTCATATTTTAAAATCATATTTGTGTTTGTGTCTGTATATTTACAACACATGGTTTATGACTTTTAACCTAGAAACTTATTAAGAATAAATGAAACATATAAAAAAAAAAGGGTTATTACTTGCGTTGTTTTATATATGTTAATTTACAGCTTCCCCGATTCTGTGGTACTACGAACCAAATTCGCCGGGTTGAAACACCCTTACTGAAGAAATGAGTTCGTTTATTATTATTAAAACAGCACATGTATTATGGAATATTTTGTTTACTAATGATTGACACTAATAGTTCGCGGTAAAAACAATAGAGGGAGCGCCTATATTTGATAAATTTACAAGGTGTCACCCGGACAAGGAGGCCCACACTGTCGTTTGTTTTGTTTTTTTTTTCTTTTTTAATTCCATTATTTAAATTCAACCACAGCCATTACGCGTCCAATAAAGGGGATCGTTTCAGAGCGTTCCAGTATCAATTGACCCCATCGACGACACTCTCAACCAACACATTCCACTGCGCGACAACAGCGGGTTTTCTTACTAATTGTGCGCTAAAACCTAGTCACAAATAGTAAGATGCCTCACAAGTAATTCAAAGTTTAACATTGTGTGAAAAAGAATTAAAATAATTGTTGAAAAAGAAATTGGATAATCATTTTTTTTAAGGCAATAAAATCAGGTTTTTTTTTTGTTTCGTAAAAACTTGTGTTTAATTTAATTTAATTTTTCTTTTCTTTAAACAAAAACGTGCGTGTTGTTCCAATTACAAAATATTTAGTAATATCGTTTACTAATATATTTTTTTTTGTTTTTGTCGAGTATCGGAATCATTGCAGGTTCGGGCAGCGCTCCTTTGAGGATAAAGAGAGCCAGGATACCGCGACAAAACAAATATTGAATAGAAAACCTTACGCTACAAGATTTTCATTTTTTTAAAAGAAAAGATTTACTATTTTGTGCAATCTTAATAAAATTGTAATTCACTATTATTATTATTTAATTTCCATATTATTAATTGATACTAAAATTTAACGTTATGCAAGTGCTACAAGTATTATAAGACTTATAAGTAGTAACTAGAGAAAAATTTATATAAGATATATAATTATTCTATCTATGTTACTTCTTAGAAGCATCATATTTTTATAAGTGCTTTTCTATTTTAATTTTTTATAAATAATTATATGTTTATACAAAAAAAAAACTAAATATAGCATGAAGTGATGCGTATTAAAATAATATAATAAAATAATACTAAAAAGTTAATATTATGTGTTATAAAACAAGAACAATTAATATAAAAAAAGAGAGAGAAATAATGGGGCTAAATTTTTTTGGAGGGAATATGAAGGTTTTTTTTCGTGAAAAAAAAATTTGTAACTGGTTCTAAAACAGAAATATCTTGAAAACCAGTAGAGATATCGAAAAACAATTGAAATTTCAGTCGCATTATGTTAACATAGTCCATAAAATTTATATACCACATCTGAATAACAAAATTTTCAGGCCATGTGAATTTTCGGACGTGCCGAATTAATGAGAAGTTTTACATAAAAATTAAATAACTCCGAAACTCCAAATCGGATTAAAGAAGTCCAAAAAAATTTCCAAAGAAACATTCATGCATTATCCAGAGAAACTAAATCATAAGTTTCATAACTGTAGGGGAACTTTGAAAATTTTTGTTTTTTTTTTTTTTTAAGATTTTGACTGGTGTTTTTAATCTCTGAACGTAATTTTGGAGAAAAAAAATCGAACCCACTTCTAGACACGATAGAAGGATGAAGTATTATGCATTTGACGCGGAATAACTTGTAAAACATAAGAAAAATCGGAAAACATAAATTTTCCGAACGTAAAATCCCCCAAAATGAGAATAAATCTAAAAAATTACCTTTTGTACTTATTCACGCTAGTAGGTAGCAATTTTTTGTAATATTTCTTCCCATTTCTTCCCATTTTTTTCAAATCCTCCTTACCTCCATTGCTCATAGATTGGTCTCACATTATCATTATGTTTCTCTAATTAACCTCTAAATTTGTCATTATTCTACGTTGAATGCAAAAAACTGCATCTTTCTAGCTCTGCTCGCAAGAGGGTTCCACCCTGACCCATAAGCTCCAAGTCACTTCAAAAAAATTGAAAAAAATACTTACCAATATGAACTTACCATTATATAATCAATTGGGGGAGGGGGCTTTTTATGGAAGCTGAATTTTTATGGGGGGAATTTAAAAGGTTTTTTTTTGGGAGGGGGGTAATTTTTTTTGGGAGATCGGTTAAGGATGAGGAGTTTGGGGGACTGCCAATTGATTGGTCTCACATTAAGATTTTCAAGGGATAGCGATGAAAAAATTAAAGTTTATCGAATAACCCTATTAGTTTGAATAAATTATCCACCAAATGCAGCAAACCCCATCTGTCTTCCATGAATAGAAGTTCAAAAAATAGCTTAGGGGGTCGTTTGCCCATTTTTTAGGGGTGGTGATGAAAAATAATAAGTTAATGAATTTTTTCTTCATTTGTAACTATTAAGCGTCGAATACATAAAAACGCATCTTTCTAACATGAATAGAAGTGAAAAGGGTAGTTTTAGGGGTGTTTTTCCTCTATTTGGGGATTTCGATGTAGGTTACGAAATTTTTCCATCTTTGTACCATGCATTTGAAGTTAAAAAAGTAGCTTAGGGGGTTGTTTGCCCATTTTTAAAGAGGTAATGATGAAAAACTTTAAGTTTCTGTAATCACCATCTTAATTTGTAGCTATTAAGCGTCGAATACAAAAAAACGCAACTTTCTAGCATGGCTAGAAGAAATCGAATGGTTGTGAGGGTGTTTTTTCCCAACTGCAAAGGGTTGTGATTAAAAAATTTTCAAATAATCCTGTTATTTTGAAACTGTTCCACGTCGAATAGAAAAAAACCCGATATTTCTACCATGAATAGAAGTTAAAAGAGTAGTTTACGTGGGTGTTTTTCCATTTTTTGGGAGGGGTGGTGATGAAAAATTTTAAGTTTTTATAATTACCTTCTTAACTTGTATTTACTTAGCGTCGAATGCAAAAAACCGCATCTGTCTAGCATGTAAAGAAGAAAAAGGGTAGTTTTCGGGGTGTTGTTCCCGTTTTCGAAGGGTTGCGATGAAAAAATTTACTTTTTTTTAATATTTCTGTTATTTTGAACCTGTTCAACGTTGAATGGAAAACCTCGATGTTTCTAACATGAATAGAAGTGAAAAGGGCAGTCTTTCATCAGAGCTGTTTTTCCTCATTTTATTCCTCATTCCTCAGGGTTGCCTTTCAATCACTTCTGTTCCTTCTGGGGTAGAGAATTCCGGGACATTACTACGCCACACTAACATGTGAAGATTTAGGCTACCGTGATTTTGGAACTCCATTCGGTACCAAAAGTCTTCAATAGGACCTCCAAGCTTTCTTTATTACGCTTTAAGAATCGCATGAGAGCGTTAACACGCAATGTGAACTGTCGTGCTACCACTACCGGATATCCTTGCAATAACTCTAAGCGCTTCGAAAATGTTAGGCATTCGGCGTCATTGACATCACGTCCATCGGTGATTAACAAGGCTTTTATCATGTCTGGCGAATTCAGATCATTGCAGGAAAATGTTTAAAACTACGTTGGAGGGCCTAAAGTTCTTACCATTGCAATCAATTCAGAGCTATATTTTTCCCAATATGCCGCTGACACTCTTATATTTCGCAAAGTAAGATGAATGGTATCCACAAGCCCCTAAGGTGTTTGCTGTCCATGACCTTGTCGCATCCTACACGATACAGAAACACTTGATTTTGCATGAAAATATTCAACAATAGATAGAGCATATAATCAATACTCATTTCTGTTGAACCTCTTGTCACCACTCATTACTCGGTTTCGGAATTAATCAAGGGGAGTAACTGAATTATTTCTTTCCTCACCAAAGCCATTCATACCATCTGGAAAAAGGAAATTCCAATACAATTCCTTCATGACTCACGTTCCAAATTCAAGGGCGGTGCAGTTTTCCTTGAAATTGCAGCCAATCTCATTGTATCGGTTGAAGAACTATTCATTCTGACAAAACTTTCAAAATTAGGTACATTATCGTCTATGTATCGGAGCATGCTTGTTGATTCGATATAAATGATCTCGAAGGAATTTTGGATTAGTAACGGTAACTGAATTTCTGGTTCTTGACTTGATTTCTGGCTTGATGCTGTTTGATTCGTTCTTTGGGGAGACTCGATGACTTGTGTTGTTGATTGGAGGTAGTTGCTGTTTGGTGTATAAGTTGGACTCTCTATTCTTACTATTGCCGCTTATTCCAATACGGGTCTAGACGAATGTATTTGGTTGTCTAGAGCTATAATTAATGATGTCAAGGAAAACACATTAAGATTATCACGAAGGTTACCTATATTTTTTTAGCGATGCAAATAAATTGCGTCGCAAAATGGTATGTAAATCATCCATATTGGTAAAACGCATGCAACAGGTGGCACTATTCTTGGGAGATGGATCACCCTGGAGAGTACACGTATCAGAATCAAAAAACCAGTATGTTTGATTTTCAGCTTGTCGCGGTATCTTGGCTCTCTTTATTCCTCAAAGGAGCGCTGTCCGAACTTTCAACAGATTCCGATACTCGACAAAATAAAAATATTAGTAAAAGGTTTTACTAAATATTTTCTATTTGGAATGACACGCACAATTTTTTTAAAGAAAAAAAAACTAAATTAAACAAAAGTTTTTACGAAACAAAAAAAAACTGATTTTATTGCTTTTTTAAAAAAATGATAATCCAATTTCTTTTTCAACAATTTTCAATTTTTCAACACAATGTCAATTTTCAAACTTTGAACTACTTTTACAAATGCCAACTTTAACTTAATCTTTAACTTGATCTGAATCGAACAACAGTTAATTGTAACTTTGAACTGAATCAAACAATAGTGGATTAGATACTGATTTTGATCAGCGCTGGTCGCGCCTTCTTATACCTGCCATTGATCTCTCTAGAACATGGTTGTTGTTTTGAAGAAATTTTTTTTTTTTTGAAAATATATTATTGCATGGAGGTTTCTCCAACTATTTACTTTATCAACAACCATAGGCGCATTCGGATGTTCCAATTATTTATAAAATTAATTAAAAATTATAATACTCCAAGGCTTGAACCCGAATGATACCCCTCTCACTTAAGTGTTCACTCTATGCACCCGACCAGCGCAAATTCAAAATTTATACACAATTTAACAATACATAAGCTATTCATACCACATAATAACAAGCTTGTTTTTTGAATTATTTTCGTATTTATGTTATCAAAAACATTCGACTTATATTAGACTATTGATTTTTAAATTAAATTATATCTAATAATTCTTTTATAAAAAAAAAAAAAAGAAAAACTTTAAATCAAAAACCGCTATTAATTTCTTTTCAATTTTCGATTTACAAAAAAACTAAATTTTAATAAAAAAAATTAATCGATTTGGATTATTTTCTTTTTGCACTTAAAAAAAAACTCTTTTTCAAGGAGAAAAATATTTTTCTTTAATATTTTTCGTCATATTTTTCGTCATATTTTTCGTCATATAATTAGAACATGTATTGGATCCAGAAAAATTATTCTCAATAATTTTCAAAACAACAAAATCTCCCCCTCTAGACACCAACACATGTTTTCTAATCTTCTATTATCCTTGGTCGACCAATTTTTGACTTAAGAACTATTTGAACTATTTGAATTGTACTAGAACATTTAGCTTAACTTATAGTATACGCGTATATCACTTTGTTTTTCATTCTTCAACGGCGCCTGGTGTTAATTGCCAGTCGCCTGGGCCGCAAGTTGCACCCTAGCTCTATTGCTCTGGCCTCTGGTTCGTCCACACTTGGTACATCCCGTCGTCTTCCATCACCTCAATCCCTTTGACCACCCAATCGAATCGTAAATATTTGGCCGAACACCTCGTTCCCCACACTCAATCTTCCCAGATTCTCATTGGCGGTGGTCCTTGCACTGGCCTGCTTCAAGAGACCTCCATGTATCCTCGTGGGAGGCACTGTATCCAAAACATATATTCCAGCTGGTAAACTTCTCAGCACCCTGTAAGGCCCTTTCCATTTCGGTGCCAATCCACTATGGACACCTTCCACCTTACTGCTGAGCACTTGGTTGCGCATCCAGGTGGACTCTCCAGGTTGATAAATGAGTCCCGTCACCACTTGGTCATTTTCTTCGGCATTGGCCAACATTGTTTGCAGAGTTCTTTCCTCATTCTCTTGACGTTTTTGGCCTCTCTTATTGGCCCAATCTTGAATTTCATGAGGCTCTTCTTCTGCTTGTATCTGCCAATCTTCTTCAGTTCTTCAGCTCTTCTTCAGTTTGTATCCCCAGGCTTCTTCATTTCTGCCCCCAGTAACAATTGGGCAGACGAAAAATCAGTTGTTCTATTTGCTCTGTTACATATTGCAAATAACGCCTTGCTAAGTTGTTGGTCCCAGTTTTTGTGCTGTTGTTCCAAATGATGCAAACGCAACAACATATTGGCGTGGTCCATATTTCTGTATGCCAATCTCTGTTCACTGCTTTCCATTCTTTTGATCTGAACTGGGGACCATTATCACGCAGTACTACTCTCGGATAATCATAACGACTGAATACTTCGTCCTATAAAGTCCAGGCTGACTACCTCCCATGGTGAAGTAGGTGTTCGACTTCTCATATATGAACTTGGTTTCTTATTCTGTGGCTTTACTCTAGCACACGTTTCACACCCTTTTACATATCTGCGTATGTCGTCTTGCATCTCATACCAATACACGCGGTTACGGATCAGACGGTACGTTTCTCTGCATCGTGATATCTTCTAAGAAACCCAAGTCGGCGTTCTTCGGGAACCACTGGTACCCGAACTTTTTGTACCATCACCATCCGTATGTACCATCATACCCGAACAAGTGTACCGATGGTACACTTCTTGTACCATCTGTTGACTATGGTACCAGAGGATTAGTCAGCTACGATGTAATTAGCTCGAGTTCTGACGACTCGTTGACGTAGATTACTTCTCAGTGGACTTGTGCTATCAACGATGAATCTTCTGGTGGCAGTTACATCACGATCTTCATCCTGCCATCGTCGAATATCATCAAGTGTGGATGTTTCTACTTCGATGACGTTGCGCGTTATTGGTGTTTTTACCCTCTTTTTAATCACCCACTCTGGAATTTCCTCCACTTGTTCATCTTCAGCCCTGCCCTGTGGTTGTTTGGACAAGGAGTCGGCGGCTTGATTATCTTTTCCGGAGACGTCAATTATTTCGTAATCATAGGCTCCCAATGCTAATGCTCATATTGTCAATTTGGCTCGCCTATCCTTGGTTTTAGGATTGGTTGATCTAGGATAGGATATCCTTCAGCCATTGGAGCGCTGCATGATCCGTATATAATTTGAAGTGTCTTCCTTCCAGATATCCTCGAAACTTCCTCAATGCCCAGATTATAGAGAGACATTCCTTTTCTGTAGTGGCATACTTTCTTTCTGTGGGTCCAAGTTTCTTGCTGGCGTAATTTATTTTTCTTCGAGTTCTTCTATCATCTTCAGGGTTGATATAATATTGCACCCAATCCGACGTCACTAGCATCCGTATTTATACAAAACGTCTTCTTAAAATCTGGATGTACTAGTTTCTATGCATTTACTATTGATAAATTGAGTTTTTCGAACGCCTTCAGATGCAATGTTAGCCAGCGCCACTTTATGTTCTTCTCTCACCTTTCTCTCAGAGGTGCAGCTATGTCTTCATAGTTCTTCACAAAGCTCCTGTGCCAACCACAAAATCCAAAATTGTCGTAGTTGTCTTCGTGTTCTTGGTACGGGGTGATTGCTTATAGCGTCGTTCTTCTCTTCCTCTCTGTCAATGCCATCTTCGCTCAATATATGTCCCAGGTATTTGACTTTGTAGTCTTTCAAGTACACGATACAGGTGGTGTAAATGTTCCTTGACTGATCGACTGTAGATTAGTGTGCCATCCAGGTAAACTTGGCAGAAATCTTCGATGTATCCAGATAAAACTTCGTTCATTAAGCTCTGGAACGTAGCTGGAGCATTCTTCAGTCCAATCGGCTTGATGCGAAATTGATAGAGACCTCTTGGGGTGGTAAATGCTTTGTACCCTTTCGATTGTGGCTCCATCTCAATTAGCCAATAACCAGTCTGAAGATCCAATGTAGAAAATATTTTTGCTTCATTGACTTTTCTCAACATCTCTTGCATCTTTGTGATGTCGCTCAATTTTCTATAATCGACGCACAATCGAAGGGTTTGATCCTTCTTCTTCGGTAATACGATGGGTGCGGCTCAAGGCGATGTGGATAGTTCTATAACAAAATTATTACAATGTACTGCTACTTAGATGGCATTTGCTGTCAGTATCCCATTTGAATGTTCTCTGATAAAACTTATTAAAGTGTTTTCTAGGTAAGGGATGACATCGGAAATGTTATTATTGTCTAATGTGACCATTAGAATTGATTTTCTCGAGAACTGTCATCTCTATATTTTGTCTGTTATATATTAGTCTTGGTATAAGATCCCTTACAGCGAGGTTGTCGGGGTTTACTTTGCCTGGCACAGGATTATCTCTAGCAACAATGCAGTCATTGTAGTAAAATAAAAATACAAAATCCCACTCCAAAAAAGAAAAACGGATCTATAAAAATCAGCTCTGAAAAAATGCACTAAAAAGTAAAAAATAATTGCATTAATTATTTACTTCAATTTACTTATAAATATTAATTTTTTTTAAAGTCAATTATTATTAGTTTTGTATTTGGTGCCAACCGCATCTGCTGTCTTGTAGTCGATTATGAAATGCTTTGCAGTCAAAGTGAAATTAAATACATACTTACTTGTAGCTCGCTACTTTGTTAATGCAAGTATTTTTACAGGTTTGTTAAGTAAAAAATTATATAATAAGATTGTTGTGAAGAAAATTCAATTTAATAAAGAATAATAATAAATAAATACTGTATTTGCAGTTAAGCTTTACAGGGGTGGCTACAGGTGTTTTTACAAAGTATATTATCAATAGCCTTAACTAAAATATTAAATTAAACTAATTAAAATATTCAAACTTAAATTAAATTATTAATAGTATTCTTACGACTACGTATAGTTTTTGTATATTTATTTTTTGTATATTTTATTCTTTTACATGTTTTATTTAATTTTTGAAACTTGAAAAGGCAAGATAACAATAGTTTTCGTAATAGATTATGCGTACTGAATGAAACTTCTCATTTTTAATGCGTTGCAAACATAATAGTAAATGTCATTCAGTTTGTTAATTGTAAGGTTTGTCAGCAGATTAATTATTTGGAATTCTAAATTAGAGTTTGAGTCTAAATATTTTTCTAAATAGTATTTTCTAAAAGAATCATAGATCGGGCAAGCTAAGAGGTAATGAATAATGGTTTCTGGCTCCTGTCTGTTACAAATGTCACATATTTGGTTTTGAAGCAATTTGTGTGTCATGTTATTTGCGTTGACTTTTATTGTTAAAATGCCTGCCGTCCTTAATTGGCTGATTAATCTGATCTTTACGAAATTTACATTAAACTCAGATATTGTTCGACTGACTCGTTAGTTATCATGTCATGATATAGGAGGCTAAACCTGGATTCAAAAATTCTTTGTTTATCTTTAGTGTGCCATAAGATTTTGTAATCTTTTAGAATTGTTTCTTGTTTTTGTTTTACTATTTCACTGTTTTTCTCGTCCAGGAAGTGTGACCTATCCATTGAATCAAAATCGCTATGAGTTGTCTGAACCAGTTGTATTTCCCAATTGTGTTACCGGAAGAATCTAATTCTCTTAATCTATTGTAACATATTTTTGTCAGGCATTTATTATTCATTTTTATTATACTGACCAGCCAATTCAGAGCTAGATCTAAAGCTCTCACGGCCAAATAATTATATAGTTTGACGTATTTGTTTGCCAGTTATATACCGTTTTAAAGAAACAGCCTTGCACTTTCTCTTGTAGAGGTAAAATGATAGTTATAATAAATAATTATTATTTAAATAAGTAATAAATATATGTGAAAGATATAATTGATCTTTATTGATTTGATGTATGAAATATCATATTTTTAATTATATGTAAATTACCATGGTTGTAAACATTCAAAGCAACCGTGATAATAGAGGGAAGTTATAGTTGTTATGCAACAAATAAAAATGATGAACAAAATTATAATCATAATTTAATGAAGAAGCTACATACTTCCCCCCATCAACTAATAAAGAAAAACGACTAGAAAAAGGTTGTAACATAAAACAACCTTGTTCACTCGGAAAACACTTTAATAGTTGATGTAGATCTTATAATTAAATACAAAGTAAATTAAGAAAAGATTAACATTGAAAAAAGTATGCAGGTTTTAGCCTGTCAATTGAAATAGAGATAGGTTTGTTATTGACATCAATAACAAAAAATTTAGGAAATCTTTTGATTACAGAGAAAGGACCTCTATAATTAAAATATAGTGGAGGTTTGACATGATCCTCGCGTTTAAAAACTTTTTTTGATGAATCTAAATCTTTAGGTAAAAATACATTTTTGTAGGTGAACTGTCTGGTAAAGAAAAATTTTGCGTTGATCATTCTATTTTTCAACTCTCAAGTAGATTGTTGAACAGAATGATATGTATCAACCTTTTCTGAAAAGAAATCATATGGTAATCGTAGAGGAATCCCATATAAAATTTCTGCAGAAGAAAGGTTAATATCCTCCTTGACCGAGGAGCGCAAATTTAGAAGTACCCAAGGTAAAATTTTGTACCAGTTATTATTTTTTTGACAGAAATTTAAAGAAATTTTGAGTGACCGGTTAAACCGTTCAATAATACCGTTGCTGTTAGGGTGATAAGCAGTAGTGGAAATATGCTTAATCCCTAGAGAAGACAAAAAATCTTTCCACATATGTGATTGAAATTGTTTACCATGATCAGTAGTGATCCTCGCCGGTAAACCAAAACGCGAGAACCAAGAAGCAATCAAATTGTTAATAATCTCTTCCGACCTGATAGTTTTGATTGGAATAGCCTCGACCCAACGTGAAAAACGATCAATGATAGTGAAGATATACCGATATCCTTCACTAAGAGGAAGAGGTCCAACAATATCTAAATGTAAGAAAGAAAATTTGATACTTGGTTCTTCAATTGGTATAAAATCACTTTTAGTGTGACGAGTGATTTTATTTAATTGGCAGATTGGACATGATCTTGTCAAATTTTTGATTCGCGAAATAAGGTTAGGGTTAAAAAAGAATGTGCGTACAAACTTATTTTCTTGTGGTGGATTTACAATAATATCTCTAACATGAGAAGTGTAATCCTCAGGTATAGCAAAAGAAGCTAGCGTGAACTTAGTTTCATCGTCAATAATATTTTGAATAATGAAGAAACGAGAAACTTGAATTATCCATAATTCAATGTCTGTTACATTAAATTGTGGAAGTTTTTGTAAATTTGGAAGATTTATTGTAGGTGCATCTAAATTCAGTAACTCATTTCGATTTCTAGGCATATTAAAAATGAAATGTCAAAAAACAAAAATACAAATATTTTTTTAGAAATCGAAATAGTTATAAGCGTAAAGCAAAAATAAGTATTTTAACAGAAATGAAAAACTTTTCTGTTAAAGTATGCTATAAGTATTTTGTAAGAATTACAATATTAAATAATAATTCATCCAAACCAATTATCCAATAGGCATCTGTTGGAAGATTTTGGGAAGATTTTTTCTTTAAAAATATGTTAATTTACCACCCTCTTCGTTTATTTTTTCTCGGGTGCCAATTGTAAAGGTAAATGATAGTTATAATAAATTATTATTATTTAAATAAATAATAAATATATGTGAAAGATATAATTGATCATTATTGATTTGATTTATAAAATATTATATTTTTAATTATATGTAAATTACCATGGTTGTAAACATTCAAAGCAACCGTGATAATAGAGGGAAGTTATAGTTGTTATACAACAAATAAAAATGATGAACAAAATTATAATAATAATTTAATGAAGAAGCGATACCGCTACACTCTAGATCTTCCATATATCTTAGAGACCCAGTCTCGGTACCCTTTAGCAAAATTGAAGAAACTATACTATCGAAAATTTTTATACTAGCATCCCAGCTTTGGAGCTTGGATTTGGCCATCGTATTCCTAATGCTATGAATTGCTATGCTGAATTTTCGGATATTGTTTTTAACAGCTTTGCTGAAAAGACACCAGGAGGATAATATTATACCCAAGTAATTGTATTCATTTACTATCTCTATCGTTTGATCCTCAAATTTGAATGGTGCATTTGACTGAGTCGGCCACTTTTTCTAAAAACAATGATTTTGGTTTTATTTGTATTTAGCTTCAAACAGTTCTGTTTACAATATAAATTTAAAGCGGTAAGGGCTTTTAGCAGGTTGCCATAACTATCGCCAAATAGGGTTAGATCGTCGGCGTATATTAGAAACGGAATCTCGGTAGTACCATTGATGTTAATGCCTCGAATTGTTGTTTTCATAAAGTCATATAAGTCATTAATAAATAAAATGAACAACAGAGGTGATAGTGAAAAAAACTGAACTATTTATTTACATACTGTACAAAAAATAAACTAGTCGTCAATATAAAAAAAACTAAAATCATTGTCTTCAGAAATTCGCCGAGATGTAAAAAACTTCCAAACTTTACGTACAATTCAGAGCTGATAGAAGTGCAACAAAAATGTGTGTATCTAGGTGTGACACCTAGTTCTACTTGCAAATATCTTCAAGCCGCAAATCATGCTATTAACAAGGCAAATGTTGCAAATGTTCGTGTCAGAAGAATATTAAGCAGTTGCAAATCAGATTTCTGGCCAAGCAAATGCCAATTGTTCGATAGTATTTCTCGAGCCACCCATCTTTATGCTTCAGAAGTGTGGGCATACACCTTTATGCCTCGCAAGAAGCACACCTAACTTTATGGTTCGTCTGGAATCGGGAAGGTCAAACTTGTCCATCGAAATCGTAAGAAGAATCCTAAAATACTGGCATCATCTTTTAATAACACCAGACCACAGGCTTATCAAAATTTGTTTTAATCAACTATACACTCTTTCCATAGCAGACACATCCTGTGATGCCAATTGGTGTAATCAACTCCGTAACTTATTAACTTATGTGCACAAACAAGATCTTCTAAGCTCTTACCAGCTGGGAACCATAAAAAAGGACACTGAATATATGTTATCGACCTATATTCAGTGAAAATGCATAACAACAACCTGAAATTATTACAAGAATCGCATTATAGTGAAATGTTTGACCAGTTATTTGAACTAAATGACCACAATCAATACTTAAATGTACGTTGCGCTGTATCTAAATTAAGACTTATCTCACAATTAAAAATATCAAATCGATTCAGCTTCGAATACTAATTGGTAATCAAAGATATACTTTAAAATTATAAAGAAATTTGTCCAATTTGTAACACTGGCGAAACGGATAATCTATTTCACTTTTTTATCACATGCCCTATATTTAAATCCTATAGATCACAAAATCTCAGGAACTACTTGTCGTCTTTTGGAGAAAAACTAAAACCCTGGTTTAGCCTATTTCACATAAAAACGCAAAAACAACTAACTGATATATATAACTTCAGTGTAAACTCTTTTCGTCTAAGAGCATTTGCATTAGACCAATAATGACATAGCACATTTACAAGGGAAAACAAAAGAAAAAAGGGAAGACAGAGAAAAATATATATTTCTTTCTACGTATTATTCTCTCTGTTTTAACTTCATACAGAAATTTTAAATTATATTTATTTTTGGTACACCAAATTTATGCTTTTACTTTAATACATCCTGTATGTTGTTTTTTAGAAATTATTATTCTTCATATTTACTTGCAAATATTTCATGAAATTTTTACATAACCTATGTTTTATCATTGTCGCTACTGTTTTTATAATCGTTATTGTTGATATTTATTTGCAAATGATGAAATTGTTATTTAACTAAGATTTTTATTTCTTTTTAACTTGTATTTATAAATATTTTATTAATTGTTATTTTACTGAAATTTTTATTTATTTATTCTTCTATCATGGGCATTATTTTTTTTTCTTTGTATTTTTTTTCCTCACCTTTATTGGATTTCAATTATAGTATCTAAGCCATAACCAATCATTTTAATTAACTTGTATTTTATATGTTTTTATTTTTATTTCTGTTTTTCAACTGAACTCATTGTTATAATCGCTGTATGGTATTTTAACAAATAAATATAATAATAATAATAATAATAAGAAGAAGGCCTCGAATTGTTGTTTTCATAAAGTCATATAAGTCATTAATAAATAAAATGAACAACAGAGGTGATAGTGAATCGCCTTGAATTACTCCTTGTGTTATTTTTATACTATTGCTACATTTTCCATTTTTATAAAATTTAAATGTGGCATTATTGTACAGCGATTTAATGGCATTTATAATTTTACAGCTCATACCAATTTAATATAGCTTCTGCCATAAAACGTTATGGGGTACTGTGTCGAATGCCTTGCGGAAGTTGGCAATAGCGGTGTAAACTATCCGTTTAGGGAGACGGATGTTTATACTAATAGCACTTGTCAGTGTTAAAAAGGCATCGCGACATTTGAGTCCTTTTCTGAGCCCGAATTGGTATTCGTTTAAGATATTGTGATGAAGTGATAATTAATGATTGAAGTGATAATTTTTGCAATGTTATTCGATAGAGAAATTCCTCTGTAATTATTAGAATCTCGACGGTCTCTTTTTTTTTTCAGGTAAATTTTAAAAAATTTCCGCTGAGATTCCGTCAGGACCGGCCGCTTTTCCGTCCTTACATTTTGTAAGCACATTTTTGAATTCTGTCATTGTGATGTCGTTATTGAGATATAGCTCATCTAGTGATTTGTTGATTGTTATCGATACACAAACGCGTAATAGAAAACTTCAAATTTATTTTTAACTGGTTCCAAATCGTGTACCAAGCCATGTGTAAAATTTATGCGAATTTTCTTAATTTTGTTTATGTCGTCAACATCTCGAAAGATTTGCTCCACATTACCAATTGAACCATTAACAAGTCCTAAACTGAGATCGACATTTCTTCGAAGCACTACGCGAGCTCCTATTTTTATATTAATTTTTTTCTCTAAACCTGCTGTCATAGATGAATCATCTTCATACTTATCTAATATTTCACGAACTTTTTTAGAAAATGACTATTGACATTCGACCTCATCAATAGCAATTACTTCTATGACCGACTGTTCAATACATTTTAACATTGCTTCATTAAGTTAAGCACACATATTTCTTAATGGCAGTAAGCAAACCGTGTTGTCAGGTAATGATGAG